>CADCXT010001205.1:0-579490 GCA_902806775.1 Microtus agrestis
TTCAATTAAATATAATAGGCAGAGACTTAGAGAATCTAAATCTCTCATTTGAGACCTTGCAAGTATGAGCTGAAGTGATGGAGAGGAGTCCTTGAACAAAACTGCAGACCAGAGGTTTCCTCCAAGCCTGGAGCAATCACTCATTCTGTAAGGTGTTAGCAGT
This sequence comes from Microtus agrestis, assembly GCA_902806775.1. NCBI lineage: Eukaryota > Metazoa > Chordata > Mammalia > Rodentia > Cricetidae > Microtus > Microtus agrestis. The sequence goes on from CADCXT010001205.1 coordinate 164, forward strand.
GAAAGGATGAGGCTGCTCACCCTCAGAACCCATGGGGAAAATAACAGATGTGGTGGATCACTGGGTACACTAGCCTAGTCATTGAGCCCCAAGCCAATAAGATACCATGTCTCAAAAATTAAGGCGCATGGCACCTGAGAATACCTGAGTTTTTCCTCTAATAATTCTCTTAATTCTCTATTAGGTTCTGTTTGATTGACCTGTCCATTGGTGAGAGAGGTGTGTTGAAGTCTCCTATTACTAGTGTGTGTGGTTTGATGTCTGCCTTGAGTTTTAGTAATATTTCTTTTACATAAGTCGGTGCTTTTATATTAGGGGCATAGATATTCAGGATTGAGACTTCATTCTGATGAATTGTTCCTGTTATGAGTATAAAGTGTCCATCTCAATTTCTTCTGATTGATTTTAGTTTGAAGTCAGTTTTGTTAAAAATTAGTATGGCCACACCTGCTTATTTCTTAGGACCATTTGCTTGAAAAACCTTTTTCCAACCCTTTACTCTGAGTAGATGCCTGTCTTTGTGGCTGAGATATGTTTCTTGTAAACAGCAGAATGTTGGATCCTGTTTTCGTATACGATCTCTTAGCCTGTGACTTTTTATAGGTGAATTCAGTCCATTAATATTAAGTGATATTAATGACCAGTGGTTGTTTACTCTGGTTATTCTTATTGTTTTTTTTAAAAATATTTATTTATTTATTATGTATACAATATTTTGTCTGTATGCCTGAAGGCCAGAAGAGGGCGCCAGACCTCTTTACAGATGGTTGTAAGCCACCATGTGGTTGCTGGGAATTGAACTCAGGACCTTTGGAAGAGCAGGCAATGCTCTTAACCACTGAGCCATCTCTCCAGCCCCTATTCTTATTGTTTTTGGTAGTAGAGTTTGTTTGTCTCCCTTCTTTGAATTGTGCTGGTGAAGGGTTACTAGATGTCTGAGTTATTCTAGGCAGTGTTGGCAATGTTGGATTCCCCTTCTATCACTTTCTGTAAGGCTGGATTTGTGGCTATGTATTGTTTAAATTTGTTCTTATCCTGGAATGTTTTATTTTCTCCATTGATAGTGAATGATAGCTTGACTGGGTATAGTAGTTTAGGCTTGCATCCATGGTCTCTTAGATTCTGCAGTACCTCTATCCAGGACCTTCTGGCTTTCATGGTTTCCATAGAGAAGTCAGGTGTAAGTCTGATAGATTTACCTTTATAAGTTAATTGGCCTTTTTCCTTTGCAGCTCTTAATAGTCTTTCTTCAATCTGTATATTTTGTTTTTTTTAAATTTTTTTATTGAAAAAAAGGTTTCTGCCTCCTCCCAGCCTCCCATTTCCCTCCACTCCTCCCATCCTTCTCCACCTCACTCCACTCCTCTCCCCCTGCCTCTCCAGTCCAAAGAGCAGTCAGGGTTCCCTGCCCTGTGGAAAGTCCAAGGCCCTCCCTCCTCTGTCCAGGTCTAGGAAGGTGAACATCCAAGCTGGCTAGGCTCCCACAAAGCCAGAACATGAAGTAGGATCAAAATCCCATGCCATTGTCCTTGGCTTCTCATCAGCCCTCATTGTTCACCATGTTTAGAGAGTCCGTTTTTATCCCGTGCTTTTTCAGTCCCAGTCCAGCTGGCCTTGGTGAGCTCCCAATAGATCAACCCCACTGTCTCAGTGGGTGGGTGCATCCCTCGTGGTCCTGACTTCCTTGCTCATGTTCTCCCTCCTTCTGCTCCTCATTGGGACATTGGGAGTTCAGGCCAGTGCTCCAGTGTGGGTCTCTGTCTTTATCTCCATCCATCACCAGATGAAGGTTCTAAGGTGATATGCAAGATATTCATCAGTATGGCTAAGAATTGTTTGTCATAGCCAGAATGTGAAAACAACCTAAATGCCCCTTGACCAAAAAATGGATAAGGAAAATATGGCACACAGCAGAAAAAAAATGACATCTTGAAATTTACAGATAAATTGATGGATCTAGAAAACATCATATTAAGTGAGGTAGCCCAGACCCAGAAAGAAAAATATATGTACTGACTTTTAAGTGGCCTTTAGATATAAAACAAAGAAAAGTACCCTACAGTTCACAATGCCAGGGAACCTAGACAACAATGAGGGCCCTAAGAGGGACATGCATGGATCTAACGTACATGTAGAAAAATACAAGATCACCTAAGTAAATTGGGAGCTAGGGGACAATGAGACAGGGTTGAAGGGGAGGGGAGAGAAAGGGAGGGGAGCAGAGAAAAAATTATAGCTCAATAAAACCAATAAAAAATCAATGGGAGGGTAAATTATAATCTCACCATATAAAATTAAATATACAGTAATAAATGGTACAATAAATTCTTTCTGTCCATATATTATTTCGTGGATCCTTCAGTACTCACCAAAAAACTCCTTTTATATAGTAGATGATGATTTTTACAGAAATTCACAATTGGTTAACGTTCAGAGAATAAGATACTATATATTACAAGTGCTACATGGAACATCTAAAATGCAGTATTTATATGTGAGCCTGAGGGGTCATAGTAGGAGGACTATAAAGTCCAGAAAAGCTAAAGATAGTAGATTTGGCAATGAAACAGTATTCACTGATATGACAATGTGTCAATGCAAACATGAATTTACAAAGTTTGTGAGCATATGCACAAAGTCTTCACTTGACCAAAACTTCCAAAATCCCAGAATACATGAGGGAGGAACTTATCAAGCCCAACTTCTATCTAATTATCTATTTGTAATTTATGATATCCAGGGGAGAGATAGTTAATATTCTTCAGGAATGCATACCCTTATAGGCTACACTATCTCTAGTATACAATCATTCACCCATGTATATAAAACAGCTAATTTATTTAAAGATCTATAGAGTAAAATTTTTCTTGGCATAATTTCTAAAACATTATAAATTGAATCTATATATTATGCATAAAATAAAACTTAATGTTTAATAAATAAATCATACCATAATGGATTTACTTTGTGTCCTCTAGATAACTGAGCTGGGTTAGATTAATAAAATCTTTCTAAAATGATACTGGATAAATGTTGTCCCAACATGTTTCCATTATAATGATGTTAATGTTTTTCTTTAAAATACAACATAATACCAATTTCATATTTTTTCTTGAAATTTAATCAAATTTAGTTAAAAGTCAAAGGAATGGAATGAGGCATAGATATATTTCTAAAATATTGGGGATTATGTTATGCAGTATGATGAAAGGATATAAGATATTTATTGTTTGTACATTACTAATCCTAAAGTTCAAAGATTTTTTGCATTAATAGAGGTTAAGAAAACTGTGAAATTAAATTATATGGATGATTATCAAATTTTTAAAGGGTTAAAATCTTTTTCAAAAATTTCCATGCTGTTTGAAGAGCAAGATATTTTATAAGAAACATCTCTTCCAAATAGGTATCCTGTGATAAAGATCTAACCCCAATCTAAAGATGACATAAACTAAACACTTTTAAATAGAACGCTTTGGGTAAAAATTTATGTTTGTTATATTAAGTTTCTAGGAAACTTGATTTTAATATGAAGAAAAAGTTAATTTTCCATGCTTTTTTCACATTTGTTGAAATACATTATACAAAATCTACTTAATAATTCATAAAACCCTTTATATTCCATAATTTCTATCTTAGTGCTTTCTTTTGAGAGTAAAACCTTCACTAATAACAAGACTTACTGGCTCTGTAAGAAGCAGGTGGCAACACTGCTTTTGAAGGTTCCACCAAATAGGGACATCTCTATTTTAAGAGTTTTTATACTTATGTACTACAACAAATAATTCCTCTTAAGATATTGCTACATTTTTTGCAGAAGTTACACAAGAAATATGATCCTCATATTGAAGATAAAGGTCTCTTTATAAAATATTGCACCACATGAGAAAGTCGGGGAGAAATCAGGAGAACTATAAAACCAAGGTCAAAACTCAGTTTTAGATGTTTAGAAATAGGATAGAAAACAAAATGCCAAAAGAAATGCCATGTTCAAATAGGGATCTCAGAGTGAAATACTTACCTTTTGGACATTTTAATGGGTGTTTTCGTCTTACCTCCTTCAACTGAAGTCTTTTAAACTTAAAAGAATGAGAACACAGTTCCCAACACTTTGATATGATTTCTACAGGGATGTTAACTGTTGACTAGAGACTCAATAAATACTCAAATGCACAGAAAAAGTTTATATCTTCATGAAACAGTCTAGAGGTTTCTATCATTTCTATCCTATTTTCTCCTACCTTCAGTTCCTACTGTGTATCCCCCACTACCTCTCAGATCTCAAGTAGTGCACATATAAGTTAAAATCACTAAATGGATCCAGTGGTCTGTATTTGTACACACACAACACACACAAATCAAGGTTTCTTGAAGGGCAAATTATTATAAGAATATATATGAAATGCATAATATAACATAGGTTCATATATACTATGTGTATCAACAGTCTAAAGTTTTTCATTGTAATCAATCACTTTAAGCACTGTAGTAATAGGAGTGGCGGGGCTGCATCCTGGCACCCCGGCTGCCTGGCTAGCTTACGCCCCGAAATAACAGCACACAAACTGTATTCTTTTAAACACGGCCTGGCCCATTAGTTTCAGCCTCTTAACCCATTTCTAATAATCCATGTAGCACCACGAGGTGCACTTACCAGGAAAGATTCAGCATGTCTGACCTGGTGGATGGCTGCATTGCCGTCTGCCTCAGAGAGCAGAACTATCGTATGTGCCCAGGAGAGGGGAGCATGACATCTCTGAGCTCACTTCCTCTTCCTCCCAGAATTCTGTTCTGTTTACTCCACCCACCTAAGTTCTAACCAATAAAATGGGCCAAGCCAGTTTCTTTATTTTTTAACCAATGACCTTCCTCCATCAAAGCACTTTTTTTATACTTATATCTAATAAATAATACAATATGAAATTATCATCTAAATTATATTTTTCTAAGATTCATATTTATTAATGAAATTCAAGAAGATGGAACTGGGGGTTTTATTGGATCCCTTTGTTTGTTTCCCCATTGAATAGATCTGATTTCTTTGCTTCTTAATAAAAATTTGGCTGTTTAAATTATTTATTGAATATATTTGGCCAAACCTGGCTTATTGAGACAAAGGCTGTGACCCATTTCTGAAAACAAGATAAAAGATAGCAATTACCTCATGTCATGATCCAAAAGATGGACTGAGGCAGTCACTGGATCTTTTGCCCCTCTTTTCAATGTGACCCCAGGAATAAATTTCCATTTCCTACTTATTACTATTAAATTTCTATCACTAGTAAAGTCTCTCTATATATGACTATATATTTATATATAGTCATATATAGTGCGTATGTAAGACACTTATAAATTAAAAATTTTGGATATTTAGCTTTGATGTATTATTTAAAAATGAATATCAAATGAGCACAATTTGGTATGTTTATTTAAATTTTTCAAATTGTAAACCTATAAATAAATTCAAATAACAGGCTAAAGTGTCATTTCTTACAGAAGTCCTGAATTTCTGATCATGTTTGTTTTCTTACCAAAATTTCCTTCATGTTTACTTCATGTATATAAATGGCATTTCATTATTTCTTTTAATAAATCCACATTTGATACAATGCCATCCTGGTGCTAAATGATCAGCTCCTAGACAGTATTCAGATTTTTAATTCATATTGATGTATTTAAATCACCTGGTTGTTTTAGTTCTACCAATAGCTGTTCCTTTCTTCCTATATCTACAAGCTTCTTTCTATAATCTTTCATAACTTTCCAGTCAAAAATGTTAGATTCAGCTATGAAATATTCCTTCGTGCATACTAATTGTACAATAATTTTCTATTAATTATTACTGGTGTTTGTCTTCTTTGAAATCTCCTTCATTTGACAGAGAGATGTAGTGAAGACATATGAGACCTCAAAATTATTTTACCATGCCACAAAATTTAATATGCATTTGTAGACACAATAAATATGCTAAGTCTTTTTCCCATACCAAAATTTGAATTCTTGACAACGTCTGTTGTCTCAATTTTATTGTTAAAAATGAATATCTTGTTATCTAAATAATTATTTCCAGATTACACAGTCGAGACTACATTTTCTGAGTTCTGTTGTCTTGGGCATTCTTTGTTAGAAATTTACCAGTATCAGTTTAATTTGAAATGCAGAAAACATCATGCCATAAAATGCTTCAGCTGGTAAGGCTTTTTCCTTTTAGCTTTTCATCTTATTAACCAGAATATTTTGGAAGACTCACTTCTCTAAACTTTCATTAGTATGAACATTGAAACGTTTGCCTTTAAAGGTATTTAGGCATCGATCTTGACAATGTATATAAAACACCTGACAGTTTGCTGATATAAGGAAAAAAGTCATTATAATATAGGATCTTATTATTTTTATATGAATCTCCAAGCAGAAACACTTACTTATGTGGGAGGATATAAATAGATTTTTCTGAGAAAAAAAATCATACAGTTCTGAAAGTAAACTACAGTCATATATCTTATAATAAAGTTTCAGTTCTTTGCAGCAAAATATATAATGCTGATGCTAGAAAATTATAATGGGACTGGAAAGTTTTTATCACCTTTTAATGTCTTAGCCATCCTATTGTCACAGTGCAATATGTTACTCTAAGATACTATGATAGAAAATATGATCTCCTGTACTCGTAAGAACAGTGCGTGTAATTAAGTAACTATGCTTAAAAATAACAGTAACCAATTGTATTAATGATTACTATCTAGGATAATATACTTTTCTCATAATTTTAAAGCGAAATCATACTTAGAAACAAGTTTTATATCTACCATTTTGCTGTGCTATACTCCCAAGAGGAATATCAATCATGACATATTTTCATTGTTTCCTATTTTGTATGAATATATTCTGGTGTTTACCTAAGAATGAAATCACCTCGCTATGGATTTCTTAAAATATATTATTAATGGGAAGTGTCTGAACTGTATTGTTCCTTAATATTTAGTGCAGCAATGTATTTATTCTCTAGTGGCCAGTCACAGTCCCAGATTTTTCAGAAATATATTATCAACTTTATTGTATATATATATATATATATATATATATATATATATATATTCCAGAAAAATCACAATGAAATTTAAGAAGGTAGGCTCGACAGTAAATGAAATCTAAAGCTCTCATTTTATATCTAAGAAAAGTGCAGAGACACTTCTTCACTAGTTACTGAGTTGTTATCACTAAGGATTTTGCTACTTGTTTTTTATAAATAATCTTACCCTGATAATATGAAAGTATAGTTGTGAAATTCTAACGTACCATTTAAAGATATATTTTTCTCAAAATAGCAAAGAAATACTGAACAGGGTTTAATCTTCTTTTGGCAACTGCCAATAAAAGAAGTTTAAAACTTACAGCAAAAAAGCAGATAAATACAGTTATATAGAAAAGCTAAACAGTGATTACCTTCAAAATGTCATGTTCATCACTTTGATGCAAAGATAGAAGAAAGTTGGAATGCAGCCCTATAAGATTTTAAAAATGATTGAGGATACTCTAGCAAATAGGGTCAATATAAAATTTGGTGACTTTGAATGGGTTAAAGGTTTGCTTCCTATCTCCCTCTATCTTTCACTTGCAAGTAAAAATTTTTGAATTTAATTGAAAAACAACCAATGCATATTTTCCTGATTTACACTGTGATATTTGCTACCAACATACATTTTGGAATGACTAAATAAATTTAATTAATATATTCATTCTCTCAAATATTTATCAGTTTTTATGGTCCTCTTCTTGATATGGAGAATATTTACCACCATCTCTTTAGCAATCTTGAAATATACATGCTATGTAATAGTTTTTCTTCTAAACTAAAGTTTCTGACTTTTTGGCCCATGTTTTCCTGCTCATGTATAATGCCAAAGGGAGGTTTTATGTCTTTCTATTTTTATAAGTTTGAGTTTGCTTAAGTGTTGGGGGAGGCTGTTTGTGCATTTCCCAACCTCCAAGACTTCCAAAATTATCACACAGGAAACATTTTATTTGCAATACTGTTTGGCTAATGGCATAAGTATATATTTAGCTTTCTCTTATATCATAAACTAACCCATCTACATTAATCTGCACATCACCACAAGGTCAAGTCTTACGGGCAAAATTTTATCAGGATCCATCGGAGACATCTGTCCACGGAGGCAACTACATATCTTCTCCTGACTCTGCCTTATTTCACCCAGCATTCAGTTTAATTTTTCCTACCTATCTTTATTCTGTCTTGCACAGGCCCAAAACGGCTTCTTTTTTAACCAATGGTATTTAAAGCAAACAGTGGAGAATTCTGCCTCACCTCTCCTTTTGGGTCTAAATAAAAAAGAAGATTTTAGCTTTAATATAGTAAAATTACATATAACAAAATAGGTATCAAGTAAGAATTACATTTACAGTGTTACATCTACTTTATCTTTGATCATAACTAAGGAAATCTATATGTATTTTTCAACTCCATTGAAGACTCCAGAAGGATATAATATTACCTAAGTAAACAGGATGTGAATTGTAAGCAATTTCCAAAACTCTGGAATTGACAGAGACATCTCACTGCCTGGATAGTCACCCAAAGTTCTTCTGTATCATTGGGCCACCCATATTCAGCCTATCAGCACATAGTTTCTGACAGACTTTTCTATGAAGCAGGAAATTTCAAAGACAGCTCCACCTATATTGGCAGTTTGTCAGTCACTTTCTTCTGTTCCACACAGAATATCTGGCACACTCTTTGATGAAGCACAAACCCTGAAGAACTATTTTACCTTCTTTAGGCAACTTCAGCAGTTGTTTTTCTGTGGGTCCTACAAGTCCAGTCAAACCAGCAGTTTCTTGCTCAAATGGCTAACAAACTCCATGAGGAACTTCATTGATGCACATCATCCTCTAGAAGTAGATTGGTGCTCCCAGGAGCAGATGTGTATCATGTCATGAAAAGTCGTAAGTAAGTAAAATATTTCAAATGCTTTATTCTGTTCTTCTTTGAAAGGTTTAAAGAATCTCTATCGAACTGAAATAGAAAACCTAACCTAATATGACTACAAGCTTGATTATAATAGATAATTATCTATTGACCTATATTTCTTAATTATGCATTACATTTTAAAATAAGCTACACAAACACAATACCTTACTCAAGTGTAGAAATATACATATATATATAACAAAATTGATCTGAAATTTGTATTAATAAACCAAAAACTGTACCAATGCAAAGTATTGATCTCTATAGCATATCTGCCTTTAAATGCAAACAAACATTTATAAAGAGTCACTTAGTGAATTTGGGCATATTTCTTTCCAAACTGCTTCCTAATTTTTTGTGTAAAGTAATTTTAGATGTTCATGGCAACCATTGGGGGCGGGTCTTGGTTCATCAAACCACATTATTCTGGAAGAAATCCATAGGTTCTCATCTTCTCATCTTCTGTGGAAACAAAATTAAAAACCTATTTTGCAAAGCAACAAATACCTAGACCCAAATTCTGAAGTCAAGATTCAAAGAAAACACAATAGTATACATAATCCAGATTCTCTGTGTATATTCCATCTTTATGTGGCTTATTTTTCTTACTGTATTACATTTTCTACAAGTTTAATATTTATTTTATTATCTTTAATCCTTTAACCTATGACTGTCTGTAGTCTTATATATTAAGGCTGTCTATACTCTTCTTTTTTTCACTTTTTTTCTCTCAAACCTACATACATTTATCCAACAGTGTGAACATTTTAAATCTGAATCTGTCTTTATTGTCTATCTGTATTTTATGACCAGAAGCCCCTTTCCCCTTTTTAAAATATATACTAAGTGGGTATGGTTAGGACCAAAACAGCCCTGCCTGCTCACTCTGTCCAGTCCAACATAGCAGAGTTATGTTTACTGCCTCTGTGTGCCATGTACACAACACCAGTTCAAGTTATGCAGCAGGTCTGTGTCACACCATTAAACAGTTTGTGAAATGGTGATTGCAAACTCTATTTAAATACATGGCCTCATGAAAGAGCCAGAGCTCATGTTGGCAGAACAGTAAAGGAAGCCACTATTTCAAAACCATATCTTTCTTTTTCTACTGCTGAATCAGGTAGACCTATTTCTCTTAAAGGAATCATGCCTCTGTTTGCTTCTAGAAAACATGGCCCACCAGAAAAAAAATGCTGCTACAAAATAGCCATGGTTAACTGTGTTCTTTTTTGTCTAGGTTCCTTTTTAAATTTCTCAGATTTTATGTGGATATAGTTAACTATGTTGGTGTGCCAATTTGTTGGGGTAACCTGCTTGTGTGTTTCCCGGATGCCGAGACTCCCAAAATATTCACACAGAAACCATATTATTTGTAATTCTGTTTCTTCTTAAACATAATAAATATGGACTATAGATGTGAACAGGGAATTATCAAAATAAGAATGAAAAACAGTTAAGAAATATACTCAAAAATGCCCACTGTAATGAGTAATTAGGGAGATGTAAGGTAAAACAACTTGGAGAAGTCAAAATGAGCAACATCAACAACCAATCAACAATAAATGCAGGGGTAGGGAATTCTCATTTCACATTAGTGGAATGTGACACTGGTATATCCATTTTGAAAATCAATGTGTGTAATTCTCAAAAAGCTAAAAATAAATCAATATTATCTAGCTATTTAACTCCTTGTTTTATGACCATAATACACAGTTTACTGCTCGACAGGTCCGGAATATGCATGGTCATCATATTCATCCTGGATAAGAATGGAAACAAATTAAATGCTCTCCAACTGATGAGTGGGTACTGGAAATGAGGTATATATACACAATGGTTTAGTGTTCAGCTATAAAATCAAGAAATTTATTAATACTTGGATGGAGCTAGACAATATTATATTGTGAAGTTTTATATGATAAACCCAGGAAGAAAAGTGCAGCATGTCTTCTCTTATCTCTCATTTTCATCTCGACATCTTCAAATATATATAATCTGGATTGGTAACAGAAACAAGAAAATTAAAATGGTACTATGAGGATGGGACTCTAGAAAAGAGAATAATTGAGTAGAGGTGATATGAATGGGGTTGAGAAAACTGGAAATAGTTTTACAATTTGTTGGAGGAGGCCACTTGTTTAATTTCTGGCTGCTGAGCCCTGAAATAACCACACAGATACTATATTAATTAAATCACTGCTTGGCTCATTAGCTCTAGCTTCTTATTGGCTTCTTCTTTCATGTTAATTTAACCCATTTCTATTAATCTGTGTATCACTATGTGGCTGTGGCTTACTGGCTAACAATTCAGGATCTGTCTTAGGCAGGGCTACATGTCTTCTCTCTGACTCTGCCCTTTTCCTCCCACAATTCAGTTTAGTTTTCCCTGTCTACCTATGCTGTGCACTGCTATAGGTCCAAAGCAATATTTTTATTAACCAATGGTATTCACAACATACAGAGTGGAATCCCATATCGCCTCCCCTTTTCTATTTAAATAAAAAGGAAGGTTTTAACCTTTGACTTTATTATTATTATTTTAAAAAATTTCCACCTCCCCCCTCCTCCCATTTCCCTCTCCCATCCCTCCACTTCCCTCACCCCTCCTCCTTCAGTAAAGAGCACCCAGGGTTCTCTGTCCTGTGGGAAGTCCAAGGTCCTTCCCCCTCCATCCAGGTCGAGGAAGGTGAGCATCCAAACAGACTAGGCTCCCATAAAGCCAGTACATACAGTAGGATCAAAACCCAGTGCCATTGTCCTTGGCTTCTCAGTCAGCACTCATTGTCCGCCTTGTTCAGAGAGTCCAGTTTGATCACATGCTCCATCAGTCCCAGTCCAGCTGGCCTTGGTGAGTTCCCAATAGATCAGTCCCACTGTCCCATTGGGTGGGTGCACTCCTCGTGGTCCTGACTTCCTTGCTCATGTTCTCCCTCCTTCTGCTTCTCGTTTGGACGTTAGGATCTCAATCCAGTGCTCCAATGTGGGTCTCTGTCTCTATCTCCATCCATCGCCAGATGAAGTTTCTATGGTGATATGCAAGATATTCATCAGTATGGCAATAGGATAGGGCCATTTCAGGCTCCCTCTCATCAGCTGCCCAAGGAACTAGCTAGGGACATCTCCCTGGACACTTGGGAACCCCTCTAGAGTCAAGTCTCTTGCCAAACCTAAAATGGCTTCCTTAATTAATATATATACTTCCCTACTCCCATATCTACCCTTCCTCCATCCCAAACCTCCCATTCCCCCAAGCTCTCCTGATCCTCCCCTTCTCACTTTTTTCTCCCCATCTCCTTTTAACTCCTCCCACCCCCACCCCCATGTTCCCAATATTTTTTTCTGGCAATCTTGTCTGCTTCCAATATTGAGGAGGATATCTATATGTTTTTATTTGGGTTCACCTTCTTATTTAGCTTCTCTAGGATCAGGAACTATAGGCTCAATGTCCTTTATTTATGGCTAGAATCCACTTATGAGTGACAACCTACCATATTCATCTTTTTGAGTGTGGGATACCTCACTCAGGATAGTGTTTTCTATTTCCATCCATTTGCATGCAAAATTCAAGATATCATTGTTTTTTTTTTACTGCTGAGTACTACTCTAATGTGTATATATTCCACATTTTATTTATCTATCCTTCCATTGAGGGGCATATAGGTTGTTTCCAGGTTCTGGCTATTACAAATAATACTGCTATGAACATAGTTGAACAAATGCTTTTGTAGTATGATAGAGCATCTCTTGGGTATATTCACAAGAATGGTATTGTTGGCATAATTGCATTTTACATATTATAGGTATCAAGTAAGAATTATAGTTACAATATTTATATCTACTTTATATTTTATCGTAACTAAGGAAAAATATAACTATACATATTTCAATTCCATCAAAGACTCCAGAAGGATATAATATTACCTAAGTAAGCAGTAAGTTCACTGTAAGCAGCTTCCCAAATTCGAGGATTGACAGAGACATCTTGCTACCTGGACAGTCATTCAAAATTCTTTTGTACCACCGGGGAATCCACCTTCAGCCTAGAAGCACATGGTGTCCAACAGACTTTAACATGAAGCAGGAAATTTTAAAGACAGTTCCACCTATATTGGCAGTTTGCTGGTCACTTTCTTCTATATCCTGTAGAATGTCTGGCAGACTCTTTGATGAAGCAGGAAACCTGAAGGATGGTCCCAACTTTAGGCAAGTTCAGCCGTCATCTCTATATTTCCAGGTAAACAAGCAGTCCACGCAAGAGCAATTTCTTAGCAAAATGGCGAACCAACTCCATAAGGAGCTTCTTAAATGCCCATCTTTCTCTTGAAGTAGATTGGGGCTACCAGGAGCATATATTTCTTACTGTCATGAAAAGTACTATATTTTAACCACCTTAAATGACATATTCTCTAGTCTTCGAAAGGTTTGAAGAATGCCTATCTAAAACATCTCTCTCCATATATATATATATCCTAACATTACTAGAAGCTTGACTATTATAGATGACTCTCTATTTACCTATATTTATTAATTATACATTACATTTTTAAAAGAGCTGCACAAACACAATACTTTAATCAAGAGCAGAAATATACATATAACAAAATTGACTTTAAATCTGTATCAATATACCAAAATCCATACCATTGCAAAGTATCCATATCTATAGAATATTCCCCTTTAAATGTAAAATAAAGTTTATAAACAATATTTGGGAACTTATGTGTTGTTCTCTAGACTCTTTTCTGTTGATTGGGGCACTGTTAATCAGGTATTTCATGATGTATCCAACGTGCTAGGTTTGTCTCAGTCAGCAGTTTGGTGAAGTAATTTTTGGGGTGTGTTCACAGCAACCTTTCAAGGGGTCTTAGTGCATCAAGCCATATTAGTCTGGAAGCAATCCATAGGTTCTCATTCTCTGTGTAAACAAAAGAAGAACATCTTCTCCAAAGCAAAATATCCTTCGATCCAAATTTGAAGTCAAGATACATGCTACTTTAGCTTGGCAACCCATACAATGAAAAGTCTCTTTTAGCACCTTCAAAGTCTAAAAATTTAAAGAAGATGCAATAATATACATAATCCAGGCTCTCTGTGTATATTCTATCTTTATGTTGCTCATTTATTTTTAATCTATTACATTTAATAATTATTTTATTATCTTTACTCCTTTAATCAATGACTGTCTGTACTCTGTCTCTTTATAGACTTTACCTTTTTTAAAAACCATTTACTTCCTTTTATAACTGTCTATATACTTTTTTTTCTCTCTCTCAAGGCTACGTACATTTATCCAACACTGTAATCTATTTATAGGTCCTTTATGTCTGAATCTGTCTTTATTGTGTATTTATAATTCTTTACCATCCAGGAGTGCTTCTTCAAACTCTAAGCCCTTCTTGTGAACTTAATTGGAGCCATTGATCGGGGAAATATGGTACTTCCTGCTTGCTCCACACAGTCAAGCATAACAGAGCTGCTCACCATCTCTGAGAGCCACACACCACTGCCCCATCTCTATGCACACAGCCAGTCCATGTTGCCTCCAAGCAAGCCATAGCACGTTGCTCACAAACACCATTTAAATGCTCAGACTCCTGAACGAGCCAGAGGTCACTCTGGCAGCATGGCCCAGGAAACTGGCATTTCGAAATGGCACGACTTTTTTTCCTGCTATTACTAAATCAGGAAGATCTTTCTTAAAGGAGTTATGGCACACTGCCAGAAAACAGCAAGAAGCTGTGTTAAACTCTGTATATTTGTGTCTAGAATTCCTTTTCAAGCTCTCAGTTTTTAAGTGGATTTAATTGGTCATGTTGGTAGGCCAATTTGTTGGAGGAGCTGCTTGCTTTGTTCCCAGCTACTCAGCCCCAAAATAACTACACAGATACTGTATTAATTAAATCACTGCTCAGCCCATTAGCTCTAGCTTCATATTGGCTAACTCTTACATACTAAATTAACCCATTTCTTTTCATCTGTATATTACCATGTGGCTGTGGCTTACCAGCTAACATTTCAGGATCCATCTCAGGCAGGGCTACATGTCTTCCCTCTGACTCTGCTCTTTTAAAATTGACAATTGGAAGGGAGGGTAATAAAGAAGTAGATGTGGGGGGTAGCCATAAAACACTGAGAATGCTTAAGAGAGATATTAAATCATTATTTTATATTTACTCCAAATTATATGTAATACATATATTGTACACACACACATGGTGTGGGGCAATTGTCTATATTCTGTCAATTACATTTTAAATAAATGCTGATTGGCCAGTAGCCAGGCAGAAAGTATAGGCAGGACAACCAGACAGGAAATAGAGGTGGGTCAATGAGAACAGGAGAATTCTTGGAAGAGGGAACCTCTCTCTGCAGTCCTGTACAGACACAGAAGAAGCAAGATATGACTACATCACTGAAAAATGTACTGAGCCATGTGCCTAACACAGATAAGAATAAGAGGCTAATGTAAGTTATAAGAGTTAATAAGAAGTCTGAGCTAATGGGCCAATCAGTTTTATGATTAATGTAGACCTCTGTGTGATTTCTTTGGGACCTTATGACTGCGGGAACCAGGCAGGACAGAAACCCTGTCAACACACACATATCACACCACACACACACACACACACACACACATGCAATACACACACACATACATATATATATATATATATATATATATATATATATATATATTATGCCAGATGGGATGATAGTACTCCTGATAAGAGTCATAAACTGTCATGTCATACAGAAAACCTAGTACCAAGCATAATAGATTACATATTGAGTTGTTGAAGAGCTTGGTAAACTTTGAAAATCATATTAGTTATTGATATTGAGCTTGTTTTCCTGACAGATGTTGAAGGTAAGACCTTATGGCTAAAGACACCATATATTTTTAAAACAAAACTCAGAAAATATGATATAGAAATTATCTGAAATCCTTTTCTCTGAGGACTAGTTTTAATACTGTGGAAAATTTATAGATAAAAGGAAAGCTCCAAATATTCCTACACAGCTATATCACCTATGAATCACAACAATAGTCATCATGAAAAAATATCTCAGATGATTCAAAAGTGGCAATTAAATCTTGGAGATAACTAGAAGGTAGTTATTCTAGAACTGTAAACCTAGGCAAGTACATGTGCCCAATGGGGCAATGGATCTTAGAACAAGACCTAGTTTTGCCTCTTTCCTAACAGATCCTTCTTAAAGTTAGCATGAATCCCATACGATTTCAAATAACCAAAGCCATGTGGAACAAAGGAACCAAACTGAAGGCATCAGCTAGTGAATTTTCTAATATATCACAATGATATAATAATGAAAACATTATTATAATCACATAAAAACAAACATTCATATTAGTAGAATAAGACATGTGGCCCACATATTGGAGCACCGGACTGAGCTCCCAAGGTCCAAATGAGGAGCAGAAGGAGGGAGAACATGAGCAAGGAAGTCAGAACCGCGAGGGGTGCACCCACCCACTGAGACATTGGGGCTTATCTATTGGGAATTCACCAAGGCCAGCTGGACTGGGACTGAAAAAGCATGGGATAAAACCAGACTCTCTGAACATGGCGGACGATAAGTGCTGACTGAGAAGCCAAGGACAATGGCACTGGGTTTTGATCCTACTGCATGTACTGGCTTTGTGGGAGCCTAGCCTGTTGGGATGATCACCTTCCTAGACCTGGATGTAGTGGGGGAGAACCTTGGACTTCCCACAGGGCAGGGAACCCTGAGTGCTTTTGGACTGGAGAGGGAGGGGGAGAGGAGTGGGGGGAGGGGGAGGGAAATGGGAGGCAGGGAAGAGGCTGAAATTTTTAATAAAAAAATTAAAAAAAGACATGTGGCCCAGTTATGTTTTGTTATCTCTTAGAGGCCTGTCCTTTTCTAATGAGAGACAAAATGGAAGAGAATCTGGATTAAAGCTGAGGGGTCAAGGAACTGGTGGTAGAGGGAAGGGAAAGTGTAAGAAGATATATTGTATGAGAAAATAATCAATTAAGGGAACAAATCAGATCCCAATGACTTATTTTGTATTTATAGGCTAACACATTGCTTAATCCTCATCCCTTAAGACGAGGGTTAACTTAAATAGACAAGTTTCTTTTTTTGCATTTGGTTTCAAATAACATAGAGGCCCATAACTGCTCAAGGTGCCAAAAAGAAGATTAGGTGGCTTGTTCAACATTTAATGGGATATGGGTAATCTTCACTTTCTTTCTACATTTCATGTATCATTGTAGAAGACAGGGTGGAAAGAACACAAGTGCCAGCTCCTGAATAACGACACAGAGGCTTCATATTAAGTATGAAAACTTGTCCTTTGGTTAGGCTAGTTCCCACCTATATCTTAAAACATATTAATATGTTTATATTAATCTACATTCTGTCACATTGTTTGCTACTTCTCCTCATTATCGTGCATCCTACTTCCTCCACATCTTGCTGATGATACTCCTGCCTCTCAGATTCTTTCCCAAAGTTCCTGTCTGTCAAGAAATCCCACCTATACTCTCCTGCCTAACTCCTGGCCATTCAGCCTTTAATAAACCATTCTAAAGGTGTCTTAGGCAGGTGAGAGAAAATAGAGACACATTTTTAAAGTATACATAAAGATTTTCCCAACAAGATGTCATGAAGGACTATGAGTAAATAATGTTTTCTAGACAGAAGTAGGCAGTTGGGCACATAAATTCAAACATCAGAAGTTAATGCCAAACAAAATTCCATCATGAACAAGGGTGATAGACACAAAGTCCTGAGGCTCTATTGGCAATTGATGGATGCTGTAAGAGGAAAAGTCAGCTTTCTTTAGTGGTATATACCTGCATATTAACAGTGGCCCAGTGTAGGTTATATATCCAAGAGTATTTTGTAGCACAAACTGGACTCACTGGGCTTATAAATAAAATGAACACACAATGTTTGATGGGTAGGGAAGAGAGGTAGAACTTGAGGGGCTTGAGGAAAAGGTGAATATGATTAAAATACATTGTTTTACGTTTAAAAAGAACAAAGGATTAAAAACCAACTATGCATGGATGTGTATGCCTTTATTCCCAGCATTAAGGGAACAGAGGCGGGAGGATCTCTGTGAGTTTGAGGCCAGTCCAGTCTACAACATGAGGATCAGAAGATACAGGGCTGTTACACAGAGGAACCATGTTTTAAAAAAAGCAAAGAAAAAAAAATGAATGAATCTTAAGTCCTAGTATTAATATCCTTATTTGTAGAGAATTTCTTCCTTAATGAATAAATACAAATTTGGATATTTTATAAAACAATAAAACTTATGCCTACTGAGCTCAGCAGTGACCCTATAAGAGACCAGACTTACTCGGATTCTGTTACTTTTTTGATTAACAGTAAGAATAGATATAATTTTACTATTTCCATTCCAGTCTTTCCCAGACTCTGAGGCACAGATATGGGAGTGACATTTATATAGTATTGCATTAATTAATAATTTTTGTTTGATAATTTCTTATGTATAACAGACATTCACTATATATGTTTCTTAGATTCTATCATGTCAGTAAGATGTATGAGTAGATAATTCTTATTGTAAAAACAAGCTTATAAATACTGTGAATATAAAACTAGTTTAGCATGTCTTTTCCCAGAAATTTTACTTAGAAATTTAAAGTAGATAGTAAATTTCCATTAGCAGGAAAAGAATATGTAGTATTGTTAAAAGCTTAAGTAGCCAAAGGTTTTATTTTTTCATAGATATTTAATGGATCTTGTGTTCTAAGAGACACATTTTGTGAGAGACTATTCAACAAAGTTCAATATAATTTCAGAGTACAATAAGTGGCATAGCTGCCTTTCATATTTCTCTCTCTTCAGTAAATCAGGTGGCTTTCTATAGGCCTTGTTGCTTAGCTACAAAGTAACCAGAGGAGTTTAATGAATCATCTGAAAACCAACTTATCAATAAAATACATTATCACTTTCTATTATTGGGATAGCAATTTGGCTTTTTTCATATTAGGAAGATGAATCATATTTAAAACCTACAAGGTAACAAAACCTACTTAATAATTTGATTAAATAGGCATTAGAGCACATCTTGGAATTGTTTTATTGTAAGTAACAGAATTGAAAACCATGTTACAGGAAACACATTAACCATTCTTGTAAAAGCACCTCTCTAGAGTATCTCAGATAGATATCCAAATTACAAACCACATGCATTTTCTAAATGGGTGGAGAAAGCTTTCACAAGCTCATATCATGTGAAGGATATCAGTCTCTTTTTTTTCTGCTAAATTTTCTTTAAAAGGGTAAAAAAAAAAAACCCACAAGCCTGTCGGTCAGCAGTGCGTTCTTTCAAAAATATCTGCTTTTTAAATTGAAAAGATTCTTCTCTCATACAATATATCCTGACCACAGTTTCCACTCTTTTCAGCCCCCATCTCCTCCTATTTTCCCTCTTTACCATATACACACCCATTCTATTACCTCTTCAGAAAGGATCAGGCCTTCAAGAGAGACAGTCGAACATGTAAAACAAGATACAATATGACAAGGAAAAAGCCTTCCTATCAAGGCTTGATAAGGTAACCCAGTAGGAGAAAAGGCATTCAAAGAGTATGCAAAAGTGTCAGAGATACACCAACTTTTACTGTTATGAGTCCCACAAAAACAGTAAGCTAACATTTATAACATATATGAAGAATACCTATTCCGTGCCCATGTGGACTCTGTGTGTGCTGCTTCAGTTTCTGTGAACCCATATGTGCCCTGTTTAGTTGATTCAGAGGGACATGTCCCGATGTCTTCCATTTCCTCTGACTCTTACAATCTTTCTTTTCTCTCTTCCATGGATGCCTCAACTCCAAAGGCAAGGACCCAATGGAGACCTACAAATTAGACGTTCCCTCTGCATAATGTCTGGCTGTGGGTCTCTGTACCCATTCCCAACTGCTGCTGGATTAAGCTTCACAGATTACTAGGAGTATAGCCCAATATCATTAGTAAGATTTTTTTTCCAGTCCTGTTTGCTCCTACCCTTTGTATATGTACTATCTAAACTCCAGTTATTGGCCATTCAAGCAGCATAAGACATGGGCTGCCTCCCAAGGCATATGCTTCAAGTTAAACCAAATCTTAGTAGTCTACTACCATAAGTTCTGTGCCACCATTGTCCCACCATATTTTTTAGGTAGGAGAGATCATAGATTGGAGTTTTGGTGCCTGTGTTGGTATCCAGGTTTCTTTTTACATAGCCTAAAAAGCATTTTCATGCACCAAAGAGACTAGGGTGTAGGGTTGAAGGTTCCATAAAGGCACTAGTTCAACCTTTCTAAGATCAGTGAGATATGTGATTGTTTTCTGAAATGGGTACCTACTGTCGGTTTTCAGAGAGTTGCCCTGTGTCCTAGAATTAGCCTTGGTTGTTTACAGATCTCAACAGGATCACCTTGGCAACAACTCAAACTAATACAACCTCGGCCCACCACTGGAAGGCTATAAAAGTTTTTTAAAAAATTAAAATTCAGCATCCTTGATTACTATGAGTCCTCACTAGAGCTACCCACATAGTTTCCAGAGAGTTTCTATGACACTATTTTTTCACACTGTATCCCAAATGCTCCCCAGTGCTAGGTGTCTCTCATTGCACTCTCTTTCTTTGTCGCTTTCTTCACCTGATTTCTCCAGCTCCAGCATTTATCTGCCCCCAGTACACTCACAAAACCTATTCAATCTCCCCTTCCCAGGAAGATGGACCCACATGCCCCTCCATCTAGTCCTCCTCTTTAACTTACCTCTCTGGATCTATGTATTGTACCTTGATCATTATTTACTTGACAGCTAATATTCACTTATAAGTGAATGAATACTATACTTTCTTTCTGTGTCTATTACCTCATTACAGATGGAATTTTTCTAGTTGTATCTATTTGCCTAAAAATTTCGTGATGTCACTTTTAGCAACTGAGTAATATTCTATTGTGTAAATGGACCATGTTTTCTTTCTCCATTCCTCAGTTGAGGTACATCTAGGTTGATTTCAGTTTCTCTTTTTATAATAAAACTGCAATGAGCATGATTTTGCAAGTGTCCTTCAGGTGGAATGGAGCATTTACAGAATGGTGTACTACTCAGCAGTTAAAAAAAAATGACATCTTGAAATTTGCATGATAATGGATGGAACTAGGAAAAAACATCCTGAGTGAGGTAACACAGACCTAGATTGACAAACAACATATGTAATCACTCATAAGTGCATATTAGATATAAAGCAAAGAATAATAAGCCTATAGTCCACAATCCCAGAGAAACTAGGTAACAAGGAGAACCCTAAGAGAGACATACATGGATATCCCTGGGAAGGGGAAACAGACAAGACTTACTGAGAAAATTAGGAGGGGTGGAGAATGGAGGGTGAAAGGGGAGGGGAGGGAAATAGAGGGGGAAGGAGGAAAACATGAGGGAATGGGATGCTCAATAAGGGGGAAGGACAGTGAGCGAGAGAAAGGAAAGAAATACCTTGATTGAGGAAACCATTAAAGGGCTATTGAGAAACATAGCACTAGGAAATTTTCCAGGTATTCTCAAGGATGACCCCAGATAAAACTCTAAGAAACAATGGAGAGGAAGTCTAAATTGGCCTTCCCCTGTAATCAGACTGATGACTACTTTGTCATCATAAAACCATCAACTATTAACTGATGGAAGTAGATACAGATATCGACAGAGAAGCAATGGGCCGAGCAATCTGAGACCAGCCCAAGAGAATGAGGAGCAATAATATGAGCAATGTGGTCAAGCTCATGATGGTGATATCCACAGAAACAGCTGACCTGAGTTAGTGAGAGCTCACTGACTCTGGACTGACAGATAGCAGGCAAATCTGCATAGGACCAAATTAGGCCCACTGAATGCGGGGGATAGTTGTGAGGCTCAGACAGTCTGTGGGACCACGTAGTGGGAGATGGATTTAACTCTAGTGCTTGAAGTGACATCTAGGAGCACATTTTTTTGGAGGGATACCTTGCTCAGCCTATACATAGAAGGCAGAGTCATAGTCTTGCCTCTAAGTAAAGTGTCAGACTTTGTTGATTCCCTATGGGAAGCCTGACTCTTTCTGATGATTAGATGTGGAGGTGGGGTGTTTGGAAGGTGGAGGAAGTGGGAGAAGGGAAGGGAATAGGAACAGGGATAGTTATGTAAAATGAGAAAATATTTTTATTAAAAAAATCTGAAGGAAAAAAAGAACAAAAAAAAAAGATTCAGAACTGTATCGCCAATTTATGAACTAAAAGATATTTGTTTCCTGTGAAGCACTTTTTTACATAATCCTTCTGGACCAGAAATGTGTTTAATATTATTACTATTATTCTAGTAATTGAGATTTGTTATACTGTGGGAGAAGAACTTTTTGAGTGAGTTTCCTTTTACCAACACAAGAACATACTTTCAGTGAACCTTGTTACTCTACCTAGACAAATTCCATATTTTCTTTAAATTCTTTATTTGAAATAAAAGATGATGCTTCCTCTTTTTAAATTGTTTAAAATTAACATCAAAATAGATACATTCCAAACTTTAAATATATCAAAATAAGCTATTTGAATAATGTACTGAGATAATTACTACTCTAGGAAAGCTTTGAGTTATTGTGGAATAATATTTTTGTTCACAGTGAAGATGTGTCTTTGTGAAGGTCCATTCGGATTGGCTTAATAAAAAGCTAAACATCCATTAGTCAGACAGCAGATATAGGTAGGGCAGTCAGACACAGAGGACACTGGGAAGGAGAAAGTTTTCTCCTTAAAGTCATATACAAGTAAAATATTTTCATGACAAAGTGTTTCAAATGTATTAAAATAGTTAAACCAAAGACTATACTTTATAATTCAAATATTTGAATAATGAAGTAAAACATTTCAAATTAATACAATTTGAAGGTTTTTATCTATATTTTCCATTTTTAGATATAGAAAGGAGATTTCATACATTCTTCAACATTTCACAGATTGACTTTTTTGTCAGAAACCATTTAAAACATTTATCTTTTAGTATGTGTTCTTAAAATGTCTACATTATTTTCAAATTTTTCATAAAAGTTTATGTAACTAAAGGACTTTAAAAATTGCCACTATTGATAGTTTCTCCTAATAGTCTCTGAATAGTCTTGCATAATTAAAAAAATTTTCAGTCCATGTAAGTGTGAAAGAATAAATACTAAGAAACCTTTATCTATAAAATGCCAGGTCCTGTGCTAAAGAGAATGCTTAATGGTAAAAAGTACCTGCTGGTCTTGTACATGACCATTTTTTTCTTCCCAACACTTCC
Source organism: Microtus agrestis (assembly GCA_902806775.1). Lineage (NCBI taxonomy): Eukaryota > Metazoa > Chordata > Mammalia > Rodentia > Cricetidae > Microtus > Microtus agrestis. Next base: position 23,475 of record CADCXT010001205.1, read on the forward strand.
ATAGCAGTCAGGCATTCACAGTCATATGTAGCCCCAATCCAGGGGATCTAGTGCTCTCTCCTGATTTTGATAGCCACTCAGATTCATTTGATTGCACACATGCACACATACTTATTGCATGAATATGCATATATTTAGGATGTTTATAAACAGTGGTTTCTATATGGCTTTTCAAACATCTTTAGTGTTATTTATCTCTTTGTTCCCTTCCACGGCCCTGTCTTCCAATCTCTCTCCCAACTTAAGCTCCCATCCTTTTTCTTTCTCCTTTCCACTTCATATCAATAGAGTTCTACTGTCTGTCTTCCATTATCTTTCTTCTTCTATCAATGGCCTCTTTCTTAGAATGGCACTACAAGAATACTCATGAGGATATTGCTCCTACCAGAAATTTTAGGTTGCCAGAAAAGCACAGTACCGGGTATGGCATATCTCTTTTCCAGGTATTGGTAAGCAGTGACATCTAAAAAATGTTATTATCATTGTTCAGTATCTGATCAAAACCTGATATTAAAATCTTTTGCTGAAGACACCACATATTTTGGACAGAAGACATGGAGAAATCAAGTTGGTACTGACTAGGAAGGCTCCTCGCAGCTGAATAACTTTTACAGTATGAGACGGTATAATGCAGTTTATTTTGGAGGGAGGTGGTTTATTATAAACATTCTTACCCACATGTGAATCTTGAAAACTAGAGTAATGACTGGTATGGCAAAACATGTCCACAACACAGTATGGGAATGAATGTTATGTGGTCATTGAGCTACTTTCTGATTGGTTATTAAGAATGGTCTACAAGACACACATTTCTGGCACTGTAAATCTTTCAAAGAAACCATAGATGAGTAGTTTGTAGGTCCCAGGAGTAAACCTAGTATTATTATTCTGCTAAATACACATAGTATTCAACTGAAATCAGAATTCCTATCTCCATATCCATATATTAGCACAGTTCTTAAACCCCATTAGAGATACCTCTTTGTGTAGTGCATAGCTCTTAATCCAGAAAAAATATAGCTAATCAAAGTTCAAAGAACATGTGTCTGGGGAGTACTCAGTCACATATGGAACATCTGTGTCCCTAAACTTACTCTCAAAGCTCAAGTGATCATCATGGAAGCAGAATAATGAAGGCAATAAGAGTCAGAAAGTGAATTCATCCTTAAATGTCTATTTCCTATTTGAAAATGAATATATGAATTTAAAGTAATGAAACAGTAAATTGCAAAATCAGTGTCCAAGACTATATGAGAATATCAAGTTGGTGTTACCCTAAATAGCTATTATTTCCTAGACCATGTATACTATACACTTCTTAACTTTATGATATTGAATAATATGCTGCCATATTTGATTACTATGTCATTTGTGAAACAGATTAATAGTTTCAATAAAGACCAGATGAGGTAAGCATTAATAATCTGTATACTGCTTGATACAAGGTAACCATTTAATAAATGGGTATGGGTCTTAATAATTATTGATTTCACAGCAAACCTCAATCAATTATAACCTATGACAATAATTAATATAAGTTGTAGTACAGTTGTCACATTTGTTTATGTCATTTTGCTCATTAAAGAATTGCATTGAGCTCTCTCCCTGCCATCTCTGGGCAAATAACATCACCCAGCTCAGCCCGTTTGGGCGCTGGGGCAGTATCCAGAGGGCAGCCGGGCGGGCGCGAATTCCTTTGTCCTCAGGGGCCTGCCTGCACCGTGCAGGTAGCTAGGGGCGTTGTTTACAAGCTACCCAACCAGCAAGGAGTGCTGATCTCGGCACCAGAAGAACCTTCTCGGGGTGAGTGCCTCTCTGACCCGCGGCCGAAGCGGGCCAGGGAACTGTTTCCTGCAGGCCCTATACTCCTGCATACCGCCTCTCTCTTCATACCTAACCCAGCGGGTACCCAGAACCCTCCCTCACTTCTCTCTCCCTGCCATCTCTGGGCAAATAACATCACCCAGCTCAGCCCGTTTGGGCGCTGGGGCAGTATCCAGAGGGCAGCCGGGCGGGCGCGAATTCCTTTGTCCTCAGGGGCCTGCCTGCACCGTGCAGGTAGCTAGGGGCGTTGTTTACAAGCTACCCAACCAGCAAGGAGTGCTGATCTCGGCACCAGAAGAACCTTCTCGGGGTGAGTGCCTCTCTGACCTGCGGCCGAAGCAGGCCAGGGAACTGTTTCCTGCAGGCCCTATACTCCTGCATACCGCCTCTCTCTTCATACCTAACCCAGCGGGTACCCAGAACCCTCCCTCACTTCTCTCTCCCTGCCATCTCTGGGCAAATAACATCACCCAGCTCAGCCCGTTTGGGCGCTGGGGCAGTATCCAGAGGGCAGCCGGGCGGGCGCGAATTCCTCTGGCCTCAGTAGCCTGCCTGCACGTGCAGGTAGGCACCTATTTTACAAGCTTCCCAACCAGCAAGGAGAGCTGATCTTGGCTCCAGGAGATCCATAACTGGGGCACCTAGAGAGCCATCACGGGAGAGTCCCAACACAGGGAAGTAACATCAGTGGGAAAGGAGACCTGATCCTGTAAAAGAAGATCCTTAGGGGAGCATTTGGAGGAAGAGATGGGCAGGCGCCAATGCAGGAATTCACCCAACAATCTGAAAAACAGCGTGAAACCACCTGAACCCAGGGACCCCACATCAGGAGGACATGAACACCTTAATCAAGAAGAAGGAGAAAAAATGGAATCTTTGAAAGTGATTGACATCCTTAAACAGCATGTAAAAAACGCCCTCATGGAAATGGATGAGAAGTATAACAGAAAGTTTGAAGAATTTAATAAATCAGTGAATGATACCCTCATAGAGATAGATGAGAAGTATAACAGAAAGTTTGAAGAATTGAATAAATCAGTGAATGATACCCTAGGAAACCAAGGAAAAACAATCAAACAGATAATGGAATCAGTTCAAGACCTGAAAACTGAAATGGAGACAAGGAAGAAAACACAAACAGAGTGCCGTCTGGACATTGAGAATCTAGGTAAACGAATAGAAACTACAGAAACGAGTATTACCAACAGAATACAAGAGATTGAAGAAAGAATCTCAGACGCTGAAGATACCATAGAGAAAATAAACGCACTGATCAATGAAAACAGCAAATCCAACAAGCTCTCATCACAAAACATTCAGGAAATCTGGGACACAATAAAAAGACCAAACCTAAGAATAATTGGAGTTGAAGAAGGAGAAGAAGTGCAGCTCAACGGTCCAGAAAATATATTTAATAAAATTATAGAAGAAAACTTTCCCAATCTAAAGAAAGACATACCTATGAAGATCCAAGAAGCTTACAGAACACCAAATAGGCTGGATCAAAAAAGAACATCCCCTCGCCATATAATAATCAAAACACAAAGCATACAGAATAAAGAAAGGATATTAAGAGCTGCAAAGGAAAAAGGCCAAGTTACTTATAAAGGCAAACCCATCAGACTTACACCTGACTTCTCTTTGGAAACCATGAAAGCCAGAAGGTCCTGGATAGATGTACTGCAGAAACTAAGAGACCATGGATGCAAGCCCAGACTACTATACCCAGCCAAACTTTCGTTCACTATAAATGGAGAAAACAAAATTTTTCAAGATAAAAACAAATTTAAACAGTATGTAGCCACAAATCCAGCCTTACAGAAAGTAATAGAAGGAAAATCACAAACCAAGGAGTCCAACAAGGCTCACAATAACTCAGATATCTAGAGTCCCTTCACCAACACATCTCAAAGAAGGGAAACACACAAACTCTACTACTAGAAAAATGACCGGAATGAACAACCACTGGACATTAATATCACTTAATGTCAATGGACTCAACTCACCTATAAAAAGGCACAGGCTAAGAGATTGGATACGGAAACAGGATCCAACACTCTGCTGTCTACAAGAAACACACCTCAAACACAAAGACAGGCAACTACTCAGAGTAAAGGGCTGGGAAAAGGCTTATCAAGCAAATGGACCTAAGAAACAAGCAGGGGTGGCCATACTAATTTCTAACAAAGTTGATTTCAAACTTAAATCAATCAGAAGAGATTGAGAGGGACATTTTATACTCATAACAGGAACAATTCATCAGGAGGAAGTCTCAATCCTGAATATCTATGCCCCTAATGTAAAAGCACCCACGTACGTAAAAGAAACATTACTAAAACTCAAGGCTGCCATCAAACCGCACACACTAATAGTAGGAGACTTCAACACTCCTCTCTCACCAATGGACAGGTCAATCAGACTGAAACCTAACAGAGAAATAAGAGAATTAATGGAGGTAATGAATCAAATGGACTTAACAGACATCTATAGAACATTCCACCCAAAAAGAAAAGAATATACCTTCTTCTCTGCAGCTCATGGAACCTTCTCGAAAATTGACCACATACTCGGTAACAAAGCAAACTTCCACAGGTACAAAAAAATATGCATAACCTCCTGCGTCTTATCAGATCACCATGGATTAAAGTTAGAATTCAACAACAAAGCTACACCCAGAAAGCCTACAAACTCATGGAAACTGAACAGTCAACTACTGAACCACACATGGATCAAGGAAGAAATAAAGAAAGAGATTAAAGTCTTCCTTGAATTCAATGAAAATAAAGAAACAAACTACTCAAACTTATGGGACACTATGAAAGCAGTCCTGAGAGGAAAGTTCATAGCACTTAGTGCCCACTTAAAGAAAACAGAGAAAGCACACATTGGAGACTTAACAACCCACCTGAAAGCTCTAGAAAAAAAAGAAGCAGACTCTCCTAAGAGGAGTAGAAGACTGGAAATAATCAAACTGAGGGCAGAAATCAATAAAATAGAAACACAGAAAACTATCCAAAGAATCAATGAAACAAAAAGCTGGTTCCTGGAGAAAATCAACAAGATCGATAAACCCCTATCCAAACAAATCAAACGGCAGAGAGAGAATATAAAAATTAATAAGATCAGAAATGAAAAGGGTGACATAACAACAGACACAGAGGAAATTCAGAGAATATTGAGATCGTACTACAAAAGCCTGTATGCCACAAAACTGGAAAATGTGGAAGAAATGGACACTTTTTTAGATAAATACCATATACCAAAGCTAAACCAAGACCAGGTGAAAGATCTAAATAGACCTGTTAGTCGTGAAGAATTAGAAACTGTTATCAAAAACCTCCCTACCAAAAAAAGCCCAGGTCCAGATGGTTTCAATGCGGAATTCTACCAGAACTTCCAAGAAGACCTAATACCTATACTCCTTAAGGTATTTCACAATATAGAAACAGAAGAGTCGTTGCCAAATTCCTTTTATGAAGCTACAGTTACTCTGATACCAAAACCACACAAAGACTCAACCAAGAAAGAGAATTACAGGCCAATCTCGCTTATGAACATCGACGCAAAAATCCTCAACAAAATACTGGCAAACCGAATCCAAGAACACATTAGAAAAATTATCCATTATGACCAAGTAGGCTTCATCCCAGGGATGCAGGGCTGGTTCAACATACGAAAATCTATCAATGTAATCCATCATATAAATAAACTGAAAGAAAAAAACCATATGATCATTTCATTAGATGCAGAAAAAGCATTTGACAAAATTCAACATCCCTTTATGATAAAAGTCTTGGAGAGATTAGGGATACAAGGGACATACCTAAATATAATAAAAGCTATTTACACCAAGCCGACAGCTAACATCAAATTAAATGGAGAGAAACTCAAAGCCATCCCACTGAAATCTGGAACAAGACAAGGCTGTCCACTCTCCCCATACCTCTTCAATATAGTGCTTGAAGTGTTAGCGATAGCAATAAGACAACACAAGGGGATCAAGGGGATTCGAATTGGCAAGGAAGAAGTTAAACTTTCGTTATTTGCAGATGATATGATACTGTACATAAGCGACCCCAAAAACTCCACCAAAGAACTCCTACAGCTGATAAACACCTTTAGTAATGTGGCCGGATACAAGATCAACTCCAAAAAATCAGTTGCCCTCCTTTACACAAAGGATATGGAAACAGAGAGGGAAATCAGAGAAGCATCACCTTTCACGATAGCCACAAACAGCATAAAATATCTTGGGGTAACGCTAACCAAGGAAGTGAAAGATTTATTTGACAAGAACTTTAAGGCATTGAAGAAAGAAATTGAAGAGGATACCAGAAAATGGAAGGACCTCCCCTGCTCTTGGATTGGGAGGATCAACATAGTAAAAATGGCAATTCTACCAAAAGCAATCTATAGATTCAATGCAATTCCCATCAAAATCCCATCAAAGTTCTTCACAGATCTTGAGAGGACAATAATCTACTTTATATGGAAAAACAAAAAACCCAGGATAGCCAAAACAATCTTATACAATAAAGGAACTTCTGGAGGCATTACCATCCCTGACTTCAAACTCTATTACAGAGCTACAGTAATGAAAACAGTCTGGTACTGGCATAAAAACAGAGAACTCGATCAATGGAATCGTACAGAAGACCCGGATCTTAACCCACAAACCTATAAACACCTCATTTTTGATAAAGGAGCTAAAAACATACATTGGAAGAAAGAAAGCATCTTCAACAAATGGTGCTGGCACAATTGGATTTCAACCTGTAGAAAAATGAAAATAGACCCATATCTATCACCATGCACAAGACTCAAGTCCAAATGGATCAAAGACCTCAATATCAATCTTTACACACTGAACCTGATAGAAGAGAAAGTGGGAAGTACCCTACAACAGTTGGGCACATGAGATCGCTTCCTATGTTTAACCCCAGAAGCACAGGCATTAAGGGAAACGCTGAACAAATGGGACCTCCTGAAACTGAGAAGCTTCTGTAAAGCAAAGGATACTGTCACTAAGACAAAAAGGCAACCTACTGATTGGGAGAAGATCTTCACCAACCCAGCAACAGACAAGGGCCTGATCTCCAAAATATATAAAGAACTCAAGAAACTAAACTTTAAAATGCTAAATAACCCAATTAAAAATTAGGGCACTGAGCTGAACAGAGAATTCTCAACAGAAGAATTCCAAATGGCCAAAAGACACTTAAGGTCATGCTCAACTTCCTTAGCGATCAGGGAAATGCAAATCAAAACAACATTGAGATATCATCTTACGCCTGTCAGAATGGCTAAAATCAAAAACACCAATGATAGTCTTTGCTGGAGAGGTTGTGGAGGAAGGGGTACCCTCATCCATTGTTGGTGGGAATGCAATCTTGTGCAACCACTTTGGAAATCAGTGTGGCGGTTTCTCAGGAAAGTCGGGATCAACCTACCTCTGGACCCAGCAATACCACTCTTGGGAATATACCCAAGAGATACCCTATCACATGACAAAAGCATTTGTTCAACTATGTTCATAGCAGCATTGTTTGTTATAGCCAGAACCTGGAAACAACCTAGATGTCCCTCAGTGGAAGAATGGATGAAGAAAGTGTGGAATATTTACATACTAGAGTACTACTCAGCAGTAAAAAACAATGACTTCTCGAATTTTGCATGCAAATGGATGGAAATAGAAAACACTATCCTGAGTGAGGTATCCCAGACCCAAAAAGAGGAACATGGGATGTACTCACTCATAATTGGTTTCTAGTCACAAATTGTGGTCATTGAGTCTATATTCTGTGATACTAAAGAAGCTAAATAAGAAGGTGAACCCAATGAGGGCTGCTGAAAAGCCAAGGTCAATGGCACAGGGTTTTGATCCTACTTCATGTTCTGGCTTGGTGGGAGCCTAGCCAGTTCGGATGTTCACCTTCCTAGACCAGGATTGAGGGGGGAGGACTTGGTACTTCCCACAGGGCAGGGAACCCTGACTGCACTTCGGTCTGGATAAGGAGGGAGAGGAGGGGGAGGCGGGGAGGAGTGGGAGGAGGGGGGAGGAAATGGGAGGCGGGGAGGAGGCAGAAATTTCTCTTTTTTCCAATATAAAAAAAAACAAAAAAAAAAAAAGGATAGCTTACAAACTTTTGGTTGGATGTCCAATGGTTAAAGCTCTAGTGATAATATTCTTATAGGAGACCTTGAGCTGCTAGGTAAAATTCTTACAAAAAACAGTTTCCAATAGAGAGCTTAAAACAGCTGCCTAACAGGTACTCAAGCAGGTAAAATATAAATCAACAGATAAAGTATACAATAATCAACAAATACAGTATATTAATTATAATTCAGATATGGCAAGTGTGTATATTAAATGTAAAACTTATTCTACAACAGTTTTATAAAACATGAGGCTTATGGCTAAATCTTATCAGTTTTGCTTGTTAAGATATTAAGTTCTTAATTTAAACCAGTAGCCTGTCTGATATAAAAGGACAGGATAGAATCTGGATAATGGTTTAACAAAATTTTGACTAGGATCAAGGTTTCTTATACCAAACAGTAGACTCATTGATAATTTTTAAGATTGATTCCTGGATATTTGCCTTTGCTAAATTCAAAGGCCAAAAACAATGGTCTTTTCCCAGATCATTGCTACAATTTATGCACCTGTATTTTGCTAAAGCTATAGCAAAAAATCCCTTAAAGGATTTTATGCTAAATTTTACAATTGGCTCTTCCAATGGAGGAACTGCATATATGGCTAATTATAATAAAAATTATGGAGCATAACAAGGCTCCTTCAAAGCAACTCATACAAGTTGCCAGCAGATCCTGATGCAAACGGAGCTGGCTTGTTGACACCAAGCTGACCTTTGCTAAGACAAGGTGAAAAGCCCTTGCAATGCATCATGAAAAAACCCGACCTATATATATTTGGGGTCGAGGATGTGTTTGTGCTTTTTTCACAGAAAGAAAATGAATGATGATGTCGAGGCTGCGGACACAGAAGAGTTCCAGACTTCCAGAGGTGATTGAGGAGAGATCTTTGGTCCGGTCTTCCCTACCCCCAAGGAAAGGAGTGCCTGCTGACAAAACCAGCTACACCACTCTGCATGGTGTCACCCAGCCCCCAGAATCCAGGGAGACCCGGCTGACATAAGGGCCAGGATGTGCTCCATGTACCTGAAACCAGCTCGCCTCACCCTGGCTACCCCACCTGTCCAGGAGCACAAATGCTAAACTGCTTCTGCAGCTTGAACTCTGGTCTGCTCTGGAGCTGAGTTGCAGACTAAACATCAGACTGCTTTAAACCTTGGGACACAGAACTCATTTTAATTAAAATATTAACCTCTCTTCACTTAAGAAGGGGGAAAATTGGGGGTTCCTGTGACTGTTGCCCAGAGTCTGGAACTGGCGATATATGATAACAACAATGTAGGTCGTTGTACTCCCACTGAATTTGAGCTAATGATACTTGTAACTGCTTATAGATAATGGGTAAAGTCTGACACATGTTGTAAAGTGTTTGGTTTTAATGCATAGGTTTAAAATTTTGGATTTTGAGCCCTTTTACACTGCCCTAATTTTTTGGCAGGCAGCACACGTAACTTTATGTGGAGTAGGCACTTAGGAATGTGGTCATTCCATAGGCCAGACTAAAAGGTGAATACTGGGTTGGGAAAAAGCCCTTTCTTCTTATCTGGAGATGGAGTTACTGGTGCCAAAACTATATCACTATATCTTTTGTTTGAGGAGCTCTTCAGAGTCTTTTCATTAATGACAGACGCAGGGACCCAATGACGGAGTTAATGTGGATCCTCACCTGAAGAGCACACCATACAGAGGTTGTAGAAACCGGCTCAACATGGCATGGTTCAGGTATGAGGGTGCTCTCCACATGGCCTAAGACAGGGTACCCTGTGATCTGCTTACTTTAATCCTGCTAGATGCCTTTTACTTGAGGAGCTCCAAGGACGGGCGACTTATGGCAGGATAATCCCCCAACCTAAGGCAGGGCCCTGGGATCCCTAGGAAGGGTAAGGGGAAAAAAAAGGCCTGGTCCCCACTTGACCTAGTAGTCATCGGGCACCCCTCTGTTCCCAGGAGAGAGGGATCACTTCACCACCCGAGAGGAGGGTCTCTCCTTGTCTCAGTCCCTTCTCCTTTGCTCTGACACCATGGTTGACTCTGACTGGTGCTCTCCACTTGATAGCTGCCTGCCTTTGTATGGGAGGGGGAGGGGATCTGTTGGGAGCTGTTTCCCCCTAGAGATCATTGCAGGAACCATCGCCCTGGGGAGACTATGGGGAACCCCACACCCATGGTTGTACTGGGATTGGTTCTGTTGCCCCACACCCAGTTGAAGCTGTTAATGGAGAAAAATAAAATAAAATTAAAAAAAAAAGAATTGCATTGAATATCATATCCAAATAATTTATTTTAAAAATCACTCCTCCAGGAACATCATAAGAAAATAACTGGAGTTATGAATTTTCATTTCTCCGTACAAAAATTGTATCATGGGCTGCTCTTAGATTACATGATTTAATTACTCCATCCTCTGCCTCTTTCATATTCTAAGTACTCAGTCCAAATAATTCAATTTCTATATATCTGTAGCTTGAAGTAGAAAGCATTAAATGCTGATGTATTGTCGACAATGTAGTTCCCCGTTGTTGGTACTATGATTTACGAACCATAAATTACATGCTGTGCCAAGCATATCATTAGAAATATTCAACAATATTTAAGATTTTAAATTCTACAACTTCCCTTTAAGTTTCCTCTAAATTCAGCACAAAATAAAATATTATGAAAGAATCTCAACATACTACAAGGGATAAAATATCATAAAGAAGTACTATAAGTACCTTCATCAGTTACTCACTTTATTGTGTGATTATATGTTTATTAGAATAATATGCCTGTTGTACCAGATATTTTTCTTTTGGGACACCAGTAAGCCCCCAAATTATAACACTTAGACTTAGTATTAGTTATGAATACTTTGCCTTATCTTAGATCTTATCTTAATCTGTTCCTCTTTATCTACATTTTGTCTTGAGGCATCTTACCTTTTCATTCTGTATATCTTACTTTCACTGCTTCTTGTGTATGCTGTGTAGCAGTTGCATGGTTCTGCCCTGCAGTGGTCAATGAGACATAAGCTCAACACCCCGTGGGTCTGATCAAGAACTGCGTTTTTTAGCCATGAACTGAATTAAATCACCCCAGCACTGGAATTTAGTTGCCTGCTCTGCAGCAGGCATTTTTACTTAGTGTTTTGTTTCTACTTAACATGCTTGCTCTTTACTTTTTCTGCTATATGGTAGAGCTTTTTTTTTAAAGGATACATATTCTTTTCTTTTCATTTCTTTTCTTTTCTTTTGTCTCAGCTTCCTCAGGCCTTACATGGAAATATGAGCCCCGTGTTTGATGGCAAATGTAGCTGACTTTTTCTGTTTTGGGGGGAGTCCACCTAGATCCTAAATAAAGACATGAAAACTTATTCTTAGTTACAAGTGACTGGTCTTAGTTTAGCTTATTTCTAGACAGCTTTTCTAACTTAACTCTCCTGTTCACTTCTTCTATGTTTTGACTCTGGATTTTTTTTTACCTTCTCTTTATTCTATATGTCTATCTTTATTTCTTAACCTACAGCTGACTGAATGCCAGCTGTCTACCCTCTGGCATAGCCCTCTCTCTCCTCCTTTCCTTCTTTCCTTCTCTTTCTTGGACTGGATTTCTTCTTCTATTCATTCTTTCTGCCCAGCAGTCCTGCCTGTCCTTTTTTTCTGCCTAGATATTCCTTACATAGTTAAAATAATATTCTATAATAGCCTGCCAAACGTAAAGAAAGGAAAACAGCATACTCTCGACTTAGAAGCTATTTTCATAATATTATCATGTTTGCAACAATGTTTTGTGTTGTCAGATGATAGGTGATATGTTAATGGTTTTAAGATATTTATTCAATTGAGCAGTAGTTGCATATATCTTTAATTCCAAAACTTGTGAAGAAGAGGTACATGAATCTCTGTGAGTCTGTGGTCAGACTGGTCTACAAAGTAAGTTTCAGGACACACAGGACTGTTACAGAGAAGTCTTGTCTGAGAAAGCAAGACAAAAATTATATCTATTTAAATGAGATAACATTTGTGATAAATCTGTTTACTCATAATGACAGAATGATGGAGAGCAAAGATAACCTAATGTTTTATGGATCACATAAATATCATTAATGTGATTTAGTTTTGAATTTGGAGGAAAGCTTCACTTCTTAATCAGTTTCTACTGAGTTTACATTATATACTCTATCCATTGGCTTTTTAGACAAGTTAATTCTTATGCAGGATTACTCTAGTTTTTTTCCCCATTTATTCTTAATAGTTCATCTTCTGACTTATCAGTTTTGGGACTGAGTTTAAGAGTGAATATTTATTAAAAAATCTCTAATAATACACCAACAATACTAGGTATAGAGAACATAAACTTATGATCATAGTGACAAAAAATAATTTAAAAATTCCAAAAGAAAAACAGAAAGAAAATTGTGATTTAATTCTTGAATCTAAAGGACCCAGTAAAATTTACTGGTATGTGGCTCATATGCTAGAGGATGATGACCCTACAACCATGTGTAAAGGAACATTGCTAATCAAACTCAATGGATATTAAATAGAAAACAGGACATGAATTGTGGAGTGAAAAGAATTGCAATAGGGCGGGCGATGGTGGCGCACTCCTTTAATCTCAGCACTTGGGAGGCGGAGGCAGGCGGATCTCTGTGATTTCGAGACCAGCCTGTTCTACAAGAGCTAGTTCCAGGACAGGCTCCAAAGCCACAGAGAAACCCTTTCTCAAAAAACCAATAAATAAATAAATAAATAAAAGAATTGCAATAGGCTAGAGAGTGTTGAAGAATGGAAGATGGATATCTTCAAGATACATATAAATTTGCATATATGTAAATCTTCTAAGAATTAAGTGCAAAATATTAAAACAACCCTGAGTGAGAGAAAAACATAATGCATGCTTAACAACACAGAAATCACTTATAATTTAACTTAAATGTATAACTACATCTGTTCATACTTTTAAATAATATTTTATTTAATTTATTTTCTCTGAAGAGCAGATTTTGTAAGTATATTTTTGTATAGTAGGTGCCTACAGGGGACGTAAGAGGGCATTAGATCTACTGGATTGGAGTTAGAAATGAATGTGAGGGGAACTTTCCAGAACGCTCGGTGGGAGGTGGAGGACCGGCGTCCGCCCGAACCGCGCTGTGCTACAATCCTTTTTCCGCTCTCCAGCACCGGCCTGCTCACCGGCTATAAAAAATGGTGAAAGAAACCACTTACTATGATGTTTTTGGGGGTCAAACCCAATGCCACCCAGGAAGAACTGAAAAAGGCTTATAGAAAATTGGCCATGAAGTACCACCCTGATAAGAATCCAAATGAAGGCGAAAAGTTTAAACAGATTTCTCAAGCATATGAAGTTCTTGCTGATTCCAAAAAAAGGGAGTTATATGATAAAGGAAGAGAACAGGCGATTAAAGAAGGTGGAGCAGGTGGTGGTTTTGGCTCACCCATGGATATCTTTGATATGTTCTTTGGAGGAGGAGGAAGGATGCAGAGAGAAAGGAGAGGTAAAAATGTTGTGCATCAGCTCTCAGTGACCTGAGAAGACTTATATAATGGTGCAACAAGAAAACTGACTCTGCAGAAGAATGTGATCTGTGACAAATGTGAAGGCCGAGGTGGTAAGAAAGGAGCAGTAGAGTGCTGTCCCAACTGTCGTGGGACTGGCATGCAAATACGGATTCATCAGATTGGACCAGGAATGGTCCAGCAAATTCAGTCAGTGTGCATGGAATGCCAGGGTCATGGAGAACGCATCAGTCCTAAAGACAGATGTAAAAGCTGCAATGGAAGAAAGATAGTTCGAGAGAAGAAGATTTTAGAAGTTCATATTGATAAAGGCATGAAAAATGGTCAGAAGATAACATTCCATGGTGAAGGAGACCAAGAGCCAGGACTGGAGCCAGGAGACATTATCATTGTGTTAGACCAGAAGGACCATGCTGTTTTTACACGACGAGGAGAAGACCTTTTCATGTGTATGGACATACAGCTGGTTGAAGCATTGTGCGGCTTCCAAAAGCCAATATCCACTCTTGACAACCGAACCATAGTCATCACCTCTCATCCAGGTCAGTTTGTCAAGCATGGAGATATAAAATGTGTGCTGAACGAAGGTATGCCAATATATCGTCGGCCATATGAAAAAGGACGTCTAATCTTTGAGTTTAAGGTAAACTTTCCTGAGAATGGCTTTCTCTCTCCTGATAAACTTTCTTTGCTGGAAAAACTCCTTTCTGAAAGGAAGGAAGTAGAAGAGACTGATGAAATGGATCAGGTAGAACTGGTGGACTTTGATCCAAATCAGGAAAGACGGCGACATTATAATGGAGAAGCATATGAGGACGATGAACATCACCCTAGAGGTGGCGTTCAGTGTCAGACCTCTTAATGGGCCAGTTACTGTTTGTCACTCTATATGCAGTAGTGAATGTGGGAAGGACTGTCATCATAATATGCTCACTACTTGGCTGTTCTTGTTTTAATATTCAACTATAGTAGTGTTTTAAAAGTTAAATGAAGAATAAACACAAATATAAAAGCTCAAAAAAAAGAGAAATGAATGTGAGCCAATATATGGGTAATGTAAGGGAATTAATTCTAGATTTTCATGAAAAGCACCTGGTGTTCTTATCCACTGAGTAATCTCTCTTTTCATTCAATCTATCTTATTCTCTGGGAATACACATATTTCATTGTATATGCAAAGTTCTGAAAAGTTAATGTAAAGCAAAAATAAATGAAATATTTCTGTAAATTTGGATAGAACTGGGGATAAAATTTACAATTCTTCTTACATTATATTTTCATGTTGCCTTCATTCACAAGTGACAATTTGTACATACCTTTGTAACAGCAGCAAATGTGATTTTTATTTAATTTTATTTTTATTTTTTATTGCTTCATTGAGATATATATTTTTCTCTGGTTCCATCCATTACTCACTTCTCCTCTTCTATTCTCTTACATGATCCCCCCCCCGCTCCCAATTTACTCAGGATATCATGTCTTTTTCTACCTCCCATGTAGATTAGATCCATATATGTCTTTCTTAGGGTCATCTTTGTTGTCTAGATTTTCTGGGATTGTGAACTGTAGACTGGATTATCCTTGCTTTATGTCTAAAAGCCACTTAGGAGTGAGTACATATGATATTTGTCTTTCTGGGTCTGGGTTACCTCACTCATTATGATGTTTTCTAGTTCCATCAATTTGCCTGCAAATTTCAAGATGTAATTATTTTTTCCTCTGAGTAGTATTCCACTGTGTAAATGTACCACATCTTCTTTATCCACTCATCGATTGAGGGGCATTTATGTTGTTTTTAGGTTCTGACTATGATAAATAATGCTGCTATGAGCATAGTTGAGTACATGTCCTTGTGGTATGATTGAGCATCCTTTCAGTATATACCCAAAAGCAATAATACTGGCTCTTTGGGTAGGCTGTTTCATAATTTTCTGAGAAATCGCCATACTGATTTCTAAAGCAGGTTTACCAGTTTACACTCCTCCCAGCAATGGAGGAATGTTCCCTTTATCCCACATCCTCGGCAGAATAAGTGCCATCAGTTTTTGATCTTGCCCATTCTTACAGATATAAGACGAAATCTCAGTATTGTTTTTTATTTGAATTTCTCTGATGGATAAGGATGTCGTGCATTTCCTTAAGTGTCTTTTAGCCATTTTAGATTCCTCTGTTGAGAATTCTCTGTTTAGTTCTGTACCTTATTTTTTATTGGTTATTTATTCTTTTGATGACCAAATTCTTGAGTTCTTTATATATTTTGGAGATCAGTCCTTTGATGTAGGGTAGGTGAAGATATTTTTCTATTCTTTAGGCTACCATTTTGTCTTGTTGGCCATGTCCTTAGCCTTACAGAAGTTTCTCAGTTTCAGGAGGTTCCTTTTACTAATTGTTTTTCTCAATGACTTTGTTACTGGGGTTATATTTAGGAAGTGGTCTCCTGTGCCAATACATTCAAATATACTTCCCACTTTCTCTTCTATGAGGCTCAGTTTGGTTGTTTTTATGTTGAGGTCTTTGATCTATTTGGATTTGAGTTTTGTGCACCGTGATAGATATGGACTGATTTTCATTCTTCTACGTGTTGATATCCAGCTATGCCAGCACCATTTGTTAAATATGTTTATATTTTATATTTTTTGCTTCTTTGTCAAATATTAGATGTTCATAGTTGTGTGGATTGATTTGGATTGATTTCCGTGCCTCCAATTTGCTTCCATTGGTCTTCCTGTTTGGTTTTATGTAAATACCAGGATGTTTTCAGTACTATAGATTTGTAGTACAGTTTGAACTCAGGGATGGTAATGCTTTCAGAAGTTCCTTTATTGTACAGGATTGTTTTAGCTATCTTGGGTTTCTTGCTTTTCCATATAAAGATGAAGTTTAGTATTGTTCTTTTGAGGTCTGTGAAGAACTTTACTGGGCTTTTGATGGGCATTGCACAGAATTAGTAGATTGCTTTTGGTAAGATTGCATTATTACTATGTTAATTCTACCTACCCTAAAGTATGGGAGATCTTTCCATTTTCTGGTGTTTTCATCAATTTCTTTCTTCAAAGATTTAAAGTTCTTGTCAAACAGGTCTTCCACTTGTTTGGTTAGAGTTACTCTGAGATATTTTATACTATTTATGACCATTGTTTAGGGTGATGTTTCTCTGATTTCTTTCTCATCCCATTTATCTGCATAAAGAAGGGCTACTTTTTTATAGTTAAACTTGTATCCTGCTGCATTACTGAAGGTGTTTATGAGTTGTAGAAGTTCCCGGTAGAATTTTTGAGGACCTTTATGTAAACTATCATATCATCAGCAAATAGTGAGAGTTTGACTTCTTCCTTTCTGATTTGTATGTCCTTGATCTCCTTTTGTTGTCTATTGTTTTATCTAGAACCTCAAGTACTATATTGAATAGATACAGAGAATGGACAACCTTGTCTTGTTCCTGATTTTAGTGGGATCGCTTTGAGTTTCCCTCCATTTAATTTGGTGTTGGTTGTTGGCTTGTTGTATATTGCCTTTATTATGTTTAAGCATTTTCCTTGTATCACTGATCTCTCTAAGACCTTTATCATGAAGGGATGTTATATTTTGTCGAAAGCTTTTGCAGCATCTAATGAGATGATCATGTTTTTTTTTTTTTCAGTTTGTGTATAACGTAGATTTTACTGATAGATTTTTCTTTTGTGTTGAACCATCCCTGCATCTCTGGAATGAAGCCCACTTGGTCATGGTGGAATATTTTTCTGATGTGTCCTTTGATTCGGTTTGCCAGTATTTTACTGAGTATTTTTCTACCAATGTTCATGGATGAGATTGGTGTGTAATACTCTATCTTTGTAATATCTATATGTGGTTGCGGTATTAGGGTATTTGTAGCTTCATAAAAAAAAGTTTAGCAATGTTCCTTCTGTTTCTTCTCTTTCTGTTTCTTTTTGTTTTGTTTTGTTTTTGTTTTGTTTTTCGAGACAGGGTTTCTCTGTAGCTTTGGTGCCTGTCCCGGAACTAGCTCCTGTAGACCAGGCTGGCCTCGAACTCCCAGAGATCCACCTGCCTCTGCCTCCAGAGTGCTAGGATTAAAGGCGTGCGCCACCACTGCCCGGCCTCTTTCTGTTTCTTTTTGAATGGTATTAGTATTAGTTCTTTGAAAATCTTACAGAATCTGCACTGAAACCATCTGGTCCTGGGCTTTTTATTGGTTGGGAGACTTTTGATGACTGTTTCTATTTCTTTAGAAGTTATAAGTCTTTTAAATTTGCTTATCTGGTCTGGATTTTGGTAAGTGATATTTATCCAGAAAACTGTCCATTTCCTTTAAGTTTTCCAATTTTGTTGAGTACAGGTTTTTGAAGTATGATCTGATGATTCTCTGGATTTACTTCATTTCTGTTGTTATGTCCCATTTTTGTTTCTGATTTTGTGAATTTGGATATTCTCTCTCTGCCTTTTGGTTAGTTTGTATAAAGGTTTGTCTATTTTGTTGATTTTCTCAAAGAACCAACTTTGTCTCATTGATTCTTTGTACTGTTTTCTTTGTTTCTATTTTGTTCATCTCAGCTCTCAATTTGATTATTTCCTGCCATCTAGTCCTTGCTTCTTTTTATTCTAGAGTTTTCAAGTGTTTTGCTAACTCATTAGTGTGGGATTTTTCCAGCTTCTGTATGAAGGCATATAGTGGTATGAACTTTCCTATTAGCTATGCTTTCTTTTTGTCCCATAAGGTGGGTATGTTTTGGGGTCATTTTTATTGAAAAAATCTTTAATTTTTTTCTTTTATTTTTTCCTTGAGACATTGGTGATTCAGGTAAGCATTGTTTAATTTCCATTTGTTTTGGGACTTTCTGAAATTAGTGTTATTGTTGAATTTTAATTTTCAGCCATGGTGATCTGATAAGATACATGGGGTTATTCTAAACTTTTTGTATTTGTTAATGTTTGCTTTGCAACTTGTTATGTGGTCAATTTATGAGAAGGTTCCATGAAATGCTTAGAAGACTGTATATTATTTTATGTTATGATGGGATATTATATATATATATATATATATATATATATATATATATATATATATATATATATGTGTGTGTGTGTGTGTGTGTGTGTGTGTGTGTGTGTGTGTGTGTGTGTTAAGTACATTTGAATCATAACATCCAGTAGTTCTCTTATTTCTCTCTTAAGTTTCTGTCTGGAAGACCTGTTCATTGGTGATGCTGGTGTGTTGAAGATCTCCCATTATTAGTATTTGGGGTTTAATGTGTGATTTAAGCTTTAGTAGTGTTTCTTTTACATATGAGTATGCCCTTGTATTTAAGGCATATATGAGATTTCCCCTTGGTGGATTTTTTTCTCTGACAAATATGAAATGTCCTTCTTTGTCTCTTTTGATTTATTTTAGTTTGAAGTTTATTTTACTAGATATTAGGATAGCTACACCAGCTTGTTTCTCAGGTCCATTTGATTGCAATTTTTCCCAACCCTTTATTCTAAAGTGATATTTATCTTTGAGGTTTAGGTGTGTTTCTTTTCTGCAGCAGAAGGATGGATTCAGTATTAATATCTAATATGTTAGCCTGTGTCTTTTTATAGATGAGTGGAATCCATTTATATTAAAGGATAATAATGACCAGTGGTTGCTACTTCCTGTTATGTTAGTTTTCATTTTTGGTGATGTTACTGTGCACATTTTCCCCTTCTTTGAAATTTTCTGCTCTGAGATCATCTATTGTCTGTGTTTTTATTGACTTAGCTAACGTCCTTGGGTTGTAGTTTTCCTTCTAGTACTTTGTATAGGGCTGTATTTCTGGCTAGCTATGTGTTAATTCTGGTTCTGTCATGGAATATCTTGTTTTGTCCCTCTATGGTGAGTAAAAGTTTTGCTGGATGTAGTAGTCTGGTGCTGTGGGACAATGATTTTACCATGTAAACATTGGTTTCTTGTACTTGTTTAATAAAATGCTGTTTGGCTAGTACCCAGCGGGAAGTATAGGCAGGGCAACCATGGCAAAAGTAGAGGTGGGGCAATGACAACAGGAGAAAATGAGAAAGAGGATTCTGCAGTCTGCAGTTGTGACCCAGATGCAGAGAAAGATGTGACTGACTCACCAAATAAAGTACGGAGCCACATAGTTTATATAGATAAGAATAATCGGTTAATATAAGTTATAAGAGTTAATAAGAAGTCTGAGCTACTAGGACAATCAGTTTATAATTAATGTAGACTTCTGTGTGTTTCTTTGGGACTTAACAACTCTGGTTACTGGGCAGGACAGAAAACCTCAGTCAACAGTCTGGGCTGGCATCCATGGCCTCTTAATGTGTGAATAAAGCTTGACAGCACTTTCTGGCTTTCATTGTTTCCATTGAGAAATCAGGTGTAATTCTGGAAGGTCTTCCTTTCTATGTTACTTGGCGTTTTCCCTTTGTAGCTCATAATATTCTTTCTTTGTCCTGTATGTTTAGTGTTTTGATTATTATGTGGTGTGGGAACTTTTTTTCTGGTTCAGTCTATTTGGTATTCTGTAAGCTTCTTCTATCTTTATATACACATCTTTCTTAACAATGGTAATGTTTTCTTCTATGATTTTGTTGAGTATATATTCTGTGCTTTTGAGTTGGATCTTCTTCTATTCCTATTATTCTTAGGTTTGGTGTTTTCATAAGGTGCCATATTTCAAGAATATTTTGCGTTAAGCTTTTGTTAGATTTAATGTTTTCTTTGACCAATGAGTTTATTCCCTCTATTGTGTCTTCAAAGCTTGAGATTCTCTCTTTCATCTCTTTTATTCTGCTGTTATGCTTGTACTTGTGGGTCCTGATCATTTTCCCATATTTTCCATTTCCAGAATTTCCTCAGTTTGTGTCTTTTTTTTATTGTCTCTCTTTCAATTTTCAAGTCTTGAATCATTTCTTTCACTTGTTTGTTAGCTTTTTCTTGGTTTTCTTTAGGGTATTTGTTGATTTCTTTCATTTTTTCTTTGTCTATTCCTCCATTTCCTTTGGAGAATTTTTTCATTTACTATTTAAGTGTTTCAACATTCTCCTAAAGTTATTGTTAGGATGTGTTCTGCTTCATCTGTATTAGGGTTTTCAAGTTCTGCTGTTTTGGTGACACTTGTTTTTATTGGTGTTGCATTGCTCTTTGTGGTGTTGAGTTTGTTCTTATCTTTTCTACCCATCTTTTCCTTTCATTGGTGTAGTTGGGGCCACATTTCTAGTCATGCCAGAGGTCATTCTGTATTCCCAGAGGCCACTCAGTGTTCCTGGAGGTTGCACTGCAATCCCAGAGGTCATCTGGGACTCCTCACATAGAGGTGGTTGGCTCATGCCTTCTCTTTTGGAGGTCACTGGCTCAGTCCTACTCAAGTGGTGATCGCTGACTTGGGTCTGCTCTGGCTGATGTCACTTGCCTAGGTTTGTCATTTGCTCATGCCTGCTCTGGCTGAAGTCACTGTCTTGGGCCTGCTTCTGTGGGTTACCCTGTATTGGGCCTGCTTCAGCAGAGGTTACTGGCTCAGGCCTGCTCCAACAGAGGTTGCTTACTCGGGCCTGGTCCCGTGGAGGTCTAGATGTGATTTTTATAACAAAAGAAATCATAGATATAATGAATATTTTTCAGTTATTGATAATAAATGTGAAAAGTCTATTACATAGTTAATGGTTACATGTGATACATTAAATCTGAGTCTTTGACATAGCAACATAGCAATTCTGTATCAATAGATATCTAATTTATTAATATTTTATACCTATATTACTATAAAACTTGTTTATTTTGTAAGCCTTTGTATTTTATTTCATTCTTTAAATTTAAAGTGCTTAACATGGAATATAATATTACATCAGAAGCAAAATAGTGCATATTCACTTAAATATAATTTAGAGAACTTCATTTGATGAAATTTTAAAAAATTTCTTCCATATTTTCAGCAAATTTCATTATTTCTGACTTGGCCAACTATGGCAAAATCCAGATGAGCTGAATTTAGCCGTGCCTCTCTTTAACTATGTATATAATCATAGTTTAAAATATAGTCATGTCTGTTCATTCATGTCACCTGTGGTTGCTTTCATGTCACCATAGTAATATGATAGAATACTGTGACTGAGAATACATGATTTTTAAGGTTGGTAATTACTACTGGATCTTTATACACTAAATGTAGGTAAATTCTATATATATAAAACTCACTTGAATATTTCAATTTTGAATCATAGTATATTAAAATAATTCATGGTGATAATTTACTAGAAGGGAATTCATCAAAGCCATTGCCTCTACATTCTCCTTCTTAATATTCCAGATGATGTATTACCTTTATCAACATTCAAGATGAATAGGCTCAAGCTATTTAAAGTACCAAAATAATGGGAAAAATGAAGCCTTGTTTCGATGCACATTACTACTCTGTTCTTGCAGAGATGGCAATTTTCTACTAGTCCTTTAAGATACAGTTGTTTATATTCCTTCATGAGCTACCCATGTCTGTAACCTTTCTGCTTGTTATTACCTTCTTGCCAGAATTTCCAAATTTGTGCCTGTAATCTTACCCAATGTGTCTCTAGAAAGTTTGTTCAAATCATAGTTGTAATACCAAATGATCTTTAATCCCAGGACTTGGGAAGCAGAGGCAAGTGGATATCTGTGAGTTCAAGGTCAGTCTCATCTATAAGAGCTACTTCCAGGACAGGCTCTAAAGCCACAGCAAAACCTTGTCTTGGAAAAAATATCAAATAACCTGGAGGAATTATCTCTCTTTATAGCTGAATGTGCTTGTACAAATCTATAATATAGCATTCTGGAACTTGAGCCAGGAGGATTAAGAAATTTAAGCAAGACTGGACTATATAGTAAATGCCAACCTGATTGTGCTGATTGTGTATATATTCTGATGAATAAAAGTTATCATACTAAATACTAACAAAGAATTAGAGGCAATGTATAAACTAAGTGTGCCTTATTTTCTAAAACAACTGACATCTATAAAATTCAAGAATTCAAAGTGTCAGTGCCTTAGTGATTTATTGCTGTGAAGAGACACCATGACCATGGTCTTATAAAGAAAAAACATTTACTTGCGGACAGCTTACAGTTTCAGAGGTTTAATCCATTATTGTTACGGCAGGAAGTGTGGCATCATGAAAGCAGATGTAATGCTAAACAACAGGCTGAGACATCTAAATTTTGATTCACAGGCAGCAGGAAGTATAAGTCACAGCAGACCTGGCTTGAGCATTTTAGAAAGCAAAGCTTGACCCCTAGTTCTGCACTTCTTCCAACAAAACTACCTATTCCAATAAAGCCACATCTTCTTATGCTGCCACTGCTTTTTAGCCTATGAGGGCCATTTTTATTCAAACCACATTCCACACTTTGACCCCCATATGATTTTAGTTTTATAATGCAAAATACATTTAGCCTAACTTCAAAAGTTATTATTGTCTATAACTGTCTCAGACTTGTTTGATGTTCCAAAGTCTCTTCTGAGATTCTTGGTAATCTCTTAATAGTAATTCTTATAGAATAAAAATCAAAAAGCAGATCATGTACTTCTAATGCATAATGGCACAGGATAAACATTACCATTCCAAATGACAGAAAGGTGAGCATAGTGAGGAAATACTGAACCAACAAAGCAAGACCAAACACATGCTGAACAAACTACAAAGACTTCATATTTATGTCTGATGTCAAAGTGATCCTTATAGGTCCTTTTTTTTAACTCTTCATTTACTGCAACATACTCCTTTCTCTTGGGCTAGTTTCGGTCCCTGTTATGAGCTTTCCTCAGCAGGCATCCCACAGCACTGGTATCTTCACCATTTTAGGGTCTCAAAGGCAATGCAGTCTGCAATGTCATAGCTTCCCACAATGGCCTCTCTAGGCCTCCAAACAAGGACACCCCTGTGGTATGCTTGGCAAGAATGGCTTTTCTTACATGTGGAGGGAGATCTCTTTCTTCTGTCCTTCAGTCTAAAGGCAGAGCCATATAGCTCATGCTATGAAGTTCTGCTCTCTCCTGGTGCTGAAGAATTGTTCCCTCATTTATTTGCATTTTTACCAGCTTTTTATTTTCAGTGGATTCCATCATTACCTAAGCTTTGTTATCCTGTGACTTGCTCAGTAGTCCAGGCTGGACTCAACCTTAGAGGTCCTCCTGCCTCTCCCTCCAGAGTGCTGGGATTAATGTTGTACACCACCAACCTTAGACCCAAGCTTTGATGTGGGAGTGTCATATATCAATCTGTTGATTTCATTGGATAAGCAATAAATAAACTGCTTGGCCCGATTGGTTAGAACATAGGTGGGTGTAGTAAACAGAAGAAAATGCTGGGAGGAAGAGGAAGTGATGTCAGAAAGCATGCAGCTCCGCTCAGAGCCAGATGTCTCAGAGAGAGACACCATGCTCCTGTCTCGCGGGCAGACAGGATAGCTCTGCTCTCTCAGACATACGATGAAGCTCAGAACCAAGATGGACATAGGCTAGAATCTTCCCGGTAAGCGCACCTCATGGTGCTACATAGATGATTAGAAATGGGTTAAGAGGTTGAAGCTAATGGGCCAAGCAGTGCTTTAAAGAATACAGTGTCCGTATAATTATTTCGGGTAAAGCTAGCCGTGCAAGCGGCTGGGGTGTTGGGGACGCAGCCCCGCCGCTCCTATTTCAACAAAGCTTTTCTTTAATTTCTTTCCACAAGTTGGAATTTCATCTGGGTGTGATCTTGCACTGAGGTAACCACTCCCTTCATTCAATTTAACATGAGGTTTTTCTTTAATCTGTTTATCTACTTGATTATAGGACTTAGCTCTATTCACTTTCCTCATGCCCTTTTTTCCTCAAATTGTACATTCTGCATTTTCTTCACTCAGTAGTATGTTCTTTTTTATATAAATTTACATATGCATAAACAATAGTAATCACATGACAGAATCAATTCTAAGTTGTTTTGAGATTTTTTGCCAAAGTAATTAACATAAAACTCTTCAAATTTACCTTCAAGCAGGCAATATGGACAAAGGAAAAAACAGCCACATTCTTTTTTAAGACATCACAAAAACAGTCTCTATGCCACATGCAAATATTCTTCTCTGAAGTATCTTGATTTAGCTCCTCCATCTGAGTAAAATCATGCTCAGTGTTACTGTCATCTGTCTTCCTACTAGAATAGCCTATTAAGGCTCACTTAAAGCATTCAACTAGTTTACTAATCCAAACTTTCAAAATTCACATTCTTGCAAAGGAAAATATGTTTGGATGTATCACAGCAATGCTCCAGTCTCTGATACCAAATTCTGTCATAGTTAGGGTTTTATTGGTATGATGAAACACCATGATCATGGCAAATCTTATAAAGAAAAACATATAATTGAACTGACTTATAGTTTTGAACGTTTTTTTCATTATAAACATGATAGGAAGCATGACAGCATGCAGAAAGACATGGTGCTAAAGAAGGATCTCAGAATTCTATGTTTTGATCCTCTGGCAGTAGGAAGTGAATGTCACAACTAGACTTAGACTGAGAATTTGAAACCTCAAATTCCACCACCTAGTGACGCACTTGTTCCACCAAAGCCATACCGTTTCCAACGATGCCAAATCTTCTAATAGTTCTAATCCTGTGAGTACATGGGAGCCATTTTTATTCAAACCACAAATATAATTACTATACAAAGAATAATTCTCTACAAATTTATTATATACTCAGTTTATGATATTTTTCTAATTAGAATTCCAGAAAACTTGTTTATTTATGATTTGTCCAAATTGACTGGCACCTTCTAAAATTTATACAGGCAGATAAGACACCAACATTTGCCAAAATAATTCTGAAAAGACAAATTTGGAGGTCATCTGATCTTAAAATTTACTTCGAAATAACTTTGATCAAGGCAGTATGACACTGGAAGTAAAGAGATATAATAGTTCAACATGATTGTGGTAAATAGACTGTTTTCACACAGATCACTGTACACGTAATTTCAAACAAATGTCTCCGTAGACCAAGAAAAGCCTTTAAAAGACATTATACTGGAATAACTGGATCCATTTTGATAATATGTATTGATCCTTTTATTAGAAAAGCAAAATTCCAAAACTACTATGTGGCTAATTTCTAGGCTAAATCATAAAGTCAAAAAATGCAATATTATTATATTTTTAATCATAAATTCTTTTTTATTAATATATGATCTAGAAAAATATAAGTATTATAAATTTACATTGCTCGAGACAGTGTATAAAAGTATAATTGTTCCCAGCAACAATATAAGAAGAAATGGAGCTATTGTAAACAGAATGTTGTGTTATTTAAATATAATCACTGTAATGATAAATAACTTACACATACACAAATATGTACACATATGACAAGAGTTATTAAACAACTCTCACTTTTCTCAAGTAGAAATGTTCTTGATATTTATCTTGTATTTTTAAGCACTTTTCTGAGTTTTATTGTTAATTTTATTCTAGACAGGAAAGGTTATCAATATAGTCCTGTCAAATTTATGTATAAAGATACAGATCTCATCTACTTTCTTATAAGTTTTTGAAATTACTTCTCCAGATGTGGGAAAGTACCAATATCTCGGAAATCATTTTAGTCACTTAAATTAGCTTTTGAGCCTTACTGCCTCCACTTTAGCTGACTTTCCCATGTTAACATTTGCATGTCTTTGCAAACACTTCAGTGATGATGGCTTGGATAAAATGTGTTGACTTACACTTTTAAAGTTGCACATCTTGGGATTATGGATCTGCCTGGTTTCTATGGATACTGGAGATGGGCTGCAGCAGTCTTTGTCACTTGAGTAAAATAACCTGAATAAATGAAGATAACTATATTATCAATTCAGTAAAGTTTAAAAATATTAAATTGAGAAGTTAATACTACAGAATTTTTAACATCAAGAAAATAGTCCAGACCTTAACTTTTTATACAGTAACATATAATAATTAAGGTAGGATACTTTGTGTTTATGGGATAATTAAAAAATATTTTCAGTGTTAGTATAAGAGGTGAAAATAATCAAAGTCAAATAGCTAGTACCTTATTTTTGGTAACATGAAGTTTAGAAATATATTCCTAATTTGAAAAATAGAATGAAATCAATGTTAGCCCACTAATTTCTATCATTTTTGTGAAGAGTACACTTTCAAGAGAGTTTCTAATAGAATATTTCAAAATTTAAATTGTTAATGTACCCTATATGATTCCATATATATGTTGAAATACAATTTTTGTATACTTTCAAAAGATAAAATGCAATTGCTTTTCAGCCCTTTTTCTTTTCCTTGGTCTAGAGTTTAAGTAATTATAGAAATGGAAGGAAAATGTTTTTAATTCTCAAAGAAATCCATTTCCATATCTCCTACCATCTGTAATAAAACTCTAAGTCAATTGACAAGAAAATTAATACAGCTTATCACATAATATGTTGCCAAATATGTGTCTCTAAATTAATTTTATGTAAAACAATCTTGGCACAATTTTAGAATTTATCTGTGTTTTGCATCAGTTCTTTATTTTTATTTTTAAATGTTTTTCATACAATATATTCTGATCATACATTTTCCTTCATCAAGCTCCTCCAGAACCTCCACAATTCTCCACACCCAATCTCATACTTTCTATTTCTCTTTAACAAAGAATTAAACAACAAAGAACAAAACAAGAAATTAACATGCACACAAAAATTAACCATCAAAACCACAAAATGTGAAACCAAAATGCAAAATGCAAAAATCAAAAAGGACCAAAAAAAGGCAAAACAAAGCAAAACAATACAAAAAGTCTACACAGATACTACTGAGTTTCTTTTTTGCTTGTCATTTATTTGCTGATATGAGGCTTATCCTTAAATGTGGTTAAATCTCAGTAACACTCCATTAGAGAAAAGTGATATTTTTCCTTTGCGAATAGGTACTAATTGAAGATTGCGTCTTGATTGGAGAAGTGAGCCTGGTTCTACTTCTCTATGTCAGCCCTGAGACCTGTTTGGTTTGAACTTGTACAGGCCCTACATATGCTGCCATAGTTTTCGCAAGCTTATGCAATCAGTCTAGTGGTGTCTCCAAGACACTATTCCTTGGAGTCATCTCTCACCTCTGACTCTTAAAATTTTTATACCTCTTCTTTCACATAGCTCCCACCAAGCACTGAGTGATGTGGGAGTGTCATATATCAATCTGTTGATTTCATTGGTTAAGCAATAAATAAACTGCTTGGCCTGATTGGTTAGAACATAGGTGGGTGTAGTAAACAGAAGAAAATGCTGGGAGGAAGAGGAAGTGAGCTCAGACTTCACGCAGCTCCTCTCAGAGCAGGATGCACGCGAGGAAGCTCCAACCCAGGATGGGCATATGCTAGAATCTTCCCGGTAAGCGCACCTTGGGGTGCTTACACACATTATTAGAAATGGGTTAATCCAGGTGCGAGTGTTAGCCTAGAAGAGGCTAGATAGAAATGGGCCAAGCAGTGCTTAAAAGAATACAGTGTTCGTGTAATTATTTCGGGTAAAGCTAGCCGTGTGGGCAGCCTGGGTGCTGGGGACACAGCCCCGCTTCTCATATTACTACAACTAAGAGTTTTGATGAAGACATTTTATTTAGGACTGGATGTTCTAGGCACAGTTTTTCAGTTATAGGTCTTGATGTTATTTCCTGTCTAATACAAAAACAAACTTCTCTAATGATGGCTGAGTGAGACACTGATTTATCAGTATAGTAGACTGTTGTTAGGAGTCTTTTTATGGATATGTTCCTTTAGCAGAACAATGCTATTTGGTTTTCTCCTAAGCCTATGGCCTATTTAGTTTCAGGTTCTTGGATGCCCAAGCAATGTCTAGAATGGGTTCCATCTCATGAAGTGGGCCTTAAATATCAACAGAAAGAGGTTGATATTTCTCCAGAATATGACACTATTGGACCAACATATCATAAAAGAAATTCACTATTGTATGTCCACAAGAATTATAGATGTGTTTATGGTTAATTTTTTCCCCTGGTAGCGTGAAGGGTACCTTTCAGTCCCATGAACACTAGTGAGTCTGAGTAAACTCTAAAGTTAGGCACCAGCTCAATTTCTACTTGTTAAGTGAGAAATGTTTTTTTTTAAACAGTAGGCATTTACCATTAGTTAGTATGGAGAAAACAATACCCTTTAGCAGCAGCCTGAGGTATTTTGGGATGTCCAGAGAATCCCTTTGTGGACAGAATATTTCACACTATAGTTACACATAAGACAGAGACAGCTCAACATACCAAATATACAGCTCTAGCATGCATAGATAAAGCTGTAAACTAAACTGAACATTGATAAAATCACAACTAAAGCAGTTTTTCTCAACTGAAATTTCTAAAACAATCTTTAGGTGATGTTGATTACTTTATAAAGTTATGCCACATATAAAATTTGTAAATTTGGAATTTCTACACTAAGTAAATAATTAGAAAAAATATACATTTTACTCCCAATATGTCTTTTATTTTTATCTTTGATTAGTGTTTTACTTATTTTTTTTTATTTTATGTACCAGCCCTAGCTCCTGCTCCCTACCATTCTGTGAGCCCTCTTCTCCCTGCAAATCGATGCCATTCATTTCTAAAATGGGTTAAAGCCTCCCTAATGGAGTTGACAAAAGTCTGGCATAATGAGTTGAGGCACGGTCAAATCCCTTCCCCCTGTATCAAGGCTGAGCAAGGTATCTCACCATTGGAAATAGGCTGAAAAAAGCCAGGACATGGACTTGGAATAAATCCTGGTCCCAATGCCAGGGAACCACCAACAGATCAAGTTATCCACACTCAGATGGCTTAATTTGCTACCATGCGTGTTGCCCAGCTGTCAGTCCAGAATCTGTGAGCTCCCACGAGCTTGAGTCAGCTGTCTCTGTGGTTTTCTGAATCATGACTTTGATCTCCCTTGCTCACAAGATCCCTTTTCCCTCTCTTCACCTGAACTACCAGAGCTCAGCCCAGCGCTCAGCTGTGGATCACTGCATCGGCTTCTCTCAGTTAGTCGACATAGGTTCTATTATGACAATTAGGGTAGTTACTAATCTGATTATAGGGGAAGGCCAATTCACACACCTTCTCCAATATTGCTAAGAGTTTTAGCTGGTATAATCCTTGTGAATTTCTGAGAACTTCCCTAAAAC
This sequence comes from Microtus agrestis, assembly GCA_902806775.1. Classification (NCBI taxonomy): domain Eukaryota; kingdom Metazoa; phylum Chordata; class Mammalia; order Rodentia; family Cricetidae; genus Microtus; species Microtus agrestis. The sequence continues at coordinate 53,127 of CADCXT010001205.1, forward strand.
AAGGTTTCTCCCTCATGAAATGGCTCCCTTCATCAAGACATCTCCTTCATTGCTCTCCACTCAGTCCCTCTTCCAACTCAGCTATTTTGAGCCTTTATGCTCCCATCCTCAATCCCCTTCTTTCTATACATCCTCCCAGTTTAGGGAGGAGATCTTAACTATCTTCCTTTCTTAGGGCCATTCTTTTGTCACTCTTAGGGTCCTCTTTTTTTCCCCCTAGCTTCTGTAGAGTTGTGGACTGTTGCCTGGTTACACATTGCTTTATATCTAATATCCACTTATGAGTGAGTACATACTGTGTTTGTCTTTCTGGGTCTGGGTTACCTCACTCAGGATGCTTTTTGCTAGTCCCATCTATTTGCCTGGCAATTTCATGATGCCATTGTTTTTTTTTCATGGAGTATTTAGCTATTTTGTAAAGGTACCACATTTTTTATCCATTGTTTTTCAGTTGAGGGGCACCTAATTTGTTTCCAGGTTCTGCCTATTACAAATAGCGTTGCTTTGAACATAGCTGATGAAATGTCCTTTTGGTATGTTTGTACATCCTTTGGGTAACTGCCCAAGAATGGTATTGATGGGTCTTGAGGTATATGGACTATCAGTTTTATGAGAAATTATCATACTGATTTCCAGAGGGCCTGTACCAGTTTGCACTACCACCAGCAATGGAGGAGTGTTCCCCTTACTCTGCATCCTCTCCAACATGAGCACTTATTCAAGTTTTTGATTGTAGCTATTCTGACAATTGTAAGATGGTATCTCAGAGTCATTTTGATTTGCATTTCTATGATGGTTAAAGGTGTTGAACATTTCCTTAACTGCCTTTGGCCATTTGAGAGTCTTCTGTTGAGAATTCTCTGTTTATATATGTGTCCCATTTTTAATTGGGTTATTTGATATTTTGATGTCTGGTTTCTAGGGTTCCATTTATATTTTGGAGATCAGCCCTTTGTCAGATACGGGATTGGTTAAGATCCCTTTTTTATTCTGTAGGCTGACATTTTGGCTTATAGACCATGTTCTTTGCCTTAGAGAAGCTTCTCAGTTTCAGTAGGTCCCATTTATAAATTGTTGATCTCAGTGTCTGTGCTATTGGTGTTATATTTAGAAAGTAGTCTCCTGTGCCAATGTGTTCAAGGCTACTTCCCACTTTCTCTTCTACGATGTTCAGTGTAACTGAATTTATGTTGAGGCCTTTGATGCATTTGAACTTGAGTTTTGTGCATGGAGATAGATATGAATATATTTACATTCTTCTGTTTGTCAACTTTCATTTATGTTAGCATCATTTATTAAAGATGCTTTCTTTTCCCCTTTGTACAATCTTGGCTTTTTGTCAAAAATCAGGTGATCATAGGTTTGCTAATTAATGTCAGCGTCTTAAATATGATTCCATTGATACATGTGTCTGTTTCTTTTCCAGTAAAAAGCTGTTTTTATAACTATAACTCTATAGTGGAGTTTAAAGTCAGGGATGGTGATGCCTCTTGTTGTTCCTTTATTGTACAGGATTGTTTATGCTATCCTGGTTTTTTTGTTTTACCATATGAAGTTGAGTATCACTTTTTCAAGGTCTGTGAAGAATTGGGATGGGATTTTGATGAGGATTGCATTTAATCTGTAGATTGCTTTTGGTAAGATTGCTATTTTTATTATGTTGATCCGACCTAGCCAAGAGCATTGAAGATATTTCATTTTCTGATATCTTCTTCAATTTCTTTTCTCCAGAGTTCTAAATGTTTTGTTATGCAGGTCATTCCCTTATTTGGTTAGAGCTACCTCAAGTTATTTTGTGGTATTTGTGGCCATTGTAAAGGGTGATGTTTCTCTGATTTCCGACTCAGCTTGATGATCATTTGTATATAAGAGGACTCCTGATTTTCTTTTTTTAGTTAATCTTGTACTCTGCCACATTATTACAGGTGTTTGTCTGGAGTTCCCTGGTAAAATTTTGGGGTCACTTATGTATACTATCATATCATCCTTAGGATGATGCCTACTTGATCCTCATGGATTTCTTTTTGATGTATTCTTGGATTATGTTTGCCAGTATTTTATTCAGTATTTTTGTGTCAATGTTCATCAGGAATATTGGTCTCTAATTCTCTTTCTTAGTGGTGTATTTGTGTGATTTGTGTATTAGAGTAGCTGTAGTGTCATGAATAAAGTTTGTCAATGTTCCTTCTATTTTTATTTTGTTGAAAATTTTGAGGAGCATTCATGTTATATCTTATTTGAAATTCTGGTAGAATTCTGCACAGAAACCATCTGGTCCTGGGGTTATTTTTTGGTGTGTGTGTGGGGGGGAGACTTTTGATCACTACTTCAATTTCCTGAGGGATTATAGGTCTATTTAAATTATTTATATGGTCTTGATTTAATTTTGGCATATGGTACCTATCCTGAGAATTATCTATTTTTTGTATAAATTTTTCAATTTTGTGGAATAAGGTTTTCAAAGTATGACCTAATGATCCCCTAAATTTCCTCAGTGTCTGCTCTTATGTCTGCCTTTTTATCTTTTATAATTTGAATGTTATCTCTGCCTTTTTACTGGTTTTGGTAAGGATTGTCTATCTTGTTTATTTTCTTATAGAACCCAATCTTTATATTGGTTGATTCTTTGTACCTTTCTCTTTGTTTCTATTTTATTGATTTCAGTCTTCAGTTTGATTATTTCTTCTTGTCTACTCTTGGATGAGTTTGCTTTTTTTTTTCTTCTAGAGCTTTCAGATGTGCTGTTAAGTTGCTGAAATGATGTAGGAGTACCCTCTTTATGATGTGATTACCATTAATGAATAAAGAAACTGCCTTGGCCTGTTGATAAGGCAGAGCATAGGTAGGCAGGAAAGATGGAACTGAATGCTGGGAGAAGGAAAGTGGAGAGAGGGATGCCATGGATTCACCACCAGAGATAGACTGCTGAAACTTTGTTGGTAGGCCATGACCTCGTGGTAATGCACAGAATAATAGAAATGGGTTAAATTAATATGTAACAGTCAATAAGAAATTAGAGCTAAAGGGGCCAAGCAGTGATTTAATTAATATAGTTTCTAAGTGGTTATTTTGGTTCTGGGTAGCTGAGACAAACAAGCTGTCCCCTCCCCCAACAAATTGGTACCCACACGCATCCAGCTAAATATACTTAAAACCCAAGAGAATTTGAAAAGGAATTTTTAAAACAAAAAATATGAATTTAACACAGCTTTTTGCTGTTCACTGGTTGTATGCCACAGCTCCTTTAAGAGAGATTTTCCTAATTAAGCCAAAGCAAAAAAAATGCTGTGTGGTTATAAAACACATCTTCCTGGGATTCCTGGGTCGTGCTGTCGGCATGTACTCCATCTATAGATCATTTCAATGGTATTTGTGGGGCTGGGTATTTCTGTACCCACCCGGGGTTGGGAGGAAAGTAGCTGAGACCATGCCCACGGTGTTGGATAAATGTATATAGGCTTAGGAGAGAGAAGAAAAAGAGTATAGAGTGTCATAAAATAAAATTAATGCTTAAAAAATGGGGTAAAGTGTTTAAAGAGACAGAGTACAGAAGTAATAGAGTAAAAAATAAACAAGCCATGTAAAGATGGAAAATTCACGGAGAGTCTGGATTATGTATATTACTCTATTTTCTTTAAGTTTTTCGACTGTGAAGGAGCTAAGTTCAGAGAGACATTTCATTGTATGGGCTGCTAAACTAAACCAGTATATATATATATATATATATATATATATATATATATATATATATAGGCATCTTGACTTCAAAATTTGAGTCTAAGTATATGTTGCTTTGGAAATGGGGTGCTGCTTTTGTCTACACAGAAGATGAGAACCTGTGTGTTGCTTCCAAATCAATATGGTTTGATCGACTAAGACCCCCTGAAAGATTGCCACAAACACCCACCAAAATTACTTTGCCCAATTGCTGACTCAGATGAACCTAGTACACAGGATACACCATAAAAGACCTGATTAACAATGCCCCCAAACAGCAGGAAGCAGTCTGGACAGAACTATGCCCATATTCCTAAATATTGTCGTTAATTGTTTATTTACATTTAAAGGGGGATATGCTATAAAGATGAATAATTTGCTTTGGTATAGATCTTGGTTTATTGATACAAATTTAAGGTAAATTTTATTATACTGTATATGTATATTTTAAAAATGTAATATATAATTAAGAATTATATGTTAATAGATAGTCATCTGTTATAGTCAAGATTGTAGTCATGTTAATTAGGTTTTCTAGATTTATAGAGATACATTTCCATTTGATAGATATTCTTCATATCTTTTAGAGACCTTCAGAATATGGCATTTAAAAAGTTTTCATAACTTAGGACTTTTCATGACAATGAGACATATACGATCCTAGCAGCACCAATTAGTTCAAGAGGAAGATGGGAATCGAAGAGGCTCCTTATGGAGTTTGTTAGATTAACTGGACATGCAAGATCCACAGAGAATTGACTGATGAACTTGCCTAAAGGTGAGACAATCTTTTGGGGTTCCTGTTTCATGAAAGAGTCTGTGAGACCTCCTGTAGGATACAGAAGAACGTGACTGGCAAAGCACCAATATAGACAGACCTGCCTTTGAAATTTCTTGCTTCATGGAAAAGTCTACTGGATACTAAGGGCCTGAGGCTGAAGATGGATACCCCAATGGTATAGAAGAACTTTGGGTGACTGTCCAGGCAGCAAGATGTCTCTGTCAATTCTAGGGTTTTGGAAGTTGCTTACAATGTACTTCCTGTTTACTTAGGTAATATAATATCCTTCTGGAGTATTTGATGGGCTTGAAGTAATTATATTTATGGTTATAGTCTTTCTTAGTTATAATAAAAATAAAGTAGATATAAATATTATAAATATAATTCTTGTTTGATACCTGTTTTGTTATATGTAATTTTACTATGTTAAAGTTAAAAACTTCCTTTTTCATTTAAACAGAACAGGGAAGGTGATGTGGGAGTCCCCTCTGTGTGCTGTGATTATCATTAATGAATAAAGAAACTGCCTTTACCTGTTGACAGGGTAGAACTTAGATAGACAGGAAAGATGGAACTGAGTACTGGGAGAAGGAAGGCAGAGAGAGGGATGCCATGGATCTGTTGCCAGATGTAGACTGCTGAATCTTTGCTGGTAGGCCACAACCTCATGGTAATGCACAGATTAATAAATGTGGGTTAAATTAATATGAAAGAGTAGCCAATAAGAAGCTAGAGCTAATGGGCCAAGCAGTGACTTAATTATTACAGTTTCTGAGTCATATTTTGGTTCTGGGCAGCTGGGATGAACAAGCAGCCCCCTCTCCAACACTGGTATGAGATTTTTCTACATTCTTTATGTAGGCATTTATTGTTATAAATTTTACTCTTAGCACTTCTTTCATAGTATCCCTTGATTTGGGGGATGTTGTGCCTTAATTCTCACTGAATTCTTAAAAGGCTTTAATTTCTTTCTTTTATTCTTCCTTGTCTCAGTATTTATCCATTTTAGTATTATTCAATTTCCATCAATTTGTAGGCTTTCTGCAATTAGTGTTTCTGTTGAATTCTAACTTTAAGCCATGGTGATATGATAAGATACAGGGGATTATTATGTTATTTTGTGTCTGATGAGGTTTGTTTTATTACTGAATATATGGTCAATTTTAGAGAAGGTTCAATGAAGTGCTAAAAAGAAGGTATATTCTTTTGTGTTTGGGTAAAGTCTTCTATAAATGTTTTTTTTTAAGTCTGTTTAATTCATAACATCTTTTAGTTCCCTTAATTCTCTGTCTGGTAGACCTTTCCATTGTTGAGACTGGGCTGTTGACATCCATCAGTTTTGGTGTCTGGTGATTGATGTGTGATTTAAGCTTCAGTAAAGTTTCTTTTACAAATGTATGTGACCTTGCATTTGGGACAGAAATGTTCAGAATATGTCATCTTGATGGATTTTTCCTGTTATGCATATAAAATATCCTTCTCCATCTCTTTTTATTAATTATAGTTTGATGACTATTTTGTTAAATATTAGCATAGCTACACAAGCTTTTTTATTTTGTCCATTTGACTGGCAAACTTTTCTCAACCCTTTACTCTGAGGTAATGTCTGCTTTTGAGTTTTAGCTGTATGTCTTCTATTCCTCAGGAGGATGGTGCCTGTTTTTTTTTCCCATTCTGTTATCCAGTGTCTTTTTAGAGGTGGATTGAGTCCATTGATATCAAGAGATATTAATGACCAGTGATTGTTAATACCTGTTATTTTTGGTTTTGTTGTTGGCAGTGGTTGTGTGTTTCCTTTCTTTGAGATTTGCTTGTATGAGTTTATTCATTGCCTGTATTTTTGTGGTTGCAGCTAATTTCCTTAGGTTGGAATATTTCTTCTAGGACTTTGTGTAGGGCTGGATTTGTGAATAAGTGTCATTTAAATCTGATTTGGACATATAATAAATTATTTTTTCCTACTATAGTGATTGAAAGTTTTACTGGGTACAGAAGTCTAGGCTGGCATCCATGATCTATTAGTGTTGGCCTTTTTTCTTTGTACTCTTAATATTCTTTCTTTATTTTGAATGTTTTGTGTTTTGATTTTTATCTGACAAAGAGACCTTTTCAATTTTTGGTCTAGTCTATTTGGTGTTATATAGCTCAGACACGCACATCTTCCTCAAGGTATAAGCAGAGCCTGTGTCTCCAGTGTTGCTGATGTGGCATGGCTTACTCTCAATTTGAAATTGACTTTTGGAGGTTGCATTATTTAATATTCAAGTGGCCTTTTTATCTAGATTTTATAGAAAATAATTTAATATTTTTCATATGTTAAATCAGATTTGTCTCATTATTACACAGAATATACCAAAATCAGGTAACTGATATGATATGATCTCCAACTCTTGCTCCTCTTGCCTCAGCTTCCTGAGGATTATAGGCCTATGATATTAGGCCCAACTAAACAGTGTCTGTATTTTTCATATAAAACTTTTAACTCTAGTCTTTATGAATGTTAACCAAGAACTCTGTTATTTACTATACCTTCCATCCTTTTAATTTCAGTGAAGCATTTCAAATACCTCAATGAATACTGATTGACACAAAGCTATAGATTTTTTATAAGATCTGATCAGGAAGATCATACATACTTGCTAGTTTTTATATTGTTCTAAAGTGCTAAAAACACTACCACATGAGAAAAAATAATCATTAGTCTTACTAATGTGTGAATCCTGTGAGATGTAATAACAACTACCCTGATAAGACATGCCCATTGGAGCAACACTGGAATGAATATTAAGGGTGTAACCAACAACTTTTAGATTGAATTTAAGGCCTACTACATAAGGTGAAACCCACATCCAATACTGTTATTGGTTCAAGAAACTATGGATATATAGACCATAGACCCTATAGAATAAATTACTATTTTTATTCTACTAGATAAACATAGTATTAAGTCAAATCCTGACATATCATTATACCTATGGATTAAGGCATCTCTGAATTCTCACCAGGGACGCTTCGGTTATCAATAGACAGTGAACAATACAGATATCCACAGGTGGTCAAGTTATGGAGATTAATATAGTATAAAATGTCCATCTGTGAATGGAACATACATATCCAACCCTCCCCTTTTCCATCCAAAGACTTAGTGAGCACTGTGAAAGATGTGGCAAAAGACTATAAGAGTCAAAAGCAGCTGTTGGTTAGAAATAAAAGTTAAGTTTTTTCTAAAAGTTTAAATTTTGACAGATCTACCATACTCCAGAAAATTTGGGCAGTGAAAATTTGTTTTAATGGGGAAAATAAACACAAATTTGGGTTGGAAGGAAAGGGACAGAAGATGGATCTGCAGAGTTTGGGGAGGCAGGGTGAATATGATCTCTCATTCTCAGTCTTATTCTGAGATTCCTGGAGGCAGGGTCAAAATTTTGGACTGAGGTTGAGTTAAAGCAAGTGGCTGGCTGCATTGCCCTTCAGATCTTCTGCTTAAATCCCAGTATCAGTCACTGAGCTTTTATTAATAGTGCTTCATTTGGGTTGCCTTGCCCATTAACCATCTGTATTTTTTAAAAAAGATAAAATTAAACACCAATGATTTAAGGTCTAGTCAAATTGTGCCTAGATTTTTATGACAACATATGACTTAAAAGAGAATATTATGTTTTGTCTATGATATTCCTATTCAGAGAGTGTCTCTGAATAGCAATAGACAAGAACTATGTATGGTTTTGTCATTAAACCTGTATAATATTTAAGGAGATGGACCTTAGTTTCAAATTGGATAATGAAGTGCTGAACACTACTGAACAAGTGCCTTATTAATTATCCTATAACAAAAAATATTTTTTAAAAGGCCCTATGAAGAAAGAACATTTTTAACTGCCTGCTTTATCCCAGGGCTCTGAGTTCCATTGGTTATCAGTGACTGAGAATAAGATATTTGCTAAAGTTGCATTACTATTTGCTTATCATTATTACTATCATTATTATTAGTACTATTACTAGTAGTAGAAATAGTAGTAGCAGCCTTGCAAAACCACTATAATTTTCCTTCCTAAACTAGAACTACCTCTGGGTGAAAATATCTCTGTAGGTGAAAGTATTATCTACATTCATTTTATCTATACAGTCAATGAAATTTCTTTAGTAATTAATTATAGAAATGATCCCAGAGACAGAGGGAAGCTTACATACTTGCTACATTACATCAAGTTTTGATATTGCCAAATATGGGGGAAATGTTTTCACTGCTGTTGACTCAGGGTTAAAATATAACTTAACAAGTCACATTATTATATGTTCATCTCTAAGGAATTTATGTCTATATTTCTCTCTTAAGAGACTGAAGAAAGAGAGTACCTCTTGTTAGACTTGAGTGGTAAACTTCTTTAATAATAAATAGGTCATTTAGCAAGTAACTGTGAGTGTTACTTAGAGGTAAGCATACATCCTCCAAAAGCTTCCCAAAAACAGAGATCTCAGTCATATAGTTATAAATAAAACAAGGATAGGTTTTCTCTCAATAACTGTATAACTTTTGGAAAGGTACACCTAGCTCCAGAACAGAACACAGAAATCTGACAGCTTGATCATAACTTGGGATTATTAACATCTGTAAACTTAGTAAAGGTGTGCTATGCTTGTGGTCATTTGATCCAGAAATGAAATATAAATATTACTATTTATTGAACTGCTATTATGCAATGTAAATTCTCATCAATCACATTGAAAGTCAGCTACCATCATTGTTACTTGTTTACTTATTATCTTCTTATCAATTTTGAAGGGCATATATGCTATCTTCTACATTTTGTAACCTTATTTGTCACAGTCATATTTAACCAAAATTAAGCAGGCCTCACACATTTTTGAATATAATTTTATCTTTCTAGTAATTTTTAAGCAGATGTGGTAAGTATACACCAGAGACAAAAGTGAAGGGAGTTTTTCTCTACTCTACTATAGTGATTATGATAAAGTCGTCATTAACAGACACATTTTATTAACTTTGTGTTTGTGTAAATATGCTTTTATGAACCCATTCAATTTTCTTATTCAGTTTCTATAAATTACGTGCTTGATTGTACGGTCACAATAATGTCTAAGAAAACATCTGATCAAAATGACTTCAAATACACCAATCTAAATAAAGTGCCATTTAAATTATTGATCAAATCAACCTTGTAACTTTTACTTGAATAAAATTTGAAAACTAAGAAATTTAGAAATCTTCTACCTCTAAGTGTATGCTTTAGAACTCATATGCCACTTACGTCAAGTTAACTTTCTCTTTTCAATTCATTGATTCTCAAATATTATTGTATTTTAGTATGGCCTGGGGAACTTTATTAAATATTTGGATCCTATACCACATGCAGAATAATTAAATCATAGAATTTCATTGTGGATGACAAAGGCATGTGCGATGTTCTATAATTCAAAATCCAATAAAAACATTTCCATGTGGGAGCTTCTCAACATCCTCTGCAGCCAAAGAATAAATTCTAATCCTACAGAATTTTTATTACCAAACCAAAGTATTTGTTGATCACATACAAGTTTCTCCCATACTTTTCTTAAGCAGATAGTTCTATTTTCCATAATATCTTTAATGATCTAATTATATTTATGTTATGATCAATTTATTATGCTTCTGTAGTAATCAGTAGACATATGTATATATCTCCTTTTCCATGACACCCTTTCATTTCTGTCATTTTTGTTTTAAAAATAATATTAAAGACAAATTATTTTATAAAGCACATATCCAGTGTTTAAATATTAATGTGAGCCTTGCTGTGTTTGATAAACCAATAAATAACAATTATAGTACATAGAATACTTTATTTACAAAATAACTAATCTCTTCTTTTGCATGAGAAAAATATCCTACTTTATCATTTCAAAATTAAGATTAGCAATGTGAGTTTCTTTGTCTGATCAAAGGTAATCCTAGATTTTAAATATCATATCTTACACAGTTTGATTATGTCTTTTAAGGATCTCTCTCCTGCTTAGGAATAACTTTATCCAACTTCAACCTATTTTTTTTATTTTATTTTATTTATTTTATTTTTCTCCATTAACAGCTTCAACTGGGTGTGGGGCAACAGAACCATTCCCAGCACAACCATGGGTGTGGGGTTCCCCGCAGTCTCCCCAGGGCGATGGTTCCTGCAATGATCTCTAGGGGGAAACAGCTCCCAACAGATCCCCTCCCCCTCCCATACAAAGGCAGGCAGCTATCACGTGGAGAGCACCAGTCAGAGTCAACCATGGTGTCAGACCAAAGGAGAAGGGACTGAGACAAGGAGAGACCCTCCTCTCGAGTGGTGAAGCAATCCACCTCTCCTGGGAACAGTGGGGTGCCCGATGACTCCTAGGTCGAGTGGGGACCAGGCCTTTTTTCTTTCCCCCTTACCCGTCCTAGGGTTCTCAGGGCCCTGCCTTAGGTTGGGGGATTATCCTGCCATAAGTCGCCCATCCTTGGAGCTCCTCAAATAAAAGGCATCTAGCAGGATTAAAGTAATCAGATCACAGGGCACCCTGTCTTAGGCCATGTGGAGAGCGCCCTCATACCTGTACCATGCCATGTTGAGCCGGTTTCTACAACCTCTGTATGGTGTGCTATTCAGGCGAGGATCCACACTAACTCCCATCATTGGGCCCCTGCGTCTATCATTAATGAAAAGACTGTGAGGAGCTCCTCAAACAAAAGATATAATGATATAATTTTGGCACCAATAACTCCATCTCCAGACAAGAAGGAAGGGCTTTTTCCCAACCCAGTATTCACCTTTTAGTCTGGCCTATGGTATGTCCTCCTTCCTAAGTGCCTACTCCACATAAAGTTACGTGTGCTGACTGCCAAAAATTAGGGCAGTGTAAAAGGGATCAAAATCTAAAATTTTTAACATATGCATTAAACCCAAACACTTTACAGCATGTGTCAAACTTTTCCCAACATCTATAAGCAGTTACAAATATCATTAGATCAATTTCAGTAGGAGTACAATGAAAGAGGATACATGTAGAATAGAGATGAATCCACCCACATTTTCGAGTAAAGTGTAGCAAAGTTTTACACAAATGTAGCCATATCAAAATTAAGGTTTAAGAAAGCTGCACATGCTGTTGAACACACTTGAGGTTATTCCATTCTTCTCTTACATTATTGAAAGAATATATAACTAATATACCAGGGATGTTAACATTTACAATGCATTATTTAATATATGACTGAAGAAAATGGCAAAGCTGGTGTTAATACAAGAAGTTTTTAGTGTTACATATAAATGAGTAGATTGTAACATACATGGTTTTGTCCAGTATAAAAAAAGTAAGCGTACTGCTCCTTCTCTTCTCTCAGACCAAATACCCCAGTATTATCCCTAGCACTGCAACAAAACAACTGCAGCATTTTTCCTTCTCTCACCTCCTGTGGATCCTACAGACTTATTTTTTCCACTGTCCCTTCCCTGACTTGTTGTTTTGTTCCAAACCACAAGGGCAGCTCCTCTCAGTGAAATAAGCAAGGTAATGTCAGACCCATACCTGTCTCACTGCTCCTCAGATCCACCCCCCAACACACACAATTCTCATCCCCACTTCTGTAGTAGGAAACCTCCTGTTGTCTCTCTTTCTTTTCTGGCACCATCTCCTACTTATCACAAATAGTTACTCCTTCAACCTTTTTTCGTTAACTGATCCTAGTATTCCAAACTCCAACACCAACACCAACAAACATTACTTTTAAACACAAATGAAGAAAGACATTTAAAATAAATTCCATACTAGCTTAGAGTTGAGAATAATAGATGGTTATTTATTTAGGCGCAGACTCACAAATCAATATCTCATTTTTAACATTGAAACAACCAACTTTGGCTAAGGCCTAGAGTAACTGACAGTTCATTTTCAGAGGTAGGAAGTTTTTTTAAAACTGTCTTGGAAAAATTTGACAGTCTTTTGCCTTGTGTACTGCTTATCCAATCTGGATGCCGTGTACCTTGTCCGTGGTTGAAACATGGGCGATAACTTTCTGAAAGGCCAGTTTTGTAAAGAAGAAAACAAGCTCCAAGTGGGGCATCATCAGTGCTCAACATTCTCTTGGGAATAGATCAGTGCTGTCAGGAGCACGTATGTCTCATTTCAACAGAACCCTAAGTTATTTAAATGCTATATTCTATAGCTCTTTGAAGTGGTTGGAGATTACCTATCTATGCAGAATACAGTCTCCATATATCTAAAGAACCTGATTAGCCTAACTATAAGTATAACAAACATAGATAACTATCTATAAATCTTAATACCTATATATCTTGAAGACTAAGACTTCATTTTAGAATATTATACAATAAAGAAATGTGCAATAAATGAGGGCAATGACTTCAAAAATGTAAACAATGTGTAAGAATCTTGATTAGATGTAGAAATATACATTTCAATATGATAAATATATCTTAAAATTGTATCAATTTACAAAAATGTTTTAAGAGGTAGAAGCATGCATGTCTACAATATGACAAAATAACTTTGCCTAGGTATACAAATATAGTGGACAAAAATAGGAACATATTCAATATAATTTAAGTTTGGATCAATATATAAGAATCTATGCCAATATAAATTGCCTATAAATAGGAGCTGACAAGTGTTCACTCCATTACTCATTATTATTATTAGTGTGAATATACTAACACTAATCTATTATCCCATCCAATCTTCTCATTTTTGAAAAGAGATCCTTGAGCCTACAAAATTTCTCCACCCCATCTCCCAACACTATTCAATTATATTAAACACCTAAATGATGTCTCTAAGGACAAAATTTCTTGGGAGAGTGGACATTCTATTCTAGAATTACTTCCAGCTGTCATGGGGGTGATGTTCTTTGTATGAGATCTTTTAAAAGTAAAATGATGGTTACATTCCAAGATTACTGTCTGGTATAATTACAAATAGTCTCTGAGTAGTTGGTAGAATTTTTCTGAGGTTTCTATTTGGAGTTCTGGTCAAAATAATGTAAAAAAAAGGCACCATTTCAGCTAACAAATTTGGAACCATCTTGAGCATCTGGTACCCAAAACAAGTCTTAAAGGAGTGCTGTCAGATTCAAGACATCATATCAACTAGGGGGAGATGTGGTGGGGCTCCATCATCTTCCTGGAGACTTCAAAGATTACTGCAGGAAAATTCATTGTTCATTGTGGAAAACTTAAACATCATTTGTATAGACATATACAGACATATATATTCAATGAAAGGTATGATAGAGACAAAAATACACATAAAGAAAAGTAAATTTTTTCTAAGTTCCTTCTTCTTTCTGTCTCATACCAGACAGCTCTTGACATGAGAAAGAAACTCTGAATATTCCTTTAAACAACATGCTTGGATGTAGAGAAGGGCAGGGCCATTGTCCAACTCCCAAACCAGCTATATATAATATTTAAACCTATATGATTTGACCACCTACACTTATAAGTCATATTCATTTTTCTTGATGATCCTTATCGGATAGTTATTTTTTCTTCTGTCAGCATCTAAGCACACGGGGTTTCTTGAATTTTCAAAGATGTGAATTTTTCTGTAAAGATAAAAACAGAACCCTGCCCAATCTTTATAATGTTTCCTTACCACGTGTATGGTTGTCACTGTTGTCAATTAGCTGTAATTCCTCCTTTTCAAGAGGTTTCTCATTTTCAAACTTAATTTTTATTTATTTTGAGGGTATCCATAGTTTCTCTTTTCCTGTGTAAACAAGAGCAAAACCCCTTCCCCAATGTAGCATATCTCTTGGCTTCCATTGTGAGATCAACCATCCTTGAAATAAACCAGCTGATTTAATTCAGAAGATGTTATTCTGTTATTCAATGTCTCTCTGTTGCTTTTGTCCTTTTCTCATTAGCATTAAAGTTCGAGGTTAATAAAGCATTATATAATCTATTTCTGGGGTTATGTTCTAAACCTTTCTCTTTGTTTAACATATTCTTTATAGTTCAATTTGATCTTTCTATTACTGTCTGACCTGTAGGATCGTGTTTTATACCTGCAATATGCTTAATATTATAATAAGCAAAAAAACTGTTTCATTTTCTTATTAACATATCCTGGACCATTATATGTCTTTATTTATGCAGGTATACTCATAATGCCTATAACTTATAATAAATGTGTGATTACTGAACCAGCCTTTTCTGAGCTTAAAGCAGTTGCCCACTAAAAACCTAAATAAGTGTTAAGAGTGTGGTGAACATATTTTAATTTTTCAAATTCTGCAAAGTGGAACACATCCATCTGCCAGATTTCAATTCTTTGAGTACCCTTTGGGTTAGTCCCTAGAGGTAGTGATGTTTGGTTATAGAAAGGGCAAGTAGGGCATCTCTTTATATTCTCCTTAGCTTGTTTCCATGTAATAGAAAACACTTTCTATAAACCTTTGCTATTGAGATAATGGGTTTTTTTACGAAACTCTGAAGCCTGTAACATGCTTCTCATCAATAATTGATCCATTTCTACATTACCTTGTGCTAGAGGACCTGGCAGACCCATATGGGATCAAATTGTATTACGTATATAAAGCAAAGCATACTCCTGATTATGTCTTGCATGTGGATAAATAATGAAGTCAATTATGTATCATCTGGTATAAATTCAGCAGTTACAATATGCAAGACAAATCTTTCTGTATATTGTGAATAAATAACTATATTAAGAGGTTATTTAAAATCCCTTAGCAACGTGAGAATAACATATAATTCTGCCTTCTGGACAGAATTATAAGAAATTTGTTTTGCCTTACTTAATTCTTCTGATTTGTATCCTGCCTTCCCTGGTTTGTTTGCATCAGTATAAAAGGTATGGGCTCTAGCTATTGAAGTATCACATACAATTTGGGGAAGAATCTAAAAAGTTCTCTTTATAAGGTTAAGTCTATCACTTTTGGAATAATTTCCTAATTTGTTGACATGCTTTTTAAAGCATTTTCTCAGAACTGTTAATACATACAATAGATTATTGTCAAGAAACTACAATATTATGCACAATAAATTGAATAAAGTCAATAATATGCAATTGGAGACCAAGGTCTATCAGGAAGATTGTAAGAAAAGAGTGTACATGTAGTAAAGAGCCTCCTAGTTAGTTCCTGGCAGCTTAGCCCCCAAATAATCAAACAGAAACTATATTATATAAATCATTGCTTGGCCCATTAGCTCTAGCTTCTTATTGGCTAACTCCCACATATTAACTTAATCCATCTTCATTTATCAGAGCATCATGATGAGGTAGTGGCCTACCAGCAAAATTTCAGCATATCTATCTCTGGTGGTGGATCCATGGCATCTCTCTGACTCTGCCCTTCTTTCTCCCAGCATTCAGTTCATTCCTACCAGCACATCTAAATTCTGCCCTTTCAACAAGCCAAAGAAGTTTCTCTATTAATTAATGGTAATCTCAGCACACAGAGGTGACTTCCACATCAGGGGCTTGTTGATTCATCAATATGGTGAGCATCTAGTTGCTCTTCTACCAATTGTTCTAAAGCCTGCAGCTTTTCTTCATTTAGTGGCCATTGCTTAACACATATTGGTTTCTTAATTAACCATTTTAAAGGTATGGCTGTTGGTACCTGTGAAGGTTTACTAGTTGCTTTATTATCTTGTACAGCCTGAATGGCTGGTGACATTTGTGTATAGGAACTTATAATATCCTTCTGAGAATTATGAGATCCTGGGACTGCAGGAATGTTAATTTGGGTGTTCCATTGCTACAGAAGGTCATGACCCCACAAATTCACTGCAATATTAGCCACATATGGCCTCAGCTTCCCTCTTTGACCTTCTGGCATAATGCAGTCAACCCATCTCATGCATTGTTTAATTTGAGATATGGTTCCAATTTCTAGTAATTGAACATTTGCCTCTTGAAGAAGCCAACTTGGATACCAAGATTCTGGAGAAATTATACTCAAATCTGCACCTGTGTCAATCAAACCAACAATTACAATGCCATTTATAAGCATTCTTAGCTTTGGTCTTTGGTCATTTATAGAAGTTTGCTATTTCATATTGGAATTTTTTACTTATCCTCTATGATTATGCCATCATCTAGAACAATATGATCTTTACAGAAGGTGTTGGAGTTTTAATTTTTTGGTGAGACATGTCCTACATACTGACTGGAAATGACTGGGCCACTTTTGACTGCAAGGGGCCCCTCAAGGAGTTTCCTGATGGTATCAGGTTGCCTTGTCTGTTTTTTGTTGATCTGAATTCATTGGTCCAATGTTGGCCTTTGCCACACCTTCTACATATACCTGAAGGCTGAGTCCTATCCTTGCCCTTCCCAGAGGAGATATAATTCCTAGGATTTCCTTGTCTACAATCCCTTCTCAGATGTCCCATTTTATCTCAATTAAAACATTTGGTAGGGGCTGGAGAGATGGCTCAGATGTTAAGAGCATTGCCTGCTCTTCCAAAGGTCCTGAGTTCAATTCCCAGCAACCACATGGTGGCTCACAACCATTTGTAATGAGGTCTGGTGCCCTTTTCTGGCCTTCAGGCATACACACAGACAGAATATTGTATACATAATAAATAAATAAATATTTTTTTAAAAAGCATTTGGTATTTTGATGTTTCCTCATTCCTTTGGAAATTGTTTCTTTTACCCAAGATTTAGTATGAGTCAAATGTCTCAGTGTTCAATGTATGCAGGATCCATTCATCCATAGGTGCTGAACTAACCTTTAAAGGCCCAAGTATCTTTTTGCATTCTACTTTTTTTTTTCGAGACAAGGTTTCTCTGTGGCTTTGGAGCCTGTCCTGGAACTAGCTCTGTAGACCAGGCTGGTCTCGAACTCACAGAGATACGCCTGCCTCTGCCTCCCGAGTGCTGGATTTAAAGGCATGCGCCACCATCGCCCGGTTCTTTTTGCATTCTAAATGGGCATTTTCAAAAGCCAGAGATTCAATAAGTACTTATCTTGCATCCGGTTCTTTTACTCCTATTTGTACAGCCTTAGATAATCTTTGTAAAAAGTCACTAAATGGTTCTCTCTGGCCCTGTTTAATCCTGATATATGATTCAATTAATTTTCTTAGTTCTTGAATCCTGCCCCAAGCATTTAAGACTGCTTTGTAGAATAGGGACAAGATTTGTTAATTGTAAAGAGCTTGAACCTTTGGGTCAACATAAGAGCCCTCATCAAGTATTTCATCTTGGAATGTCTCAAATCCTTTTGCTTTTCCCTGTTCTTTTAAAATTTTCACCTCCTCTCTAAAATAACATCTAAACATCATCTGGTGCCCATTACCAGGACTGCTGAAACTAACTGAATCAATTCATGTCGTGTTTCCTTGATTCTAGAAGCCCATGTTTTTATCATCTCCCTAACAAAGGTGGAAATCAAGCCATAAGTTAAACAAATTGCTTAATTTCTTTAAGGTCATTCATTCCTTCTTTGGATCTTTTTGGGCTTTAGATTCTTTGGATCTACTTTCTTTGGATCCTTTTGGGCTTTTAGAACTTGCTGCTTTGTCAGAGTAGATTACAGAGTATGAAGCTAAAACCCTGGGTAAGTTATCTCTGACAGCTACTGGCGATGGTGAATCCTATCCTTGTGCCTTCTTTCCCTGTTCATCAGCTCCAATAATTTTCTCAATCAATTCAAATCTCTTTACTATTTTATTTTGTAAAGCCTGAATCTCCTAGCCAGCATATATTCCTAGTGATTTTATTGAGGTACCTAGCCTATGGTCCTCATTCTGCACATGTGATTCCAAGGTCTAAAGTTTCTCCTTTGAAGATAACACCTCATCCTTAGACATTACTTGGACAGCATGCAGATTGCAATCTCAGAGACATACTCTATCTGATAACATATCATAACTTTTCAACTTACTATGATTGTCAAATTCAACAGTATGAATTCTTTCAGATAATTTCTCAGTACCCTTAGATATGGATTCAATTTTTTTCTGTCAATTTAATGTTACCCTTTTTAATAGTATTATTTTTTTCAAGTAACTTGATTTTTGATGGCCTAAGTCCTGTCAACTAGTTATTAATTATTAGTCTGTAAAGACTGTATCATTCCTAAAAGTGCCACATTCTTTCTTCATGACATAATATGAAGAAAAAAAACTGAGTCCCAATACTCAATAAATTGAAGTATCTTCATAACCACATAAGCCTTATAGAATACAATCTTTAGTATTAGCATAAAATTTACTAAATATTTCAGTGTTAATATAGTCTGCCATATTGATTTATTAATTACCTGTTATGAGACCCAGTAAATTGTTTTAGGTGTAATAATCTTTATTGTCTAGCACATGTTGTGGTTTCAGAGTCATTACTAGCAGCAATGCAAACCAGTGGCTACAGGAACGGTCCTGAACAGCTTTAGTTTCCCACCTTAGTACTGGATAAATACTGAGAAATATGCTTTGCTTGATAAATTATAAGTGATTAAATCAATTACATACATGAGCAAGAAACCTCGAACTCATGGACCAGCTAGGCCTTTAGGTCATCCACTCAGTAGGTGTGGAGTCCGAATCCATGTGGGTGCTAGATGAAGAAGGATGCTTAATAGAAATCCCACACTAGCTCAGAATTGAGAATAATAGATATTTATTTAGTGTCAGACTCAAAAGTCAATATCATCTGCTGGAATGGAAAACAACAACCAAATCCTGCAGCTGGAAAAGAGGCCAGAGGCATGCTTTACATTGGCATAAATAGTATAAGAGGCCATGTCTCAGTGGGTGCGCTTCTTAAAGGCTACTGGCTGTAGGATTTCCTACAGCAAACAAAGAAATATTATTAATAGTTACAAGGAAAAATCTGAGTAACATATAAAGACCTAACACTTAGAATAACAACTGACTTCTCAATGGAGATTACAAAAGCCAGAAACCAGTAGACAGTTGTGCTACAGACTCTAAGAGCCAAAACACACAAACCCAGACTACTATAACCAGAAAATTATTCAATCAAAATTTATGGATAAAAGAAGACATTACATGATAAGTTAAATTTAAACAATATTTATCTACAAATGTAGCTCTATAGAATGTGCTAGATGGAAAACTCTATTTAAGTATCTTAACTATGTCCATATAAACACATGAAACTCTAGGTGGAGGTTTTTCTGTGTCCTCCTGGTCCTGAAGCAGCTGCTGGCAAATCTCTTGATTCTGTCTTTTTTCTTTCTGTATTCATTCAGTTTGGCTTCCCTGCCATGCTATAGTCTCCCCTGTCATAGGCCATTGCATCTTTATTCATCAACCCATATGTTCATAGCATACAAAAGGACCTGCCACATAATAAAACAAATAATCTCACACCAGCAAAATCAAAAGAAAGAAACACACACACACACATGCACATACAAACCTTACCACCACTTCAAACAACAACAAATAATATGAATTGAATCAACAATCATTGCTCATTTATATCTGTCAATATAAATGCCCTCAATTCCCCAATTAAAAAGATACAGAGTAACAGAATGAATGTGAAATCAGCATCTTCCATTTTGTCCCATCCAACATCAAGGAAAGCATCAAGGTTGTGGTGGTATCGAAGAAAATAGTCTCCAAAGGGAATGATACTAATAGGAGATTTGACCTTATTGGAAGGGGTGTGGTCTTGTTGGAAGAAATGTATTACTCTGGAATAGAACTTTGAGATTTCATATTTGCTCAATCCATACCTAGTGAGATAGACCACTTTCTTTCACCTTTGTGTAAAGATTTAAGACTTTAGGTACTATTTCTGCACCAAGTCTTTATGCATGTCATCAAGTTGCACCATAGTCATAATGGACTTTTGAGAATTTATGGCACTGCAATTAAATGTTTTTCCTTTAAAAGAGTTGCTGTGGTGTCAGTTAGTAGCAATCGAAACAATAACTATGACAGAATTGACACCAGTGACTGGGGTATTTTTGTGATAGGCCTGACCATACTTTCATTTGAAGGAATATGACCCTTGGAACTATATATTATAAAAGTAGTTGAATACCTTAAGTGCTGCTTAATGGACCACCCTAGTAAGAAAATGGAAGACATTGGTGCTGAGGGTGATTTGAATTGTGGGTGCCTTGACCAAAAGATTTCAGAGGAGAATAATGTTTTTATCTGGCCTAGAGACCAGTCTTGCAATGTTTCATATAGAATACAACTGATTTTTCTGCCTGAACCTAAAGTGAAGAGTTTTATATTCATTCAGATGATAATTAAAATCTCAAAAAATGCCTAGTATTGACTTTCTTATGTGGTTATTACTTGTTGTTTATATACAGATTTATAATGAAAAGAAACAAAATATGTAAAATTTCTGGATAAAAGAGGCACCAGGAGGTAAAATGGAACTAAGTTCCATGTTCAATGAAATAAACAGATTAAGTAATGGAATAAAAGGAATGCAGACCTCATGGCAGGATCTGATTCAGCTAGGTTTCCAGTTTTTGAAAAGAGATTAAAGAAAAGTTTAAGAAGGCCAGTTGTAGCAGACACTTATAATCCCTGCACTACTGAGGCAAAGGCAGGCAGAGTTCTCCCAAGTAAGTTTCCAAATTATGAGAAAGAATTAAAGAAAGCTTAGAGCCAAGCATTGTGGTGCATTTCTTAATCTCAAAACACAATCTGGTGGACCTCTGAATTTTAGGCCAGCCAGGCCTACAGATCAAGGTTCAAGAAAGCCAAGCTTATGCAATGGAGACAACCAACAAAAACAGAAAGAAGGTCACTAAAGATTGCTCAAGCCAAAAATCCCAAGGTCACATGGGATTAATACAGAATTCAAGCAGACTTTGAAAGAAGAGTTGATGCCAACCAATATACTCCAAGTCATTCCACAATATAGGAACAGAAGGAATATTGCCCAATTCCTTTTCTAATATCATGGTTACTCTAATACAGAAAACACATAAAAACTCAACAAAGAGAATTAGAGACCAAATTCCCTTATAAACACAAATTTAAAAAAAATAAAAAACAACAATGAAATACTGGCAAACCAAATCCAAGAACAAATTAAAATGATCATCCATCATTATCAAGTAGGTTTCATCCCTGAGATGTAGAGATGGTTCAAAATATAAGAATCAACAAATATAATCTAATTTATAAGCAATCTGAAAGGAATAAAATACACATGATCATATCACTAGAAGCAGAAATTATCTTTTGCTATGAATTATGCTCATCATTAATAAAAAGGTGATTGACCAATAGATAAACAGGAAGTTATGTAGGAAATCCAAACTGAGCATGATGGGAAGAAGCAGGTTGGAGTGAAGAGAGATGCCTGCCAGATGCATAAGGAGCAGTAGATAAACATGCCTTGCTAATAAAGGTATCACTATATGGCAGAGGATAAATAAGATATATGAATTAACTTAAAATGTAAGAACTAGTTAGCAAAAATCTTGAGTTATTCACTGAGCATTTGTAATTCATATTCATTCTCTGAGTCAATTATTTGGAGACCGGCTGTCTGGACAGGAAACATCTGTTTACATATAACATTTCAATGTGTGGCTAAAATTTCTACATAAACCTGACAAAGCTTAGGAATCTAGACATTCAACAACAGAATCAACCATATGAGGCTCTTTTAAGAGAACCTGCTGCCAAACACTAAAATGGGGTTAATGAGCTCCAGATGGGACACTACTTGGTGAGGGTGTGCACCTAGAAACTTCACAGAGCTGGCAGTAAATGTACCTCCATCATAAGACTAACCTCTCAAACAACCAAGCAATGAGGCAGAGCCAGCTGCTAAAGCTACCACTTTGGTCCTACCCGTTCTGCTACATGTACTCATGTGGTCAGCTGTAAAGTCAGATTTAGAAAAAAAATTATCCTCTAAATGGGTTATAGTACATTTAAAATGTAGTTCAGTTTATGAGAGAAGAGAAAAGGAGTAGAGAAAGTCCTTAAAAAAGGAATTGAGAATTAAAAAAAATAAAATATGCTACATAGAGATGGAAAATATACAGCAAGTCTGGATTATGTACATTATTGTGTTGTCTTTAAATTTTTTAGCTGCTGAAAGTTCTTGGATTATGAGAACTGTTTTAATAAACTAACCTATATATGTTTAAATTATCTTTATGTTAAATTTAAATCAAAGATATGTTCCTTTGTGGGAGTGTTTATGCTTTTGTTTCCACAGGAAATGAGAGGCTAAAGATTCATTACTGATTAAAGGATATTAGATCTGATTGAGGAAAACCTCCTGAAATTATACCTGCAGATATAAAGAAATAAACCTAAAAGTGCTAAAAAGCATATGATGTATATTTTATTTGCTCAGACACATAAGAAAAAACATATTTTTTTATGTTTAATATATGTATAATGTATATTTTATATTTAAATTGATGCAAAAATGAATATTACCTTTAAAAGTTTATGTATTTTCAGATCAAGGAGACCAGACATCAATGAAAACAGATGAGGCAGATGTTCCAACATCTCAGAATGCCTTTTGTGGTTTACTCAGAGTTCTATATCCAGAAGAGCTTCAATGTTGCTGGATAAGATAATCTAGTCTCACAAAATGTACCAATGAGTACTTGATCACAATTTTGAATTTTCTCAGGTTCCCCCCAAAGATTAAAAGTATCCCCAATAAGCAGGAAATAATCTAGAGAACTACACTCACATTCTCAAAGAATACATTCTGAATGCTTGTAATTGTTTAGGGTGATTGGTTATAAGTTGTTTTGGATAATGGTCAGGAAAAAAATAGTTAAATATTAGATTCTGGGATCTTGTTTTGAAAAGAAGAAGAAGGTTATAGAAATGATAGATAGAAATGATAGGATGAAATGGTATATTATTGAATCTACCTTAATCCAATAAATAGTTCTTAATCTTACATATTTTACACTAGTATGGATTTTTGTTTGATAAAAATTAAGTTAATTTTGTTGTACTATATGTATATTTTATACCTGATTAGGATATTATGTTTATATAGCTCATTTACAATTGTAATATATGATTAAGAAAGATTAATAGTCTTCTAGAATAGCAAAATTATAGTTATTATAATGAGGTTTTTAAGGTCATACAGAGACATATTTCAGAAAGATAGGAAATCTTCAAATACTTCAAAGACATATAGAATATGGAATTTAAAATGTTTTATGAACTTAGACTTTTCTTTACTATGGGACATGCTTGCAGCACCATTATTTCAAAAAGGATGGTGGGCATCAAGGAAACACCATATGGAGTTTTTCTTTCTTTTTGTTTTTTTGGAAAGAGATAGCCATGTGTCCAAATAAGCTGCCTTTGACTGATAGTTACTGTCTAAACTGGACCAACAAAACCCCAAAATGTGACTGTTAAACTTTGCCAAGTCTTGTTAGGACAGTCTTTTAAAATTATCTGCTTCATAACAAAGTCTTTCAGACATGCTATGCCTTTAAGCCAGAATAAGATGTTATGATATTACAGAGGAACTCTGGGTGCCTCTCAGTTTTTTTCCTTAGTTATTATGAAAGTCAATTAGGTATAAAACTTTAAACTAAAAAGGAAAAAATAGATAATAGAATATTTTCTCTAAATTTGCAAAATACAGATAGATTGGATACTGTTACTGTAATTCTTACTTAATGATTGTTTTGTTGTATATAATTTTCTTATGTTAATATTAAAACTTTTCTTTTAATTAGACAACAAGGAGGCAATGTTATAGATTATGCTCATTTTTAATAAAAAGTTAATTGGTTTGTAGCTGGGCAGGAAGTCAGAAGGGAATGTGAAACTGAAAATGATGGAAAGAAGGAGGGTAGAGTATGGAGAGACACCAACCAAATGCAGAAGGCAAAGGAAATGATAATAAAGGTATTGCCATATTACAGATTGTAAATAAGTCATATGGATCAACTTAAAAGTTAAGAGCTAGTTAGTAATAAGTCTGAGCTCTCAGCTGAGTATTTAGAATTTATACTTAACCTCTGAGTCAGTTATTTGAGAATGGATGGTTGGGACAGGGAATGTCCATTTCACAAAATCCAATACCTCTTCATAATAAAAGTTTTAGAAAGATTAGGGATACAAAGAATATGACTAAATATAATGAAAGCAGCCTATAGCCAACATCAAATTAAATGGAAATAAACTCAAAGCAATTCTACTAAAATCAGGATTTAAAAATCCTGATTTTAAAAAAAATATCAAAGTTGTCTATTTTGGCCATATCTTTTACATATAGTACTTGAAATTTCCTCTGGAGCAGTGAGAAAACACAAGGAAGTTAGGGGGACATAAATCAGAAAAGAAGGAGTCAAAGAACTGTTATTTGCAGATGATTTATTACAGATAAGTGAACTTTAAGGTCCCATTAGGAAACATCTACACTTTCGGAACACTATTAGGTAAGTGGCAGGATGCAAAATTAAGTCAAATATATCAGTTACCCCATATATATATATATATATATATATATATATATATATATATATATATATATGACAAACTTACTGAGAAAGATATCAGGGAAATAACTGCTTTTATAACAGCCTCTCAACTACTGTAGAATATCATAGGGTTAATCTAACCAATTAAATTAAAGACCTGCATTAAAAAGACTTCAAATCTTTGAAAAGAAATTGAAAGGATATATCAGAAGATAGAAAGATATCCAATCCTAACAGATCTGTAGGATTAACATAGAGAAAATGGCCCTCTTACCAAAAGAAATATACATATTCAATGTAATTCCCCATAAAAATTCCAAAACAAATCTTACAGACCTTGAAAGGACAAGTTTTCACTTTATATAAAAAAACAAAACACTCAGCGTAGCACAAAAAAGTCCTGAACAGAAGAAAAAACCACTGTAGTTATTACCAACTCAGATTTCAATTTGTAGCACAGAGGTATAGTAATAAAGCCTTCGTGGTATTAGCATATTAACAGATATGTTGATAAATAAAATCAAACTGAAGCCCCAGACAGAAATATGCAAAAAGACAAGTTACAGACAGTCATTGATTAAAGGAGTAAAGAAAATTAAGCCATGTAAATGCAGAAATTACATGGAGAGTATGAATAATATATATTATTGTATTTTCTTTGAATTTTTTGACTGCGAATGATCTAAGTACAGAGAGAAATTTTATTTACATTATCATAAGCTAAACCAACATATATATTTTAAAGAAACCATGGCTTCAAAATTTGGGTCTAGGAATATGTTTCCTTGGAAAAGAGATTCTGCCTTTGTTTCCACATAGTGGATTCCTTACTGGCTAATATAGTTTGATCAAACAAGAACCCTTGAAGCAATGGCTTGGATGGTCCAAATTCCAGGATAGCTTCAGGACTACTGACTGAGATGGACCTAGCACACAGGATACCCCTTGAAGGACGTGATTAATAACACCCCCAATTAGCAGAAAGTAGTCTAGAGAACAATGCCCAAATTCCATTAATGATTGTTTATAAATGTTTGTTTACATTTAAAGGGGGATATGCTATTGAGAGGAATACTTTTCTTTGGTATGGATCTTAGTTCACTGATTCAAATTTGAAGGACAATTTTGTTATATGTATATTTCTACTCTTGATTAAGGTATTATGTTTGTGCAGCATGTTTAAAAATGTATTCTCACATTAAAAAATATAGGTTAATAGATAGTCATCTATAATAGGCAAGCATGTAGTCATGTTAGTTAGGTTGTCTAGATATATTTCAGATGGATATGGATTCTTCAAATCTTTCAAAGACCTTCAGAATATTGCATTTAAAATGTTTTAAGAGCTTAGGACTTTTCATGACAATGAGACTAATTTTCTCCTGGCAGCACCAATCTATTTCAAGAGGATGATAGCCATTGAAGAGTTACAATATTTGTTAGACATTTGGGAAAGAAAGTGCACTTGCCTGAACTGCTTGAGGTTATGCTGTATGAACTGGACATGCAGGAACCACAGAAAAATAACCACTGAACTTGCTTAAAGATGAAATGATCCTTCAGGGTTCCTGCTTCATGAAAGAACTGTCAGACATTTTACAGGACACATAAGAAATCATTTGGTGAGCTTTGTCATTTAAGACAAAATAGATTTTCAAATTTCCTACTTTATGGGAAAGTCTTCCAGATACTAAGGTCCTGTAAGCTGTAGATGTATGCTCCAATGTTACAAAAGACCTTTGGGTGACTGTCCAGGTAGTGAGATATCTCTGTCAACTCTAGAGTTTTGGAAGTTGCTTACTGTGCACTTCCCGTTTACTTAGGTATTATTATATCCTTCTAGATTCTTTGACGGAGTTGAAAAAAGATAATTATAAATATACAAGATAAATTATATATAGAACTTTAGACTCACAAAGAGAGGATTGATATAGAGTATTTTCCTTTATTTGCCAAATGCAAGTGGACTAAATAATATAATTCTTGCTTGATACCAATTTTGTAATATGTAATTTTAATATGTTAAAGTTAAAACCTTCCTTTTTATTCAGATAGAAAGGGGGTGATGTGGGTTTCTCCTCTGTATTCTCTGAATATGTTTTATTACGATTGGTTAATAAAAAAGCCACTTGGTCCTATGGCAGGATAGATCATAGCCAGGTAGGAAATATGAACAGAGATATATAGAGAGAGTTGGAAGAGTCAAGGAGACACTATATAGCTGCTGAAGAGACAGACAACAAATGCCAGACCCTTACCTGGTAGATCACAGCCTTGTGACAACACACAGATTAATAGAAATATGTTAATTCAAGATGTAAGAGTTTGCTAGAAATATGCCTTAGTCATTGGCTGAACAATGTTGTAACTAATATAATTTATGCATAATTATTCAGATCTAAGCAGTCATGAAACAAACGAGCATCCTCCAACTACAACTGAGAAACACTTAAAGAACTGTTCAGCATTTCTAGGATTCAGTGACATGCCAATCAAAAGTACTTTGAGATTACAACTTACACCCGTAAGTATGGCTATGGTCAATATCACAAGTGACAGACCATGTTGGTGTGGATTTGGATCAAATGGAACACTACTTCATTGCTTGTTTGACTGCAAAGTTGTGTAACTACTAGAAAAATCAATATGGCAAGTTCACAGAAAGTTGGGAATTGATCTATCCCAAGACCCAACTATATAACTCTTGGCCATATACTCAAAGGATCCTCCTCCATCTTAGTATCAAAACACTTGCTCAAACATTTTCATTGCAGTTTTATTAATAATAATCAGCAAATGGAAGCAACCTAGTTGTCCCTTAACTGAAGAAAGCAGAAAGAGAATGGGTATGTTTACACAATGGAGAATTACTAAAATTTTAAAATATGACAGCATTAGATTTGCAAGGTAATAGTTGTAACAAGAAAATATTATTTTGAGTGCAGAAACCAAAACTCAGAAAAATAATATTGTATGCATTTCCTTAAAAGTGGATATTAGCCAGTAAATAAATGATAGCTAAGGTACAATTTGTCAACCTAGGGTAGTTAGTTAGAGTGTAGTAGTCAGAAGTGGGCTGTGTTCCCAGCACCAGGCTAGCTTAACCCCTTAAATAAGCACACAGAAATTGTATTAATTAAATACTGCCTGGCCCATTATCTCTAGTCACTTATTTGCTAACTCTCACATATTAATTCAACCCATCGCCATTAATGTGTATTGCCACTTGACTGTGGCTTACTGGCATGAATCTAACTAGAGTCTGTCTCAGAGAGGAGAGCCACGGTGTCTGCCACACTGCCTTCTTCCTTCCAGCATTCAGTCCTGTCTTCCCCTCCTATCTAAGTTCTGTCCTATGAATAGGCCAAGGCAGTTTATTTATTTGACCAATAAAAGCAACACATAGAAAGAAGACCCTCCTACACCAAAGGGGATTATGGAGGAAGCAGGCCTCTTCCAGGGAGGGGAAATGTAATGAGTTTGGTGGATGGAGTGGAGGCATGGGGAAGAGCAGAAGGAGGATCATATTGGTGATGGAGTAGAAAGAGTGAGTGTGGGGAGAGACAACTCTATTTGAGGGGCTTTGGGTAGTGCTGTGGAAACTACCTAGACAATAAATATGAAGCTAATCCTAATGAGGAATCCTAGATATGGGATACAGAATTTCAACTGGTGTAGCCAGGCAAAGCTTTCAGGTGTTGGACTGAGTTGTGTTCAATTGAGTTGTTTGCAAAGGCAATCCTATGAAAATCCCCAAACAGCCTTGTTTGTTTCTCAGACAAATGGTTACTCTTTGCCAACTAATAGTATGGCCCCATTGTGGAGGACAACATTCACACAACTCATTGAACATGGAGAACTCGAACTGGTTGCCCTCACCCTAAGCTCTAGCATCATTAATGAGGGAAATTATTCTACAGATTAATGAAAAATAAATGTGGACACCAACCTATCTATCAAACATTACCTATAATTTGTCCTGCCTGCAAAATATGCTAGGGTAGTGGTGGCACAGAACTATTGGGAGTGGCAATCAATGTCTGATTTGACTTAAAGTCCACCTATTAAGAAGGAACCTATATCTAATATTGCCTTGGTAATCAAGAAACAGAGACTAGATAGTCCAGATACCTAGGATAAAACCAAAATTACTTCTCCAAAAAACAAAAAGTATCAATAAAATGATTCTGAATTATACTCTTATTTGGACCTTGAGATTTCAGTCCGGTGCTCCAATATGGGTCTCTGTCTTTGTCTCCTTTCATTGCCTGATGAAGGTTAATATTCAGGAGGATGACTATATGCTTTTCGTTGGGTTCTCCTTCTTATTTAGCTTCTCTAAGATCACGAATTATAGGCTCAATGTCCTTTATTTATGGCTAGAAACCAAATATGAGTGAGTACATCCCATGTTCCTCTTTTTGGGCCTGGCTTACCTCACTCAGGATAGTATTTTCTATTTCCATCCATTTGCCTGCAAACTTCAAGAATCAGGAGAAGAAGGAGAGAGAGCACGAGCAAGGAACTCAGGACCGCAAGGGGTGCACCCACACACTGAGACAATGGGGATGTTCTATCGGGAACTCACCAAGGCCAGCTGGCCTGGGTCTGAAAAAGCTTGGGTTAAAACCAGACTCGCTGAACATAGCGGATAATGAGGACTACTGAGAACTCACGAACAATGGCAATGGGTTTTTGATCCTACTGCACGTACTGGCTTTGTGGGAGCCTAGGCAGTTTGGATGCTCACCTTACTAGACCTGGAAGGAGGAAGGTGGTCCTTGGACTTCCCACAGGGCAGGGATCCCTGATTGCTCTTTGGGCTGACGAGGGAGGGGGACTTGATGGGGGAGGAGGAGGGAAATGGGAGGCAGTGGCGGGGAGGAGGCAGAAATCTTTAATAAATAAATAAAAATAAAAAAGACAAAAAATTTTTAAAAAAAGAAAAAGAGAACTGACCCTCTAAAAAATTTATACCCTTCTATAGTCATAGATCAGTGCATTTTTCCTTAATAATTAGAGGAATAATTAGAGAGACATCCTATGGTAGCAGGTGGGACTAGATGTAGACACCCACAAACTGCCATTACAGAGAGAGAGAGACGCTTATCTCTGAGCTCAGGCAATCCATCAGAAGGGGAAATAAAAAAAAGAGTAAGAACTGAATGGAATGGAGGACACCAGGAGAACATGGCCCTCTGCATCAACTAAACATGGTACATATTAGCCAGGAGAGACTGAAGAAGAAAGCACAGGGCCTACATATGTCTATACCAGGTCCCCTTTTCTGTATTATAGCTATGAGCTTAAGTATTTTTATGAAACTCTTGATTTTTAAACAGGTGGGTCTCTTAATCTTGTGACTACTCTTGGAACTCTTTCTTTCCTGTTGTGTTTAAATGCTCATCTTTGATATAATAGTTTTTTTCTTCATCTTATTATATTTTATTTTGTCACATTTGGTTGTTATCTCTCAGAAACCTATTTTTTTCTAATGATGAACATAATGGAAATAGATATGGAGGGGAGAGGTTTTGGAGAAAAAATTGGAGGAATAGAGGGAGGAAAAACAAAAAACCAGAATATATTGTGTGAAAAAAGATTCTATTGTTTAAAAAAATTCCAAAAAAGAAGTCATAAACATCAAAGCCTTTTTTATCAGATAAAACAATTATGAAATTCTCTTTTATTTTATTGCCCATACTCTAAAGAGCAAAAAATTATAGGTGAAATATTTACTTTTGTATAGGTAAATTAACAAATTTAAATTAAAAATACAACCTTGAAATAAATACTAGGATTAATTTCTAATAATAGGACAATATCAAGAGGCAGTTGGCAGCTGAAACCAAGCCAACTGGCATTTATCATTCTCAGATTCTGCCCTATTCATGAGAGTATTAGTTCCCAATATACTGATTCACCATC
Organism: Microtus agrestis; assembly: GCA_902806775.1. Taxonomy (NCBI): domain Eukaryota; kingdom Metazoa; phylum Chordata; class Mammalia; order Rodentia; family Cricetidae; genus Microtus; species Microtus agrestis. Next base: position 84,002 of record CADCXT010001205.1, read on the forward strand.
TTTTATTCAATTCTTCCGACTTCTTAACCTTTAACAAATTGGCAAACCACTCTCACATTTGAAACTTTTATGGTTGTGATTTTTTATAATCTTTGGCAAAAGGTCTCAAACTAATGACTGAAATAGTACAATTGGGGATGCATTGCAGCTCGGGAATATAGAGCTCACTACTCTACAGGAGTCCCTGGGTTCAATATTAATCACTAAAAAATAAAATCACACAGCCAGTATAACTTAATTCATGGCATCCCATTATCAGATAAATATTTACTTACAGTGTGTTTATTAGGGGCTTGGAGAAATAGTTCAGTGTTTGTAAATACTTGCTACTCTTGCAGAAGATCTGGGTGTTTGATTACCAGCACCCTCCTAATAGATTACAACCATCTGTAACTCCAGTTCCATGGAATTTCTTGCTCTCTGTTAAACTGTTTAGGCACTAGGCATATATGTAGCATATATACATTACAGAAATTCAAGATAAAACTCAAGAAACATATAAATAAAAGAAGAAAATCCAAAAAAGTTTAGTAATTTTTGGTCAAATGTTTTTACATGATATTAATATTTAGGTATTTACCTAATGCTAATAAATATCAGTAAATTATTGCTAAATATACTTTTTATCTTTGTAGTTAAGAAACTTCTTTCCCTTTAGTTTTTCTTAAGCAAATTAAAATAGATACTATACACATTACTATAAATTAGTGGCAAAAAATCAATCAAGATTTTTAAATTTTTCACATCTTTTAACTTCTTGTGGTGAAGAGAAATACATTTTAACATTTGTAAGAGGGAGGCTGTTGAAATAAGCAGCGGCAGGGCTGCGTCCCCAACACCCCGGCCACTTGCACGGCTAGCTTTACCTGAAATAATTACATGGACACTGTATTCTTTTAAGCACTGCTTGGCCCATTTCTATCATGACTCTTCTAAGCTAACTCTCGCACCTGGACTAACCCATTTCTAATCATGTTAGTAGCACCATGAGGTGCGCTTACCAGGAAGATTCTAGCCTACATCCATCTTGAGTCGGAGTTTCATCCCTCTGCCTCAGAGAGCAGAGCTATCCCGTCTGCCCGCTAGACAGGAGCATAGCATCTCTCTCTGAGGCTTCTGGCTCTGAGCGGAGCTGCATGCTTTCTGCCCTCACTTCCTGTTCCTCCTCGCATTTTCTTCTGTTTACTCCACCCACCTATGTTCTAACCAATGGGGCCAAGCAGTTTATTTATTGCTTAGCCAATGAAATCAACAGATTGATATATGACACTCCCACATCACTTCCCCATTTTCTTTTTAAACAAAAAGGAAAGGCTTTAACTGTAACATAGCAAATACAATATTACCTAAGCAAATAAAAAGTGAACAATTTTCAAAACTCTAGAAATGACAGAGACATCTCGCTGCCTGGACAGTCACCCAAAGTTCCTCTGTACCGTTGGGGCATCCATCTTCGGCCTACAGGCCCATAGTATCCAGCAGACATTTCCACAAAGCAGGAAATTTCAAAGGCAGTCACTATCTGCTTGTCCTGAAGAATGTCTTGCAGACTCTTTCATGAATCAGGAACCCCAAAAGATCATCTCACCTTTAGGCAAGTTCAGCAGTCCTCTCTCTGCGGGTTCTCTGTGTCCAGTTTATGCAATAGTCCAGGCAAGAGCAGTTTCTTGCCCAAATGGCTATCAAATTCCATAAGGATCCTCTTCGATGCCCATCTTCCTCTTGAAGTAGATTGGTGCCGCCAGGAGCAGAGTGTCTCATTGTCATGAAAAACCCTAAGTTATCAAAACATTTAAAATGCCGTATTCTCTAGCCTTTGAAAGATATGAAGAATGCCTATCAGAAATATATCCGTGCACATCTAGAAAATCTAACATGACTACAAACTTGACTATTATAGATGATTATTAACAGCCTATATACATTAAATTTTAAGTGAACTACACAATCACAATACCTTAATCAAGATCAGAAATACAGATACATATAACAAAATTGACCTTAAATCTCTATCAATAAAGCAACGTCTATACTAATGCAAATTATTCATACCTATATCATATCCCCCTTTAAATGTAAAGGAACATTTATAAACCATATTTGGGAACATGGGCGCAGTTTTTTCTCTCCAAACTGCTTCCTGCTGAATGGGGGCGTCGTTAATTAGGTCTTTCATGATATAACCTGTGTGCTAGTTTCGTCTCAGTTGGCAGTTGAGCGAAGCAATTTTCTGAAGATGTTCACAGCAACCCTTCAGGAGGGCGTGGTCCATCATACCATATTCGGATAGAAGAAATGAACAGGGTCTCATCCTCTGTGAAAACAAAACTAGAAACTCCTTTCCAAAGTATCATGTCCTTAGATCCAAATTTCAAAGTAAAGGCATTTCCAAAATATCTATGTTCAGCAGCATTTATAAACAAATATCGTTTAGTAGCTTTTGCTCCTTCCTCAGCTTTCAAACAATTCAAAGAGAGCATAATAGCATACAGTATCAAGATTCTCTGTGTATTTTCCATCTTTGTACGCTTTATTTTAACCTCTATTTCATTTATTTTTACTTTTATTTTATATTCTCTGTATCTTTGTCCTGGAATAACTCTGTAGACCAGGCTGTCCTTGAACTCTCAGAGATCCTTCTGTCTCTGCCACCCAGGCATTGGGATTAAAGGTGTATGCTACCACACCTTGAACTCACAGAGATCTGTTTGTCTCTGCCTTCTAGGCACTGGGATTAAAGGCGTGTGCTACCACACCTTGAAGTCACAGAGGTCAATCTCCCTCTGTCTCCCAAGCCTTGGGATTAAAGGCGTGTATTACAACACACAACTTCTCTTTTTCTTACTTTTTTTTACTTTAAGAATTTTAACTTTTAGTCTGCATATTATTTTCAACACACTGTAAATCATTTAGAAATTTTCTTTGTCTTTGAATCTCTCTTTACTGTATATCTCTCTTTTTCTGAATACATGAGTCTTCAATTTACCAAGCAATCTCAGTAGGACTAAAGCTGTGGCTTTTCCAGCTAGATCCAGTCCATTCCTTAGCTTTCTGCCATTCCAACCTTGTGGCTGAGGTACTGGCCAGAGCCGCCTTCAGTGCCACAACTCTACAGTGTTTCAAGGTCCTTGCCAGCTTCAGCAGCCTGGGCTTGTAAACCGCATGACCCGCCCGCTTAAAAGAGTCAGAGTTTGCCCTGGCAGGACAGCCCAGAAAGCTGGCATTTTAAAATGGCGCAGCTTTTTTCCTGCTATGGCTGAAAACCGAAAAGCATGAATTCAGCTTTTCGTCAACACCGTTTAAGTGTTTCGTGGCAGGACCTCTTAATGAGCTGCAGGGTTTTGCAGCTAAAGCTGAGTCAGGAAGCCTCTCTCACATGAGAGCGCTTGCTTGACTCTAGCAAGCAGTGCAGACCTGAGAAACTGCTGCTACCAAGAAAACAAACATGCTTTACTCTTTCCCAAGCTTTTTCAGGCTTTTAGTGGATTCAGTTAGCCTCACGTTGGGCAGCCATCTGTTGAAATAAGCAGCGGCGGGGCTGCGTCCCCAACACCCCGGCCGCTTGCACGGCTAGCTTTACCTGAAATAATTACATGGACACTGTATTCTTTTAAGCACTGCTTGGCCCATTTCTATCATGACTCTTCTAAGCTAACTCTCGCACCTGGACTAACCCATTTCTAATCATGTTAGTAGCACCATGAGGTGCGCTTACCAGGAAGATTCTAGCCTACATCCATCTTGAGTCGGAGTTTCATCCCTCTGCCTCAGAGAGCAGAGCTATCCCGTCTGCCCGCTAGACAGGAGCATAGCATCTCTCTCTGAGGCTTCTGGCTCTGAGCGGAGCTGCATGCTTTCTGCCCTCACTTCCTGTTCCTCCTCGCATTTTCTTCTGTTTACTCCACCCACCTATGTTCTAACCAATGGGGCCAAGCAGTTTATTTATTGCTTAGCCAATGAAATCAACAGATTGATATATGACACTCCCACATCAGGAGGCTTCTTGGCTCTTTCTATAAAGATGGTATGATCATTAAACACATCCTTCCATATTTTCCAAATGACAAGATTGTTTATATTGTGATCTGTGGTTTGGCAGCAGTAGCTTGTGTACTGTTCTTTTAAAAAATGATTTTCACACTTCTGCACAGATGCCTGCTTTCTCCTATCATGGCTGATAAGCCATTCTTTATGAAGTATCTGAGATCCTTCAGTTGTTATGTAAAAAACATAAGCCCATGTTGAGCTTGTAGTGTGTAGGCATATCTCATGAATGTCAAAGAATAGCAAGAGAGGGTGAAAGTCATCTTCCCACTATTAATCTCTGGTTACTTCTTACCATTGATGACAGCAACAGGGAGAGCTCAGTGACAACCAGGTCCGAGAAGTGAATATTCATGAGATAGTCACAGAAGTCTTTGGTGGTGACAAAGTCAGTTTCTTTGCACAAGAGTTCTTTATCCATGGCTTTGCCATTTCCATGCCATCTTCTCCCCAATCTAATCTTTATTTTCTTGAAAATATTTTACGGGGGCTGGAGGGATTGCTCAGTGTTTAAGTACACTGGCTTCTCTACCACAGGACTAGGGTTTTATTCCTAGCACATTCATAGTGACTCACAACCATCTGTAACTCTAGTTCCAGGGTATCTCATTTCCATTTCTCTCCTCTGTCAGTACTGAATGCATGTAGTATACAGACATGCATGCAGGGAATATATTCACACATATAAAAATGATAGAAGTATACGTGAGTGTATATCTTTTTACTATGTGCACATAGGGTACCATAGGGGTCAAAACAAGATCTGGATCACCTGGAACTAAAATAACAGATTATTGTGAGACATTATGGTGATACACAGAATCAAAAAAAATCTTCTGGAAGAGGTGTCAATGCTCTTAACCATGGACATATCTTTCCAGACCCACTTCTTAACTTATTTTTAATGTTTTATTGAAAAGAGATTTTTTCCTTAATTACTATACTCTGATTAGAGTTTCCCTTCCCTCTAGTCCTCCCAGTTCCACCTCTCCTTCTATTGAAATATATTTTGTTTTATCCAAGGTTCTTGGGCTATCTAATTTCAGGGTCTTGGTCACCCAAACAGTAAGGCATGGAAGACTTCTGGTGGAATGGGCCTTATGTCAAAGCAGATATTGGTTTGTTATTCACTCAAACATTATGACACCAATGTACTAGCATATATTGTAGACAAGACAGCATTGTAGATAACAGCATTTGTGTTTGGCTTACTGTTTAAGTTTCTCTTCTGGCCTGCAGAGTACCTTCTTGTACAAAAGATAATAGCATGTAGGGATGAAGGCTCTATGCAGGCTTCAGATGATTTATCCATTTTCAATGGGTTGTGTAGGTGCTATCTTCAGCAATGGGGCCTTTCTGTCAGTTTGTAGAGAATAATCTATATTTTGGCAATAGCTTAGGTTATTTGGAAATTGCAACAGAGCCCCTTTCCTGATACTACATTCCTGTCCCAATCCTGATACTGGAAGCGTCATTTGTTGACAAGAATGATTTCAGGGTACTTTCCCCTCAACATTAGGCGATTTCCTTTAGATTCCCTTTGTATGAATATGTTTTAGAAAGTATCTAATATGTTAACTTTCCATACTACTCCTGAAATAGTCCTTAATTTTATATATCTCTCCTTGTCTTTCTTTCCCCTTTTCCTCTCCATTTAATCTCATTTCAGCTCTTTATCTACCCATAAATATCTATCCTATTTCCATTTTTTAAGTAGATATAGTCATGCTGATCCCTTACTTTATACCTAACCTATGTAGTTCTATAGATTTTATCTGATTTATCATTGACTTAACCACTAATATCCACATATAAATGCATATATATTTTATATGTCTTTTTGGGTATGGGTTACGTTATTCAGAATTTTTTTATGTGTTTCATCAATTTGCCTAAAAAAATCATGATTTCAGTTTTATTTAAAGGCTGAGTAATACTATATTGTTTAAATTTATCATGTTTTCTATATTCATTATTCTGTTGAAAACATCTAGGTTGTTTCTGATTTCTGGCTATTGTGAATTTATCTTCAATAAACATTGATTATCAAATGTCCCTGATAGGATGCAGCATACTTTGGATGTATAACCAAGAGTGGTATGACTGAATCTTGAGGTACTTTGGCTCCTATCATTCTGAGTAGCCATAAAATTAATTCAGAGTAGCTATAATGTTTCTTAATTTCCAGCAGCACAATGGACACTTGTTCCCCTTATTCCATATTCTCTCCAGCACAAGCTGCCACTTGTTTTATTAATCTTACCATTCTGACAGGCATAAGATGGAATCTCAAAGCAGTTTGACCTGCATTTGCCTGATGAGTAAGGATGTTGAACAGCTCTTTAAGTGCGTCTCAGCAATTTGAGTGTTCTCGATTGACAATTCTGTTTAGATCAGTTCTACATATTTTAATTGGGTTGTTTTCTTGATATTTAAATTTTTTAATTCATTAAATACATTGGATATCAGCCCACTATTGGATGTGTATTGGGGAAAAACTCTTTTTCTGTTTTGTAGACTTCTCTTCTGTCTAAATGATGCTGTCCTTTGCCTTGCAGCTTTTTTTAGTTTCATGAGGTGGCATTAGGTAATTGTGGATCTTCGTTCTTAATCTATTCCCAAATTTCTCTTCTCACAGTTTCATTGTGTCTGGTTTCATGTTGAGGCTTTTAATCCATTTGTGTTGCTTCTGATAGGATGGTAATTACGGATCTAATTGAATTCTTATATATGCAGACATCTAGTTTGAATAGCAATTTTTTGCGGATTTTTTCTTTTCTCAAATGTGTATTTTCAGCTTCCTTATAAAAAACAGTGTCAAAATATGTGTGCATTTATGTGAAGATCTTCAATTAAGAGAGAGTGTGTGTGTGTGTGTGTGTGTGTGTGTGTGTAACCACCAGATGTGCTCCTCAGTTTTGGATGATTAAAGATGGGAAAGAAAATTCATTAGCAGAACTAGGGGAAGTAAAGGAAAGACAATACTTTGACACCCTATACAGTAACCCTAGTGCTGTCAACATAGACTACAATGAGAAACATGTTGGCAGTCATTAGAACACCAAGGACAATGAGAAAATAGTAAATAATGAAAGGAGCGAGATAGAGGAAGCTATCAAGAAAGAGAAATGCAGGAAGTTCCCAGGAGTAGATGACATCACAACGGAGGAACTCGAGGTGGCTACAATATGCTCAGGGGCCAAGGCACCTCTCAGACTCCTTGCAGCTATAAGGGAACATGAAGTGATTCCCACAGAATGGAAACACTCAGTCATAATTCCCATACACAAGAAGAAGAACAAGCTGAACTGCTGAAATTACAGAGGCATTAGTTTGCTGTGCCATAGTAGCAGGATCTTCTCCTCTATTTTCCTGTACATGATCAAAGGCAAGGAGAAATCCAAGGAGAGACCCAGTGAAGATTTAGATCTAACAGGAGTACAACTGATCAGATCTTAACTTTGAGGAAACTGGCAGAAAAATATGAAGAATTTGGAAAAGAATTGTATGTCTGTTATATCTATTTCAGGAAGGCATTCAAATAGCATTTGAAGAAAAGGACTTCGGGAAACATTGAGGTTTTACAGGTACCTAGAAAAAATTATAAGAGTACTTTAAAATGCCTATAAAGGTACCTTTGCATCACTCAAAGTCTTTGGAGAACTAAGTGATCAATTTAATGCAATCATAGGAGTTTTGCAAAGATGCATTTTTTCACTGCAAATTACATGAGGGTTTTTTCTTCTTTTTATTTATTTATTTTTTTAGAGAGAAAACAAACTATGTTTTTTCATTATGCATACCAATCAAAGTTCCCACTCCCTTCCCTCCTCCCATTCCCTCAACATACCCCCCACTCCACCCCTATGTACTCTTCAGAGAGGGTAAGGCACACTGCTTTGTGAAAGGTCCAAGGCCCTCCCTACTATATATAGGCAGAGCAAAGTATCCCTCCAAACAGAATAGGTTCTCAAAAAGCCAATACAAGCAGTAGGGATAAATCCTGGTGTCACTGCTGGTGGCCCCTCAGTCTGCCCCAACCATGTAACTGTCAACCACATTCAGAGGGGATAGTTTGGTTCTGTGATTTTTTTTCTTCCCAGTATGGCTGGTGTTCTCATTAGCTCAGGTAGAAAGTTTTAGTGGGTGTACCCATCATGGTCTTTACCTCTTTGCTCACATTCTCATTCCTCCCACTCCTCAACTGGACTTTGGGAGCTCAATCAAGTGCTCCGATGCAGGTCTCTGCCTCTGTTTCTATCAGTTGCTGGATGAAGGGTCTATGGTGATATTTAATATACTCATCAGTCTGACTATAGGGCATGGCCTCTTTGGGCACCCTATTCTTTATTGCTTAGTGTCTTAGCTGGGGTCATTCTTGTGGATACCTGGGAATTTTTCTAGAGCCAGGTTTCTTCTTAACCCTATAATGGCTCCCTCAATCAAGATATTTCTTTCCTCGCTCTCATTCCCATCCTTCACCCATTTGTCTCCCCATTCCCTCAAGTTATCATCACCCTTCTTCTTTTCCCCTTCTCTTTTTCTTCAATCCTCTCTCTCACCCCTATATTTCCAATTTTGTCAGGTGATTTTGTCTATTTCAACTTTCCAAGTATATATTTTCCTTAGGGTTCATCTTGTTACTTAGCTTCTCTAGGATCATGAACTATAGGCTCAATATCCTTATGAGTGAGTACATACCATATTCATCTTTTTGGGTCTTGCTTACCTCACTAAGGATGGTGTTTTCTATTTCCATCAACTTGCATGCAAAATTCAAGATGTCATTGTTTTTACCCCTGAGTAGTACTTTAATGTGTAAATGTGCCTTATTTTTTCCATTATTTGTTTGAGGGGTGTTTCAGTGGTTTCCAAGTTCTGGCTATTACAAATAATGCTGCTATGAACCCTGCTGAACAAATATCTTTGTAGTATGATTGAGCATTTTTTTGGTATATGCCCAAGAGTGGTATTGCTAGATGTTCAACATCCTTAGCCATCAGAGAAATGCAAATCAAAACAGCTCTGAGATGCCATCTTACACCTGTCAGAATGGCTAAGATCGAAAGTACCAATGATAGCTATGTTTGAGAGGATTTAGAGTAAGGGGAATACGCCTCCACTGCTGGTGGGAAGTCAAACTTGTATAACAACTTTGGAAATCAATATGGAGGTTCTCGGAAAATTGGGAATTAACCTACCTCAGGATCAAGCACCACTACTATTTAATACATTTCTGGAATTTATAATAGCAACAGCCCCGGAGGATGAGGAGATAGGCATGGAGATAGGTGGTGAGTGAATCAATAACTTGTGTTTTACTGATGATACAGCACTACTTGCTGAAAGTCTAAATGAGCTGCAGGCCATGTTAAATAGGTGAAAACCTTGGTAGGAAAGTAAACATTGACATGGCTGAGATACAACACATGGGAAGTACATACAAGGATTTTAACATTGCAGTATTGCAATAAGGAATCAGAACTTAAAGCAAACAGTAAACTTTGTCAATCTGGGAGCAAACATCAGTTCAAAAGAGGCAAAATTTTGGACACCAAATGGCAATAGGTATAGTGAGGGCTGCATTCCAAATACTAGGAAAGGTTTGATGAGCAAAAGACATAATGACAACAAAAAAGTTACAAGTATATGATATATTTTTCTTGAGCTGCCTTCTTTACAACTCCAAAACCTGGACAATGAAATACTCCACAGAACAGCGAGTAAATGTGTTTGAGATGGTTTATGTCAGGAGGACTCTAGGTGTCATACAAAATGATTGGCTGCACAATGATGACATTAAGAAACATCTCCATCTACAGGATGCATGGGATAAAGTGAAGAGAAAGGTCCAAAAAAATACCACTGGATAGACAGCATAAAGGAAGACTGTGGAACCTTCTGTATGACATTAACACAAGCACCTATGACAGCCCAGAATAGGAACAACTGAAGAACCACCATAAATGGGCTACCCATGCATCCTTAAGCATTGCTGGGGCATACATAATAATGGTGCTGCTGCTGCTGCTGCTGATGATGATGATGATGACGATGTATGTGTTTGTGTAAGGTGTTTCTCCTCTATTGATTTCCTAGTCTGGGTTTATTTATTTCTTGTGTTTTCTTAGGTGTGGTTAATTATTTCAGGTTGGCCTTTTCCTTTTAGCACCTTCTTTATGATTAGATTTGTCAATATATATTCCTTAAATTTGTTTTTAGCATGGAATGAATTATTTTCTTCATCTATAGTGATTGAAAGTTTTTCTGAGTACAATAGTTTAGCCTGGTATCTGTGGTTTCTTGGCATCTGTAGAACATACATTCAGGCCTTTCTGGCTTTTACAGTGTCCATTTTGAAGTAAGGTGTTAAACTATTCAGTCTGTGTTTATATGTACCTTTTATATTTTTCTTGCAAATTTTATATTTTGTTTTTGTTATGTAAATTCAGTAACCTCATTTTATGTACCAAATGTAACCTCTTTTCTCTAACAGTGTTGTTGGTGTTTTGTTTACATATATTTTTATAGGCATTTACTTCATTCAGTTAGGAAAGTTTTCTATGATTTTGTGAAAAGCCATTTCTGGATCTTTGAGCTCAGTCTCATCTCCTTTTTCTATTCCTATTATTCTTAGATTTAGTTTTTCCATGGTGTCACACAGTTTTACATATTTCATGTCAGATTTTTAAATATTAAATTTTTTCATGGAGGAAAATATTTCTTCTATCATGGTGTTAGTGCTAGAGAGTCTATCATTGATTTCTTAAACTCTGTTGGTGAAGCTTCCCTCTGAAATCCATCTTCAAGTTCCCAAGATTTTTATTTCCCACTTTTCCTCAGTTTGGATTTTCTTTAATAATACTATTTCCACTTTTAGATCTTTGATTTGTTTTATTCATTCACTTCCACTGTTTGTATTTTCAAGGATGGCTTTATGGTATTTATTAATTTCCTCTTAAAGGACCTCTATCATATTCATAAATGCCATCTTTAAGGAGTTTGTCAAAATTGCCTAAGCTATGTTACAATACTTGGGGCTTACTGTGGTAGAGTTGTTGGACTGTAGTGGAGACATATTCTCCGGGCTGTTATTGTATTTTTACATGGGCATCTAGCTGTCTGTTTTGGAATGATTATAAACCTACATGCTAATAGATTAGCTTATCTTTGTTGGGTAGGTGTTTAATTTTTGGTTTCTAATGAGCTCTCTTGTTCTTAGGAGAGTGTCTTCATTGCTTGTTTTTCAGTATGTAATTCTTTTGAGATCCGGAAAAGTGTTGCCACTAGGTGTTTCAGGTAAAATGTGTTTTAGTTATCGATAGCTGATATTTAGGAATGAGTACAGACTGAAGAAGAACACTGTGGGTTTTCAGATATGGTAGAAAAGCATAGTGTTCAATCAGGATATTCCCAGTCTCCAAGAGTTGGGAGCAGAGTGTAGGAGAGGTCACAAAGAGTAGCATGCTTCCAGGTTGGGGCTGATATTGGGGTATTATATTTGGAGGAAAGGAGAGAGAATGAAGACCTTAAGCTCATGTACCTGTTTTGTTAGTCTATTTCTTTTCTGGAAGATTTTGCTGGTAATTTAACAGAAAATGTCCCAGTTCACAGCAGGTGGCCTGGCAAAGAGATGGGGTTGAGACATGGAGATCAAATTAGAAGGACATGAGGGCAAGGTGAAACTCTGCAGTTACACTACCTGCTTCTTTTGCCAGACAGGCTTGCAGGCTTCCAGGGAATCCCTGCTGAAGTTCGAGACTGGGATAAGTTATAAGGAATGCATAAAAATGTGGGAGTGTAAGATCTGTGTGAAGTACTGGAGGCAGGCCAAAGAAGGGAGGTGAGACCCCAATAGTTGGTCTGCTGCAGAGCTGGAGGTGAGACTGGGGGATTGCATTTGGTATAGAGTAGTGGGAGGTGATGATCTACTCTAAGCTTAATTTTTTCGCTGTTCTTTCTGACCCGTGTTTATCCAGGGAATGACTGCTGGTGTTGGAAATTGGGATAATAGAATAAGTAGGGGGAAGGAAGACTGGGGGAGAACTACATGATTCACTGGAAATGTGGCACAAAGAGGAAAAGGTGACTACATCAGGTCTTCTGCTACAGAGTTGGGAATTATATTTAGAGAAGAGGGAGAGGGGAAAATATGCAATTAGACTACTTGAATTTCTGGCCGGAGTGGCCTGCAGGTTACCAGTAAGTGTCTGTTGAACTCCGAGGCTAGGATAAAGTGATGAATCTGGGGAAATGTGGTCTGCTACAGAGCTGGGGATGAACCTGAGGGATTAGATTTTGCAGAGTTGAGGGCAAGGTGAAGATTGAAATGTATCTTGCCTGCTTTCCTGGATGTATTCCACTTTTGTATTTTTAATATACACCTTTACATTTATGCAATTAACATACCATATGAGCACAAGGCTTTTAAATAATTGATTATATCAAGTTAATAAAATTAATTATAGTATAAGCAAATATTGTTTTAACTCTGAAGCTAGAAATTCAATCATACAAATACAAGTAAATGTTACGATGCAAGTTATCTGTTTTCATCAAAAAGAAATTCAAAACATGGTGAACCTATGGACTTAGTATAAAGTACTGCAATAATAAATTATTGATTTAAATTGCATATTAAACTTAATGTGATTAAATTGGCATATATAATTTGACAATTTATCAGTATATGATTAAATTAATGTTTTACCAATAAATAAAGAAAATTGTGCCTTCCATCAGTTTTTTCTTGTTTAAATATGTGTTCTCAAAAGAAGTCATACATCTATAAGTTTTTTTGATCTTATAATTATTATAACTTTTTATATCTTTGTCATTTGCCATTGCCATTGCCCTATAATTTTACTTTTTGAACAAAAGCTATACATATTTGAAAATATATATTAGGAAATATTGTCCTTTTTTTTAAATAAAATTATCAATTTAAGCTTTACCTTATTGTTGGTAAAATCAAAAACATCTAAAAATATTAGGAGAATCAGTTATGACTAACTGGATGATTTCTTTGTTGCATCTTATGTTTGTGACATTTTGTTGTACCATTTATTTGCCATCCATTAAGGAGAACTAATTCCACTGAGGCTTTAGGCTTGAGTAATATATGAAGGATGATACTATATAAGTTATATTCATAAAACTAAGAGCATTGTTTTTGCAGATACATTAGCAGTTAAAACCACTTTCATCTATATATTCAGTGGCATAGGATCTGATGCCTGACATACTGCAGTAATTTTAAGAGTTGTCGTATTAGCAAATAAGGAAAGCTAGGAGAATATATTGACTAAAATGATATCTCAAAACTTTTCTTTAAAAGCACACATTCTGCATAATTTTGCTTGTGTATATAAGATAAAAACAAGTGAATTGAGTATATTGTTATAATTAAATGTTAAGGCATAGGGCATAAATTATTTGCATATGAATAAATGTCATTAGGCAAGTCATTTTTCACTGTGACTCAGTTTCTTTGCCTGAGAAAATAAAATATAGCCTTGGACATTAGATAAGCTAAACAATTGATATATTCCAGGATACAAATTCAAAAGTAGATAACAGTTTTACCAGAGGACAGACCAGATCTAGGGAGCCCAGGACCTGCAACTGCACTGGAGGTCAGGTTGGTCCTAAGAACCTCAGATTCTTAGTTGGCAGGCTGCCAACTAAATCAATTTAAGCCTGCACAATAACTCCATACTCGATAGAACATTTTACCTAAACACAAAAATGACCTTCTTCTCACCATCTCATGGATACTTCTTCAAAACTGACCATGTACTCAGATAAGAAACATACAAAAAACTTGAAAAATTTCCCTGTATGTTATCAGACCACCATGGATAAAAGATGAAATTCAACAACAAAAACAACAGAAAGCCTACAATCTTATGAAAACTGAATGACTGTCTATTGAGTTACCACTGAGTAGAGGATTAAATAAATATTAAAGATTTCCTAGATTTCAATAAAAATGAATATGTAACATACCAAAACTCATAGGATAAAAAAGAAGTTGGTGTTAAGAGGAAAGTTCTATGCTCTAAATGCCTTCATGAAGAATATGGAGAGATCTCATAACAAAGACTTAACAACTCTCCTGAAAGAAAGTTCTAGAACAAGAAGAAGCAAACACACCCAAGAGAAGTAAAGGACAGGAAATAAACTGAAAGCTTAAATCAATAAATTATAAACAAAGAGAACAATACAAAGAAACAAAGAGTTGGTTCTTCTGGAAAATCAACAAAATAGATAAAACCTTAATCGAACTAAAAGGTGGACAGAGCATATCCAAATTAATAAAATCAAAAATGAAAAGGGGTACATAACAAGAGACTCTGAGGAAATCCAGAGAATAATTATGTCATATTTCAAAGTCCTATACTATGCAAGATTAGAAAATCTAAAAGAAAAAACAAACTCCTTGATAAATACTTGTCAAAGTTAAATATAGATCAGAAAAAAAATTAAATAGACCTATAACCCCAAAAGATATATGGTGTAGGAAGTCTGTCTGTCTATGTGTTGCTTTCATTGGTTGAATAAAGAAACTGCCTTGGCCTTCTTATAGGGCAGAACTTAGGTAGGCAGAGAAGACAAAATTGAATGCTGGAAGAATGAAGGGCAGAGTGAGAAAGCTGCCATGGAGCTGCCAGGTCAGACATGCTGAACTTTTCCCAGGAAGCCACAACCTCGTGGTAACATACAGATTAATAGAAATGAGTTGAATCAAGATGTGAGAGATAACCAATAAGAGGCTAGAGCTAATGGCACAGACAGTGTTTAAATAAATACAGTTTCTTTGTTATTATTTCAGGGGTTAAGCTAGCAGGGCAGCCAGGACAAAACAAAGGGGCCTGCGCTCCTACTACAGTCATAGAAATGGTCATTAAAAGATTTGCAACTAATAAGAGCTTAAAGTCAGCATGTTTTAGCACATAACTATACCAGACTTTCAAAGAAGAGCCAATACTAATACTCCTCAATTTATTATACAAATAGTAAAAGAACGAACATTGCCAAATTCTTTCTTTGAGGTCACAGTTACTCTGACATCCAAACTACACAAATTCAACAAAGAGAAAATTACAGACTAATTACACACAATAACATCGATGCAAAAATAATCAAAAATACTGACAAACAGAATCCAAACAAAACCCACATAAAAAAGATAATCCACAGTGATCACGTAAGCTTTATCCCAGAGACACAGAGTTGGTGAAAATGTGAAATTCTTCCTCGATATAAACAAACTGAATTAAAAATCCCCACATGATCATCTCATTAGATGATGAAAAAGCCTTTGGGAAAATCCATCACCCCTTCATGATAAAAGTCTTGGAGAAATCAGGGATAAAATGGACATACCTAATCTTGATTAAAGAAACATACAACAAGCCAATTTCTAACATTCAATTAAATGGAAAGAAACTCAAAGCATTCCACTAAAATCAGAAACAAGACACTGTTGTATACTATCTACAAACTTATTCAATATAGTACTTGAGGTTCTAGCTAGAGTAATAAGACATATAAAAGAAATTAAGGGAATACGCATCAGAAAGGAAGGAGTCAAATTATTATTCTTCACAGATGTTATGACAAAATATCTAAGAAACCTCAAAAAATTCTACCAGAAAACTCCTATAGTTGATGCATACCTTTAGTCAAGTGGCAGGAAACTAAATTAACTCAAAAACATCAGTAGCCCTCCCATATAAAAATGTTAAATCAGCTGAGAAAGAAATCAGGGAAACATCACAATATCCTCGAATAATAAAAAAATATATTAATGTAACTCTAACCAAATCAGTGAAAGATCTGTATGGCAAGAATATCAAGTCCTTTAAAAAAAAGAAATTTGAGAAGATATTAGAAGATTGAAAGATCTCTCATTCTTAGTGACCAGTAGGTGAACAGTAAAAATGGCTACTTACCACAAACAATCTACAGATTCAATGTAATCCTAAATATAATCTCAACATAGTTCTTTACATACCTTGAGAGAACAATGCTGAATTTCATACTGAAATCAAAATAAAACAAAAAAAAACAGGGTAGCAAAAACAACCCTGTACAATGGAAGACATGCCAGAGGTATCACCATCCCTGATTTCAAGCTCTACCAAAGTATAATAGTGATAATACCTGCATGGTATTGGAATAAAAACAGGCAGGTGGATCAAATGAATTGAACTGAAGACACAGACATAAATCCACACTCCTAGGCATGCCTGATTTTCAACAAAGAAGCCAAAATTATACAATGGAAAAATAGCATCTTCAACAAATGTTGCTGGTATAACTGGATTTCAGGATACAAAAGAATCCAAATAAATTTATATCTGTCACCCTGCCCAAATCTCAAGTGTAAGTGAATAAAAGGCCTTAATGTAAATTTCAGATACACCGAAGAGAAATTAGAAAATAGCATTGAATGCAGTGGCACAGGAGACAATATCCTAAACAGGACACCAATAGTGCAGATAGTAAGATCAATACTTAGGGACCTCATGAAACTGAGTAGTTTCTGTAAAGCACAGGACACTGCCAATAGGACAAAATGGAACATACAGTATGAGAAAATATTTTCACAAACTCAACATCTAACAGGGGGCTGATTTCATATATATATATATATATATATATATATATATATATATATATATATATATATATCCCTCGGGAATATAGATATTCACAAAGCAAATTCTCAAACAAGGAATCTCAACTGGCCAAGAAATATTTAAAGAAATGATGTTTGACATCATTAGCCATCAGGGAAATGCAAATCAAAATGCTTTTGTGATTCCATCTTATACCTGTCAGAAAAGCTAAGACCAGAAACTCAAGTTATATAGCTTCTGTTGGTGCATATGTGGAGCAAGAGGAACAATACTCCATTGCTCATGGGAGTGCAAACTTGTACAGACACTTTGGAAATTAAAACAGTGGTTTCTAAGAAAACTGGAAATTAATCTATCACAAGACCCAGCTGTGCTATTCTTGGGCATATATGTAAGAGATGTTCGATGATACTAAAAGGAAACTTGCTTAACTATGTTCACAGCAGTTTTATTTGTAGCAGCCAGAAACTGGAAACAACTTAGATGTTCCTTGAAAAAGGAATGGATAAAGAAATGTGGTACATTTACACAATGGAGTATTATTCAGCTGTTAAAAACAAAGACATCATGAAATTTGAATTCAAATGTGTGGACTTAGAAAAAAATCATGTCAAATGAGGTACCCAGTCCCCAAAAGACAAACATGGTATGTACTCATTCATAAGTGGATAGTAGTTGTAAAATAAAGGGTAACTATGCTTCAATTTAGACCCAGAGAAACTAGATAACAAGGAGGGCCCAAAGGGGGATACGTGGTTTTCCCTGGGAAGGAGAAATAGAAAAGGTTTAATGAGTGGACAGGAGACATGTTGGGATGGGAACATGGGTAATGAGGTTACAAGTGTAAAGGGGGAGTGTACTAAAGGAGACTACTGGAAAGTGGGGTCATTTGGGGGTCAGATAAAAACCAGGCACAAAGGCCCCTCAGTAATTTACAAGGATTACCCCAGATAAGACTACTAACCATAGTGAATATATAGCCTGAGTTGGCCAACTCATGTGACCAGGCAAGATTTCAAGTTGAGGTAGGGGGAAACTAATCCAACCATATAACCTCCAACCTGTCCTCCCTATGGAATATGCTGAGGTAAAGGTGACCTAGAGATTGAGGGAGTGGCCAGCCAGTGACTGATCTAGCCTAAAACCCATACCAGGAGAGTAAGCCCATCCCTGACACTACATGGATCACTTAGGACCCATAGGCTGGATGACACAGAGTCCTGTGGTAGAACAAAATATGACTGGGCAAAATATATCAATGTAATGATGCCTAATGATATTCTGATGTACTCATATTGCTTCCTATCCCAATTGTCATCAGAGAGGTTCATCCAACAATTGATGAAAACAGAGGCAGACCAAACATTAGAGAGAGCTCAAGGGATCCTGCAGAAGAGGGGGACAAAGGATTGTGGGAGTTAGAGCAGTCAAAGATACTACAAGAAAAAACAGAATAAACTAATCTGAGGTTGTGGGGGTTTACAGAGACTGAATTGACAATTGGAGAGGCTGCATGGGAAAAAGAGAGTTAGATCCTTGTCATATATGACAGTTGTGGGATGCTTAACAGTGGGAGCAAGTGTTGTCTCTGACACTTTTACTGTCTTTTGGGATCCTACTCCTCATACTGAGTTGCCATGTCCAGCCTTTAATACATAGGGAGGTATTCAGTCTTACTGCAACTTGATATACCATATTTTGTTGATATCCATGTGAGGTGTGCCCTTTCCTGAACAGAAATGTAGGAGTGGGTTATAGGCTGGGAACAGATGGGAATGAGGAAAGGACTTGAAGGGGATGAGGGAGGGGAAACTGCAGCTGGAATATAAAATAAATGAATAAATAAGTAAATAAATTGATTAAAATATAAGCTATAGAATTAGAGCAATTTCAGGTTGTTAGCAGGTTTTCTGCTTAACTATGATTAATTCATTACTTTGTCCCACCATGGATTTTTAATAAATTGTGTATAATATAATAATATAAGTTCCTTTTACAGGTCAGGTGATTAAATCAATACATTTTCATCAAAACTAACTATGTACTTCTAAATTTGTAATACTTTGACATCACCATCCATATGCTTATTTGATTGATCATTGAATGAACTAGTTATTTATACCTTTCTTCACACATAGTAAGTAAAGACAATGAATCTCTGTAACTCCTATCTTTTTTCATTTTAACTGACCATCCTATGAGAAAAATGGTAAGTAAAGTACAGAAAAAAGATGAAAGTAGAAAACTACAGTCAATGAACATCCCCATTGTCTCAGTGTGTGGTTGCACCCCTCACGGTCTTGAGTTCCTTGCTCGTGCTCTCTTTCCATCTGCTCCTGATTTGGACCTTGAGATTTCAGTCCGGTGCTCCAATGTGGGTCTCTGTCTCTGTCTCCTTTCACTGCCTGATGAAGGTTAATATTCAGGAGGATGCCTATATGTTTTTCTTTGAGTTCTCCTTCTTATTTAGCTTCTCTAAGAACACGAATTATAGGCTCAATGTCCTTTATTTATGGTTAGAAACCAAATATGAGTGAGTACATCCCATGTTCAGCTGGCTTGGGTCTGAAAAAGCATGGGATAAAACCGGACTTGCTGAACATAGTGGACAATGAGGACTACTGAGAACTCAAGAACAATGGCAGTGGGTTTTTGATCCTACTGCACATACTGGCTTTCTGGGAGCCTAGGCAGTTTGGAAGCTCACCTTACTAGACCCGGATGGAGGTGGGTGGTCCTTGGACTTCCCACAGGGCAAGTAACCCTGATTGCTCTTTGGACTGATGAGGGAGGGGGAGGGAAATGGGAGGCAGTGGAGGGAAGGAAGCAGAAATCTTTAATAAAGAAAGAAAGAAAGAAAGAAAGAAAGAAAGAAAGAAAGAAAGAAAGAAAGAAAGAAAAAACTACAGTCAAAATGTCATGAACAGGTAATACATGCCTGTTTCAATGTTTTTTTCCAATGTCTGTGATAAATATTTCTTATTAAGAAGCAGGTAGTATTACAGGATGCACATTTTCCTTACAAATGAGGAAAATTAATCTCAGGTCACTGTTAGAATCATTATTATTGCGATTTAACAGGGAAGAATGAAAAGCCAGCACAATTTATCAAATCGTTTATATGGAACAAGTGTTTGCCACAAATTCTATTTGCCTATTAAAACAGTATTTTTAAAAAGGAACATATGAATTTGGGGAGGAAATATGAGAAGGGTTGGAGATAGAGGACAATGGAGGGATTATCTGAGGAACAGGAAGAGTGAAAATTATATAACTATACTTTACTTAAGAGAAAATCATTAATAAAAATAAATGTAAGAATTAAGTGAATACTTAAAATGAAACTTTTCATATACACAATCGGGGAAAGAGCTACCTTAACTGAATTAGTAAATTTATGCCCAATTCTGTAAATCTTAACCCAACAAACACTAAATCCTCAGTTATAGCAAAGTTAAAAGGTCAGTATGAATGGACACAAAGAGATCTGGGTGGGAAACCTTCTTTCAAAACCAATTTACAAACTAGAGAAAATTATGGAATGAGTCAGTACTTACTGTCAAACGCTCAGAGGACTTATAAAGATAAATGAGTATAATTATTCAAAAGATGAGCAGTCAGGGTCCCATGAATCTATTGATGTACTGATAAGTGTTTAAGAAATATTACACTGAGCAAATCAAATTTCAATATAAGAATGAGACTTTAATTTTTATATTTACTGGAGCCAGATGCTTTCATTATGGTGTTGATCTAACCAGAACAACAGGATAAAAATGACAGGTATAAAATGCAATAGATCCATATCTATCACTTTAAACCAACTCAACTTCAAGAGACTCAAAGACCTCAACAGAAATCCAGATAAATTGAACCTGATAGAAGAGAAAGTGAGAAACATCTTTGAGCACATGAGTACAGGAAATAACTTTCTCAACTGATCACCAATAGCTCAGGCATTGAGATCAACAATAATTCAGTATGACCACTTTGAGATGAAAAACATTTCTATTTGGAAAGCATCTGAACTAATCTACCTCAAGACCCAGCTATATCATTCCTGTACATATATCTAAAGAACATTCTAGCCTACCAAAAAAACTTGCTTGACAATGTTGATAGCAGCTTTATTTCTAACAACCAGAAACTGGAAACAAGCTAGATTTTCCTCAGCCTCAACCAAAGAGTAGATAAAGAAAATGTGGTACATTTACACAATAAAGAATTACTCTGCTATAAAAAACAATAACATCATGGAATTTGCAGAAAATATATGGATCTAGAAAAAGTTATGCTAAATGAGGTAACCCAAACCCACACAGACAAGAGTATCCACTCACTTATAAGTGGCTATTTATTATAAGGCAAAGAATAATCATACTAAAATCCACAGATCAGAGGATAAGTAACAAGAAGAGTTCAAAGGGGGGAACTGATGAACCTCCCTGATAAGGGGAAATTGATTAGATTTTGTGGGTGGACTGTTGGTAGGTGGAGATAGAAACAAGAGGGAACAGGTTGGGAGGGGGCAGTGGGAGAGAATACTAGGAAAGAGGAATATAATCGGAGGGTGTTTCAGGGCAAAGTAGAAACCCAGTGTATTAGAAATTCCCAGAAATCTGTGAGGATGACTGTAGCAAAGCTTGTTGGTATTGGGGGATACAATGCCTAAAACAGCTATATTCTCTAACCAAGCAGGGCTTCCAGTAGAGGGATTTTGACACCAACCCAGCTTCAAAACCTTCAGCTTTCAATTTGTCTTGCTTGAAAGATGTGCTGGGGTAAAAGTGGTACAGAGGTTTGGGGAGTGGTCAACCAATGACTGATCTAATTTGAGAACCATGCCACTAGAAGCCCAGATCTGATACTGTTTGAAGGGCCAGGAAACAGGCTGGATAGTCTAGAGACTTAGGATACATCCAAACATATCTGGAAAAAAATACCAATGAAATGTTTGCAAATAGGGGAAGAAAGATTGCAAGAGCTAGAAAGATCAAGGACACCAGAAAAGCACAGCTATAGAATAAACTAATCAGGCCTCATAGGGGTTCACTTAGACTAAAGCGACAAGCAGCATGCCTATATGTGTCTGACTTAGGTCCTCTACATGTATGTTATGTTTGTGCTGCTTGGTGCTTCTATGGGTTACTTAACAAATGGGGGTGAGTCTGTTTCTGGCAATTTGCTGTCTTTGGAGATGCTGATCTTCATACTGAGATGCCTTGTTCAGCCTTAATATAAGGGGATGTGCCAAGGCTTATTACAACAAAACTTATTGCCAAGTTTTGTTGATATTCCTAAGAGGTTGGCCCTTTTGTGAAGGAAAATGGAGGAGGAATGGATATGGGGCAGAGAGAGGAGGTTTGGGAGAGGGGCTGAGAGGAGAAGAGAGAGTGGAAACTGTGGTCAGGTGTAATATATGAAAGAAGACTAAAAAATGCTAAACATTTGAAATAACCCAAATAAGGACTACAGTGCCATAATTTAGTGATACCTGAAAAAATTTTCTCACATGAATGTTTAATTGGCTTGAAAATGTTAAAACATAATCTGGAGCACAAATTCAGTAAGATTTGGAAGTATATTAATATGTTTTGCTAAACTTTTCATTGTGGAGTAGATACAATCAGTTTTTGTGTGTTTCTTCCAAGCATATTTACACTTTAAAATGGAAGTTGTGTCTGAGTAAAGAGTGCTCAATAAAGTTTCTGGAATAAATTCTGGTGGTAAACAGCAAAGGAAGGAAAAAGTATCTCCTCAGACAATTATTAGTCATCAATTATTGTAAATTGTAAATTCAATTGTTTATAGCCTGATGGTCAAAAATATACCATTTCTTAAATGATAACCAAGCTAAAATCCAGTTGACCCATAGAGGTTAAGAATAGAGGAAGATACTAGGGTACATTAAAATCCCTGTGGGGGGAAAGAAGAATAAATATAAGATTAGGTGGAATAAAGGAAGGGTGAGGGGAGAACAGAAAGATGAGGTATGAATGGGGTGGGGAAATGATATTGGGGGAATGAATGAGGGGAGACACAACTAGAATTGAAGAACATTCGCTATAAAAACCGAGTACAATAGAAACTTCGTATAATATATGAAAGCAATCCTAATGAAGTTTTAATGATGAGGGAGATGGAACCCCTACTGGCCTCTTTTTACCAGAAAAACTTCCTGTGTCTGAACTGGATTTGCTCAAAATGGAATTGCTGAATAAAAGGGTTCCACAGAAATCCCATATGGAGCTTACGCAGGTTTATAGCAGGTTCTAGGCATATATGTTAAAGTTTTTGTTTAGTAATATTATAGGATACCTGAGTGTATAACTGAGTGGACCTCTGATTCTTATACCTTCCACTGGGACTCTGTTACTTTTCCATTGGCTTGTTCTATCCAAATTCAGTATGATGATTTTCATTTTATCTTATTATATTTTATTTTGTTATATGTTTTGTTATCTTATAGAACTGTGTTATCTTTCTAATGAGAGACAAAAAGAATAGATTGGAATGGTACAGGAGGTATGGAGGAACTTTGAGGAGTAACGGGATCTGAAACTGTATTCAGATTGTATTGTATGAGAAAAGAATCTATGTTTAACAAAAGGGTAAAACATACAATTTCTTAAATAAAATATTATTCCTTTTCCTTTTCAAACAAATGTGTGAAATATGTACTGAATACGAGAAGGATTTCAGAACAGTAGCTTGAATCTACATGTATAAATTCACATACATTAATGTTTCCAGATCATTTAGACTTAGAATACCTTAGAAAATACAATTCTTGTAGGAATGGTAGAATACCAATTGATCTAGACTTGAATTCAATGTACCGGAGGTAGTTTATGAAGGAACAGAACTCATGAGAAGGTTTGTATTTCAAGAAATTAAGTTCATTGGTTTTCGTCTCAGACCCAGACTTTTCCCTCAGTTAGAGGCCTTCTATAAATAACACACACTTTTCTAGTTCAGCAAATATTTATTAACATTTGTTCCAATTAGTATTTAAAATGAATTAATGAAGGGCATATCTGCATTGTGGGAAAATAGAACCAGAAACCAGTGAGGAAGCCCTGAGTAACTACTCTTCCTTACACTATGTGGATAATTTAAAAGATAAAATAGTTTCTGTCATAATCGATATTCTATGGAAAGTACTTTTAACCTTAATATATTGAAAAAAAATGTACTTTCAAAAAGGCCAAAAGAAGGTAATTGAACAGTTGACACACTGTATTTCTGCTTGTTTCTGAATGGATTTCAGACTATCTCACTTTAAACTTAAGTGGCATATTTATTGTTTTTCTTTGTGCTTCAACTAAATATCTGACAGAAGTTACTCAAGGAAAGAAACATTATTATGGTTTAGAGATTTTAAAGCTATGGTGTATTGTGTCAAGGAAAGTGTGCTCGGTAGTTTCATGCCACCTTGATATTTTGAGCTGTATATTTTTCTCCTCTCTTCTACCTTCTTCTTTCCTACCCTCCTAGAGACTCCCATGGTACCTATGCTCCCACTTTACTCAGGAAATCTTGAGTTTTTCTACTTCCCATGTACATTAGATCCATGTATATCTCTCTTGAGGCCCTCTTTGTTGTCTACGCTATGTAGGATTGTGAATTGTAGACTGCTTTTATTGGCTTTAGGTCTAAAAGCCACTTATGAGTGAGTACATATGATATTTGGTGCACGCCTTTAATCCCAGCACTCAGGAGGAAGAGGCAGGCGGATCTCTGTGAGTTCGAGACCAGCCTGGTATACAAGGCTAGTTCCAGGACAGGCTCCAAAGCCACAGAGAAACCCTGTCTCAAAAAAAAAAAAAAATAAAAGCCACTTATGAGTGAGTACATATGATATTTTTCTTTCTGGGTATAGGTTACCTCACTCAGTATGTTTTCTAGATCCATCCATTTGTCCGCAAATTTCAAGATGTCATTACTCTTTTCTACTGTATAGTACTCCATTGGGTAACACATTTTCTTTATCCATTCTTGGGTCAAGGAGTGTTTCAAGGTTCTGGCTATGACAACCATACTGCTATAATCATAGATGAGCACGTCTTTGTGGTACAATTGAACATCTTTTGGGTATATACAAAAAAGTGGTATTGCTGGGTCTTGAGGAATGTTGATTCCTAATTTTATGAGAAATCGCTCATTCTTAAATCTAAAGCAGCTGTACAGTTAGCACTCCCACCAGAAATGGAGGAGCATACCCTTTACTCCACATCCTCTTCAGAATAAGTTTTCATCAGTGGTTTTGATATTGACCATTCTTACAGGTGTAAGATGGAATCTCAGAGTTGTTTTGATTTGCATTTCTCTGATGACTAAGGATGTTGAGCATTTCTTTAAGTGTCTTTCAACCATTTTAGATTCCTTTTCTGAGAGATAACTGTTTAGTTCTATAGCCCATTTTTATTGAATTAATTTTTTCTTTTGATGACCAATTTCTTGAGTTCTTTGTAGATTTTGGAGATTATCCCTCTGTCCAATGTCGGGTTGGTGAAGATCTTTTCCCATTATGTAGTCTGTTGTTTTTCCTTTTTTACAAGGTCCTTTCCTTTACAGAAGCTTCTCAGTTTCATGAAGTACCATTTATTAGTTTTTTTTCTCAGTGTCTATGCTACTGGGGTTATATTTATGAAGAGGTCTCCTGTGCCAATGTGTTCAAGTGTACTTCCCACTTTCTCTTCTATGAGACTCAGTGAGTTTGGATTTATGTTGAGGTCTTTTACCAATTTGGGCTTGAGTTTTTTGCATGGTGATAGATATGGACTTATTTTCATTCTTCTACATGTTGATATCCAGTTATGCCAGCACCATTTGTTGTATATGCTTTCTTTTTTACAACTAATATTTTCTGTTTGTTTCTCAAACATCAGGTATTCTTAGGTGTGTAGATTGATAACTGGGTCTTTGGTTTGGTTCCATTGATCTTCCTGTCTGTTTTTATGCTAATACCAGGCAGTTTTCAGTACTGTAACTTTGTAGTGGATTTCAAAGTCATGGATTGTGATGCCTCCAGAAGTTCCTTTATTGTACAGGATTGTTTTACTTATCTTGGGCTTTTTGCTTTTCTATATGAAGTTGAGTATTGTTCTTTCGAGATCTGTGAAGAATTTTACTGGGATTTTGATAAATATTGCACTATATTGACAGATTGCTTTTGGTAAACTTGCCATTTTTATTATTTTAATTCTACTTACCTAAGAGAATGGGAGATCTTTCTATTTTCTGGTGTCTCCTTCAGTTTCTTTCTTTAAATATTTAATGTTCTTGTCATGCAGCTCTTCCACTCATTTGGTTAGTGTTACTCGAAAATACTTTATGTATTTGTGGCTAATATGAAGGGTAATGTTTCTCTGATTTCTTTCTCAGCCAATTTATCATCTGTGTAAAGGAGGAAATTTTTTTTTAGTTAATCTGTATCCTGCTATAATACCGAAGGCGTTTATGAATTGCAGAAGTTCCTTGGTAGAATTTTTGGGGTCACTTATGTAAAGTATCATATCATCAGCAAATAGTCAGATTAACATTTTCTTTTATGATTTGCATTCCCTTGATCTCATTTTGTTGTCTTATTGCTCTAGCTAGAACCTCAAGTACCATATTGAATAGATATGCAGAGAGTGGACAACCTTGTCTTGTTCCTGATTTTAGTGGGGTCCTTTGAGTTTCCCTCCATTCAGTTTGATGTTGGTTGTTAGCTTGCAGTGTATTGCTTTTTATTATGTTTTGGTATGTTCCTTGTATCCTTGCTCTCTCTAAGACCTTAATCATGAAGGGGTGTTGTATTTTGTTGAAGACTTTTTCATTATTTAATGAGATGATCATGTTTTTTATCAGTTTGTTTATATGGTTGATTACATTGACAGATTTTTGTACGTTGAACCATTCCTGCATCTCTGGGATGAGGCCAACTTGATCATGGTGGAATACTTTTCTAATATGTCCTTGTATTTGGTTTGTCAGCATTTATTGAGTATTTTTGCATCATTGTTCATGTGGGAGATTGTTCTTTATTCACTTTATTAGTAATGCCCTTGTGTAGTTTTGGCATTGAGTAATAGTTTTCTCATAAAAAGAGTTTGGCAATTTTCATTCTGTTTCTATTGTGTAGAATTTTGTGCTGAAATATCTGTCCCTGAGCTTTTTTGGTTGGGAGACTTTTGATGACAACTTCTATTTCTTTAGCAGTTATAGTTCTATTTAATTTGTTTATCTGGTCTTGATGTAATTTTGGTAAGTAACAGCTATCCAGAAAATTATCCATTTGCTTTATGTTTTCCAAATTTGTGGAGTATAGATTTTTGAAATATGACCCAATGAGTCTCTGGATTTCCTCCATGTCTGTGATTATGTCCCACTTTTCATTTCTGATTTTGTTAATTTTTATATTCTCTCTGTGTGTTTTGGATAGTCCGGATAAAACTTTGTCTATTTTGTTGGTTTTCCCAAATAACCAACTCTTTTTCTTATTGTTTCTTTATATTGTTTTCTTTATTTCTATTTTGTTTATTTCAGCTCTGAGTATGATTATTTTCTGCTATTGTCCTTCTGGGTGAGTTTGTCTATTTTTTCCAGAGTTTTCAGGTGTTCTGTTAACTCACTAGTGTGGGATTTTCCCAGCTTCTTTATATAGGCATGTAGTGATATGAACTTTCCTCTTAGCACTGCTTTCTTTGTGTCCCATAAATTTGGGTATGTTATGTGGTTATTTTCATTGAATTTTAGGAAGTCTTTAATTTTTTCCCTTTATTTCTTCCTTGACCCGTTGATGATTTAAGTGAGCATTGTTTAATTTCCATGAGTTTATGAGCTTTATGAAATTAGTGCTGTTGTTGATTTCTAATTTCAAGCCCTGGTGATGTAATAAGATACATGGGGTTTTTCCAATTTTTATTGTATCTGTAGAGGTTTGATTGGTTACCCCATATGTGGCCAATTTTTGAGAAGGCTCCATGAGGATTTGAAAAGAAGGTATATTCTTTTATGTTTGGATGGAATGCTCTATAGATGTCTGTTAAACCCATTTGATTCATAACATCTGTTAGTCCCTGATTGCTCTGCTAATTTTTTTTGTCTAATAGACCTGTCCAGTGGTGAGAGTGGGGTGTTGAAATCTCCCACTATTAGTCTGTGGGATTTAATGTGTGATTTAAGCTTTAGTAGTGTTTATTTTATAAATGAGAGTGCTCTTGTATTTGGGGCACAGATATTCAGTATTGAAATTTCTTCTTGATTGATTTTTCCTGTGACTAATATGAAATATCCTTCTTTGTCTCTTTTGATTGATTTTATTTTGAAGTCTACTTTGTTAGATATTAGGATAGCTATACCAGATTATTTCTCAGGTCCATTTGATTGGAAAATTTTTCCCTAACCCTTTACTCTGGGGTGATGCCTGTATGTTAGCTTGAGGTGTGTTTCTTGTATGCTGCACTAAGGTAGATTCTGTTTTCCTATCCAGTTTGTTATCCTGTGTCTTTTTTTTTGAGTCCATTCATATTAAATGATATTAATGATCAGTGATTTCTAGTTCCTGTTATTTTAGCTTTTGTTGTGGGTAATGTTATTGTGTGTACTTTTCTCTTCTTTGGTAGTTGCTGCTATGGTGAGATCATGTATTGCCTGTGTTTTTGTGGATGTTGCTAGCATACTTGGATTGGAGTTTTCTTTCTAGTACTTTGTGTATGGCTGGGTTTATGGTGAAATATTGGTTAAATCTGGTTCTGTAATGGAATATTTTGTTTTGCCTGTCTATGGTGATTGAAAGTTTTGCTATGTATAGGAGTCTGGGCTGGCATCACTGGTCCCTTAATGTATGTATAACACTTGACCAGGACCTTCTGAATTTCATTGTCTATATTGAGAAGTCAGGTATAATTCTGATAGGTATGCTTTTATATGTTACTTGGCCTGTTTTATTTGTCACTTTTAATATTCTTTCTTTATTCTGTATGTTTTATTATGTGGCAAGGGAAATTTTTTTCATTCCACTCTATTTGGTGTTCCTTAAGCTTCTTTTATCTTCATATACATGTCTTTCTTTATTTTTGGAAATTTTTTCTACTAATTTGTTGAATACATTTTCTGTGCTTTTGATTTAGACTTCTCCTTCTTCTGTACCTATTATTCTTATATTTGGTCTTCACATGTTGTTCCATATTTCCT
Source organism: Microtus agrestis (assembly GCA_902806775.1). Classification (NCBI taxonomy): domain Eukaryota; kingdom Metazoa; phylum Chordata; class Mammalia; order Rodentia; family Cricetidae; genus Microtus; species Microtus agrestis. The sequence continues at coordinate 112,876 of CADCXT010001205.1, forward strand.
TGATATTTTATATTAAGCTTTTGTTAGATTTAATGTTTTCTTTGACTGAGGAGTCTATTTCTTCTATTTTGCATTCAATGCTTGAGATTCTTCCATCTCTTATATTCTGCTGTTTATGTCTACATTTGTGGTTCTTGATTGTTGTCTCATAATTTTCTATAATTCCCTTGGTTTGTGTTTTCTTTATTTTTTTCTATTTCAATTTTGAAGTCTTGAATAATTTCTTTCACCTCTTTGTTTTCTTTTTTGTTTTCATTAAGGGATTTGTTGATTTCTTCCAATATGTTGTTTGTCTTTTCTTCCATTTCTTTTAGAAAAAAAATTATTTCCTCTTTAAGGGCCTCAAACATTCTCTTAAAGTTTCTTAATAGGTGATTTTCTTCTGTCTTATCTATATTTAGGTGTTCAAGTCTTGCTGTTGCAGGAACACTAGTTTTTGTTGGTATCATGTTGCTCTTGGGGTACTGATTGTGTTCTTACTTTCTTTACCCATCTTTTCCTCTGATTGGTATAGTTGTTGCTATATCTCTGGTGATCAATCTTCCATGTGCCAGTGGATCCAAGGCTTAGATGGTCACTCCTCATGGTGCCATCAGGACAATGGTTCCAGTTACCATAGAGATTACTTGGTGGTTCTGGAGGACATTCAGCACTCCCAGAGTTTGTTCTGCAATCCCAGGCATCATTTTTCCCTGCTCCATGGAGGTTGCTTGCTTGGGGCTGCTCCCTTTGAGATTGCTGCCTTGGGCCTGCTCTGGCAGTGTTCACTGGCTTGGGCATGCTCCCTTGGAGGTCACCTATTTGTGCCCCATCCTGCAGAGGTCTCTGTGTTGGTCCTGTTTCCTCAGGGTTGACTACCTTGTACTAGATTCTGTGGAGGTTATTGCGTCAGGCCTGCTCCTGTTGAGGTTGCTGGCTGAGGACTGCTCCCACAGATGTCTCTAACTTGGGCCTGCTCCCACAGAGGTCCCTGGTTCGGGCCCAGTCCAAAAGAGTTATCTAGTTTAGGCCTGCTCCCTTAGAGGTCCCTGATTTGTGCCTGGTCCTGCAGAGGTATCTAACTTGGGCCTGCTCTTGTGGAGGTGACTACTGGGGTCTGGACCTATGGAGGTTACTGTCTCAGGACTACTCCAACAGAAGCCACTTCCTGGAGTGTTCTCTGGCTGAGTTTGCTGGCTCAGGCCTGCTGCAGTGGAGTTCATTGGCTCAAAACATGCATGTATGAGTACTTATTCAGAAATATTTATACATTCATGTAAAAATATAAGCATCTCCTTAATATAATTTCTAATATAAAATTGAATTTTATTACTGAGAAAATAAATGAAACCATAAAATTATTATTGTTGTAATGTGATTAAAATTATTTAATATAATATTATAAATTTAACAACAACAAAAATTTACTTGATTTCGAATCTGAAGATATTATGAAGACTAGTTTTTGACTGAGAAAACTAAGTTAAATGAAAATAAAATAGATAAAAGTAAAATATTTTGAACTGCAAGAAATCAAGATACTAACACTTTCTCTATAAATCAACTGAGCAAAAAAATAAGTGTGAGTAGGACAACTGGGAACTGAATTTGTAGAAAGATTTCTGCATTTTATGAAGTTCTTGAGGCAGTTTTGACTTTAAAGCGACCTTCTGATAAATCCTGTTGCAAGAATATTATGTAAAGTTTAAGTAGAAGTATTTTATAAGATGTTATTCATTTCAGTATGTTTTTTGAATATATGCTTTATAGTTTATATTGTATATATTTGTAATTAATTAACTTATGATCCAGAATTTCTCTAAAGAATAGTCATACATTTTTTCTTTTGAAATATAAAACAGGGATGCCAAAAAGAGAATACATTAACTTTTTGCCTGGTAACACCATACTTAACAATTATAGAAATAAAATAGGTTAGGAAGCTCTCGCTGCTGAATGTGACTTCATACATACCAAGTTTGTAACAGTCTTCTTAATTATTATTGAAGCACAGTGCATCAGGGCCTCTGCCTATCCATTTGTCTAATTTTTCCATATGTACTCAATACTTCCTCTACTCATATACATTCACACTCAAACATGACATACAAACAATATAAGACATACAGTTTTGAGTGGTTAAATTTCTGAAAGAAAAAACACCTACCTCTGCTAGAATGTTCTTAGGAACAAAGTAAAGGTCATAGTAAAACTCACACCAATTCGATCTAACTCTCAATTATACAAATATATCACAGGGATGTACATACAAATCATAGAGATAGAGTAATTAATAAGCAAAATTGGTAATAAATATTACTATTTATTATTAAAGTGTCAAATTAACATAATTCTTAATACACATTTTAGTATTCTGCTGTCCACAACTGTTTGACTTGTTCAGATATATGATGAATAATACAATTATGACATTAAATACTCATATTTCAAAAAAAAGAAAAAACATCATGACTTATAATTGAAAATAAGTAAGAACTCTTTATTTAGATTTGTACTTTTTAAAATTAATTTATTTGCTTTCCTGAGTCTATTTTTTTTTTGAGGGAAGGGAGAAAGGAAGACAAGATTTGACAGTATTGGTTAATGTGAACAAAGTGGTTTAAAAACATTTACAAAAATTTCATTTGAAGTCCATCTTTTGAACAATGAATATATATTATTGAGAAGGAGAGAAAAACAAAAATATTGAATTTAAATGTCATAAGAAAGAATATGATACCCATATAAAAATATTTGAATTAGTATCTTAAAATTTTAATAAATCTATTTGGATGCATACCTACCTAAACCTGGATGTAGGGGGGAGGGCCTTGGGCTTCCCACAGGGCAGAGTTCCCGGCCCTCTTTTAGGATTGGAAGGGGAGGGGGATGAGTGGGGGAGCAGGAAGGAAGTGAGAGGAGTGGAAGAATTATAAATTTTGATTGGTATTATTTATAAAGTAATAAAGAATAAAAATAAAATAATTTTAAAAAAAGAATAGGAACCTGATCAAACCATGAACATGTATAGAGAAATGGCACCACAGGGAAAAACTGGCCTCAAGTCTAGACTCCAATTAAGTCATAATGAATGAATGATAACCAATGATACTTATGCTCATCTCTGAACCTTAACCTAAAGCCTCTGAGGTTTCATGTTTAACCATCACAGTGACGCTCAGGAAAAATTATTGCCCTCCAAAGAATGATTGACAGAAGCCAGGGATGTTAAAGCACTGCGTGCCATTGGTCTCGGAACAGCATGCTTGTTTGGGTTTTATTTCTTATTTCAGTGAGTTTATTTTAACATTTGTCTTTGACCCGAAAAGGCTGAAGGGAAGGGCAGGGATCAGAGAAAATGTATAGCTCAATAAAATTAATTTCAAAACAATTAAAAAACTTTATATACGCAAACATGCACACAGACACACAAACACATATATAAGCACATGTATTACTACAAATATTCTCCATCCCACTGGTCCCAAAACTGCTTATAAAATAACCACTCGGAGGCTTAATATTAATTATATACTCTTTTGTCTAGCTAATGCTAATTATGGCTAATTATTAACTAACTCTTACAACTTAAATTAAACCATAGTTCTTGTCAATGTTGAGCTATGTGATTTGGTACCTTTTCTCAGTGCAGCATTCCTATCTTGCTATCTCTGTTTCTGCCTGGCAACTGCATTTTTGTCTTTTCAGAATTCTTGTAGTCTGATTGGCCTGCCTGAACTTTCTGCCTGGCTCCTGGCCAAATCAGTGATTTATTAAACAAATATCAATGACAAATATTTACAGTATGGAAGAGTATTATCCCACAGTAAACATGAACACTAAGAGCACATATACACCATTATACATTGATTCACTGTCTTAATGGTAAAGTATTATCTGTCCTATATAAATAATTTGATGTATATATGAAACATAAGTGGTCAATAAGGAATACATTCTTATGCACAAAGGTTGTCAATCTCTTAAATCCTTTGGTTTCTTCATCTTAGTTATTTTATAAATACTTTCATTATATATATATCCATTAAACACAGTGCTTGGTTTCAAAAAGATCATTTCCTTCTTGTATGTTATATAACTTTACAGTATTCATCCTTCTTTCTTCTTTCTTTTCTCTTCAATATCTTTCCTTTTAATCATTTTAATTTTACAAATTTTCTTCTACTTTTAAGTTACATACTTGATTATATAAACTTGACATTGTTACAAATATAGTGTTCTCTGGTTACATCCTTTATCCTGCAAATTTTATAATTTATTTTATGTGTTGCATTTTTTTTACTTATTCAGATGTCGATAGACAAAATATAATTTTATAACTTTTTATTGTAAATAATGAAACAATAAATATGGTTATGCAAGTATTTCTGTGGTATACTGACCTAAATATCTTAAAGTCAAGACTAAAAAGTTGTTTAGATATTTCAATATGGATGTTTCAGTATTCTTTGCTTCATTTTTGAAGAAATTCCATAGTGACAGATATAGAGACTGGAATAATTTACATTACCAATAGCAGTATGTAAGGTCCTTATTTTTATATTTAGTTGCTTTATAAATTCATTTTCCTAATGACAGTTATTGTAAATGTGGGAAATATAAAGTTAAATTGAGCTTTAATTGGCATTTTTCTGATGGATAATGATCTTAAACATTTTTCTTTTTTGCTTATAATTATTTGGTAATAACCTACTAGTTCATTCACTTACATGTGCAAGTTTAAAAGTCAGAGCCATATGTTTATGTTTATATTCATTCCCTAATTTGTTAAAATGCTTTTCTAAGCATTTTCTCAGAACTGTTAACACACACAAATGATTATTGGCAAGAAACTACAATATTATGCATGATAAAATGAATGAAGTCAACAATGTGCAAAGGGAGAGATGTAGCAAGATCTATCAGGGAGATTGTAAGAAAAGAGTGTACATGTAGTAAGGAGCCCGCTAGTTAGTTCCCTGCAGCATAGCCCCAAAATAATCACACAGAAACTGTATTATGTAAATTACTGCTTGGCTCATTAGCTCTAGCTTCTTATTGTCTAACTCATACAAATTAGTTTAAACCATCTCCATTAATCTGTAAATCACCATGAGGTCATGGCCTATATAAGCAAACTGTTAGCAAATCTGTCTACAGAGGCAGTTCCATGGCTTCTCCTAACTCCTCCTTCTTTCTCCCAGCCTTCAGTTTAATTTTCTCGCCTACCTTCATTCCCTGCATATGTCTAACAGTTTCTTTATTAACCAATGGTATTTACAACATACAGAGGGAAATTCCATATCGTGTACATTAAATAAGTAACTTCTGGAGAATTTTCACTAACTTGATCACAACATATGACATTAAACTAAATGTGAGGGAAATGTGCATGTTTTTGTTAATAATCCTAAAGATTCTCGTTATTAGATATAATATACTCTATAAAATAATGACTCCTAATTTTCTGAGAAATTGCCATACTGATATTCAAAGGGACTGTACCAGTTTGCACTCCCACCAGCAATACTTCACAACCTTTCCAGCATAAGTTGTCATTAGTGTTTTTGATCTTGGCCATTCTTACAGGTGTAAGATGGAATCTCAGAGTTGTTTTGATTTACATTTTTGTGATGCCTAAGGATGTTGTGCATTTAATTAAGTGTCTTTCAGCCATGTGGAAGGAGCTGCTGGCTGCATTCCTGACACCCAGCTCCCAGCCCAAAATAACAACACACAAACTGTATTCATTTAAACACTGCCTGGCCCATTTCTATTAATGTGTGTAGCACCGAGGTGTGCTTACAGGGAAGATTCTAGCCTATGTCCATCCTGGGTCAGAGCTTCATCGCATCTGCCCCAGAGAGCAGAGCTATCGAGTCTGAGCTCACTTCCTCTTCCTCGCAGCATTCTGTTCTGTTTACTCCACCCACCTAAAGGCTGGCCTATCAAATGGGCCAAGGCAGTTTCTTTATTAGCCAATGACTTTCCTCCATCACAGCATTTTAGATTTCTCTGTTGAGAGTTCTTTGTTTAAATCTGTACTCCATTTTTTATTGGATTATTTATTCTTCCTCAAGACCCAGCAATACCACTTTTGGGTATATACCCAAAGGATGCTCAGTCGTACCACAAGGATCTTTGCTCAACTATGTTCATAGCAGCATTGTTTGTCATAGCCACAACCTGGAAACAATCTAAATGCCCATCGACAGAAGAATAGATAAGGAAAATATGGTACATTTACACAATGGAGTATTACACAGCAGAAAAAATAATAACATCTTGAAATATGCAGCAAGTGGATTGTTCCAAAAAAAATCATATTGAGTGATGCAGCTAAGACCCAGAAAGACAAATATCGTATGTATTCACTTATAAGTGACTTTTTGCCATAAAGCAAAGGAAACCAGCCTACAATTCACAATCCTGGAGTACCTAGACAACAAAGAGGACCCTAAGAGAGACACATATGTATCTAATCTGCATGGAAAGCAGAAAAAGACAAGATCTCCTGAGTAAATTGGGAGCATGAGGACTGTGGGGGAGTGTTGAAGCAGTGAGCAGAGGAAGGGAGTGGAGCAGAGAAAAATATATAGCTCAATAAAATCAATAAAAAAAACACTTAAAAATAATGGCTGCATGTGATATTTTAGTCTAATAAAATGATCTAAAGATTATTTTTCTCCTTATATTTGGTGATTTCGACAAGACATCCCCTTGTAATATTGTTTCTAAATCAACAAGCTAAATTCATAGTAAAGTGACAAAGATGGATCATGAAATATATGTTAAAATGTTCTGGGAAATCATTTAAATTTTAATGTAAATATGATTATTTCTATAAAATCGTATGTTCAATTTATATCTTATACAAAATTATTCATAAATATATAGTATAGCAATGAATAATGTCCCAGGGGGAATATTTTCAAAAACTATTTTCAGGTAAAAATAAATAACTTCAAAAATAAAGAGGTATCAACATTCCAAACACAAGCCTTTCCTGATTTCAGTCACATTGGCTTTGTTTCTAAAAAGATGGTTGAAATGGTTGAAACATATTTATGGTTTTGCTTCTCTGTGGATGCATTAATTAATTAGTTAATTAATTAATTGTACTTTCAGGAGACTCAGGATGTAGATCAAGGTGACCTTGAAGTCAAAGAGAGTCAGTTTCCTAAAAATAAAGGCATGCTACACCACATCCAGTTGTCAGTACTTCTTAAAAGATGTATTCCTAGGTTTTATTTTCATTTAAAGCCAAGGTCCAATTTTTATTTTAATCAGTAAGCTTAGTGATTACTTTATAAATTCTAAAATTACATAGCTACTGATTTTTAAAAGCTAATGTTCTTTCATTATCAGTCACAAAGGGCACTCAACATCAGTACCAATTTCCAAAATAAAGTAAAACATCTTTTGCTAAATTTTAAAACTGTAATTATAAAAAAACTAATTTCTGCATTAAGTAACCTATTCTGTTAGAGACAATAGGAACATAAATAGCAGTAATTTAGAAATACTGTGATTTTGAGGAAAAAGAAATTTTCAGCAAGTGTTTCAGCTAAATGTGCTTTCTGGGTGGTGTAGGTAACACTTAAAACATATATTTAAGTGTGATATTTATAGAGGCCAAGAAAAACTACATAACACTCAGAAACTATGGCTATCTCCAAGAAAACCAATATATGTCATTTAATTCTTAAAAAAATAATAAGGTTGCAAGGTCATCTAAAAAAACTGATACTCCCTTCTCTCTCTCTCTCTCTCTCTCTCTCTCTCTCTCTCTCTCTCTCTCTCTCTCTCTCTCTCTCTCTCTCTCTCTCTGTGTGTGTGTGTGTGTGCGTTCAGATTTTCCATATGATTTTACTCTGCTAAGCCATTGACTGAAACAGTGTTATTCATCAACCAATCAAAGCAACACATATGCAGAAGGACAACCCACATCACTTTCTTCTCACTGTCATGAGGGATAATCTTTAAAATCCCATTTCATCAAGATAATTATATGCCTCTGATCAATTATATTCTCTGGTAAAGGCCTGTGATATACAAATTAAATGTCATGAAATTTTGAAGGGAAGTTCCATTATTAAAACAGATCGTTTATGTATGCACATGTATGTTCATTAATGTATAAGTGGATATGTATGCAGGAACCCATAAAGAGCACAAGAGTTCATCATATTTCTTAAACAACTTAAGAAAGTTCTAATTTTTTGTTTGAATAGTAAGTTATTCTAACCAGTGAAACATTTGCTGAGACTCTGCAATTTTGGATATTAATTCCCATTTTATTCTGGCTAAATTGTGTAACATAAATATTTTATTTTTAAACATGAAAGAAAATACATGAGAAAAAACAAACTTATGTATTATATTTATATGTTTATCTGTTGAGGGACATCAAGCTTCTTTTGAGTTTCTGGATATTTTGAATAAATCCTCTATGAGCATAAATATATGAGTGTTCTTTTGGTAGGATAAAACATTCTTTGGTATATGCACAAAAGTGGTATAGCTGAGTCTTTAGGTAGAGGGACTCCCAATTATCTGAGGAACTGCCACTTTTTTTTCCATAGTGAATTTACAAGCTTGTACCTCTACCATCATTGGAAGAGTCTTCCCTTTGCTTCATATCCTCACTAGCATGAGCCAGTTTGTGGTTTTGATCATAGCCATTCTGACAAGTGTAAAATTGTATCTCAGTAGTTTTGATTTTCATTTCCCTGATGGCTAATTGTGTTGAACATATGTTTAAGTGTTTATCAGACATTTGAGATTCCTCTGTTGATAATTGTGTTTATGCCTGTGCTCCATTTTTAAAATTTGATTATTTAGCTTGCTGATCAGGTAGGGGTTGGAGGGACAGAGGGAGAAGAATTGGTAGAGACAATTGTAATTGGAGGGTGTTGTGAAATATTAGTTGAAGGCTTGTTACATTTGTTTATCCTGTAGAATATTTTATTAGTGATTCAAAGATTTGTTGAATTCTTTTTATGTTGTATTTGTTTAACTCTGAAGCTGTGTTATTTTGCCTGTCTAAAACACCTGATTGGTCTAAGAAACAGCCAAATGGCCAAGAGCTAAGCAGGACTAAGGATAGGAAGGGATGGCAGGAAGAAAGAATAGATTGGAGGAGAAATCTGGAAAAAGGAGTTTCAGGAACAAGAAAGGGGGAAGAAGAGAGTACAGCAGGGTCAAGCCACCCAGTTACACAACAAGCCACAGAGTAAAAAATAAATATGTATAAAGTAGAAAGAGATAAAAGCCCAGAGCTAGAAATAAGCAAATGAAGATGAGGCATTCATAAGTAAAAATAAGTCTCTTTGTATTTATTTGGGTGCTGGGTGTTGGCTCCGAAAAAACAAAAAGAAAAAAAAAGAGGGGATGACATTTTTGGGCAAATCCTGGTGCAAGAGTAACTCCATTGACTCTACAAGAGTAACCCTATGAAGATCTTCTAGTAATGAGGGGTATTAAGCCCAAAGTGGCCATCTTCTATAACCAGCAAAGGCTCCTAGCAGTGGGGCTGGAACATCAACCCAGCCACAAAACCTGCAACCTACAATCTGTCCTGCCTGAAAGATGTTGTGGCACAGAAGCTGAGGGAGTGACTAATTGATGACTGGTCAAACTTGAGACCCACAGACACAACTTGACAGAACAGAAACACAGGATAGAACCAAACACATCTTACAAGGACACATACTCAGCAATGTTTATAGCACTATTATTTGTAATAGCTAGTACCTGAAAACAAGCTAGAAGTCCCTCAACTGAAGAATGGATACAGAGAATGTGATCCACTTACACAATGCAGCATTACTCAGCTATAAAAACCAATGACATCATGAAATTCACTGGCAAATGGAAGGAACTAGACAGAACCATCCTCAGTAAGGTAACCCAGACTCAGAAAGACAGACACAGTATGTACTCACTCATAAGTGGATATGAGATGTAAAGTAAAAAATAACCAGACTACAAACTACAGCTCTAGAGAAGCTAGGTAACAAGGAAGACCTTAAGAAGGACATATGGATCACACTGGGAAGGGGAATTAGATGAAATCTCTTGGGTAATCTGAGGGCAAGGGGTGGTAAAGGGGAGGGAATGAGAGATTTGAACCTGAGAGAACTGGAGGAGAGGAAAATTGTGGGAGAGCAATAATAGAGAGATCTTGACAGAGAGAGCCACTATGATGTTCAAGAAAAACCTGGGTTCTAGGGAACTTCCAAAAATTGCACTAGGATTATCCCAGCTAAGACTCCTAGCAACCATGGAGAGGGCGCCCAAACTGGTCTTCCTCTGTAATCAGATTGGTGAATACGCTAACTATTATCATAGACTCTTCATCCTGTAATTGATAGAACCAGATGCAGAGATCCACAACCATGCAACCAGCCGAGCTCCAGGAATCAAATCAAAGAGACGGAGGGGAAATTTATGAGAATGGGAGATCGAGATCATGACGAAAAAAATATGCAGAAACAGCTGAACCTAATACATGAAAATTCATGTACTCTAGAACAACAGCTGTGGAGTCTCCACAACACCAATCTAGGCCTTCCATATGGGGCAGACAGTGGTGAAGCTTGGACTATTTGGGGGGCCTGTGTCAAAGGGAACAGGATCTAGACTTGGTTAAAGAGTTAGCTTGTTGAATCTTATTCCCTGTGGTGAGATGCCATACTCATCCTTAATGAAGAGGAGAACATCTTGGTCCTGCTCTAACTTAATGTGGCAGACTTTGTTGACTCCCCATGGGAGTCCGTACCCATTGGGAGAAGTAGATGAGAAGTAGTTTGGGTGCAGGCAAGGGGGCAGGCTTGAGGAAAGATGGGAGGGAAAACTGAGGTTGGAATGTAAAATAAAATTTTAAAAAATAAAAAAAAATTAGAAAGAATACTTACTGTAATTTATCTCCACGTTTTATTTTCTATCTCATTTTCCTTCTCCTAGTTAGGACTCACCGTTTTTCTCACTTTTCCAGTTATATCATTTGTACCCTGCTATTCAATTCTCCCAGGCAAAAGTATCCTTCTACTTCCTGATTTCTGTAGTTACTCCAGAATATGTACTCACATCTGAAAATTTGTAGCTACTAGTCTCAGATGAGACATGAGATGTAATGGTTATTTTTTGAGTTTGAGTTTTTTTTTTGTCAGAATCCAATTACCTGTAATGTTCATAATTTTATTTTTCTTTACAGCTGAATGTCATTCCATAAAGGATATATACCATAATTACTCTCTTAATTTGTCTGTTGATTGGTAGTAGATCAAATACTTAAATAGATTAATCCAGACAGATTGATAAAGATCAGCAAAATACCCTACAACAAATAATGGAGGGAAGTTTGGGAAAAGGTAAAATACATTTATTGTTGGTGTGATTGGAAACTTGTGCAACCACTGTGCAAATCAGTGAGGAGAACTATGAAAAAGTGCAAAATAAATAAGCCATATGATGTGGCTATACTATTATTTGGCATATGACCAAAGGACTTGAGAACCTACTGAACAGATACCTGTTCAGAAAAATGGTCATTTCCACATTATTAATTCTATCAATCTTTAAGCATGTGTGTGAATGTCTATCTTTACAATTTCTGGTGTCTTTATCACTTTCTTGAGAAGTTTAAAGTTTTCGCTGTGGTTTTCTTCACTTTCTTGATTAGGTTATTCCAAGGTATTTTATTTTCTTTGTAGCTATTTTGAATGGGAATGTGTCTATGGTCTTTTTCCCTGTATGTTTATTTTGGGTATATAGAAAGTTATTTATTTGTTCAAGTTGATTCTTTACCCTGCCACAATTATAAACTTATTTATCATTACTAGAATTCTCATCTCATTCTTCACTGAAATAGAAAAAAATCTACAACATAATAACTATTCTCAAATTTTTATGGAAGCACAAATGATCCTAGAGAGCCAAAACATTCTTGTTCAAAAAGACCAAAGCTGAAGGGTTTCTCACTCTAGATCTCAAGTTGTATCTCATACCTATAACAATAAAAATAATATGGTCCTGGCAAAAGAAATAGACATGTAGAACAATGGAAAAAATTGTAGACAAAAACACAAGTACACATAGATTCAGCCATTTAATAGCTGAAAAATGTCAAAAATGTATGGTGGAAAAAGAAAGCATTTTCAAAATTGATACTGGAAAAACTGTATGTCCACACACAGAACCACACACAGAAGATTGACATTAGGCCAGCATCTAAAAACTGTAAATGAATCAAAGACATACATACATACATATATATATATATATATATATATATATATATATAGATATATATATATATATCCTGAAACACTTAAATTTCTGTAAGACAATAAAGGTACGGAGAAAAAATTCCTGATTAGGATTCCATTAGTACAATAATTAAAGCCAACATTTGACAAGTAAGACTTCATGAACTTAAAACTTTCTACATAACCACAGAAATAATCAACCAACCATGTGAGGTGTAGGTTCACAGAATGTGAGGGAATCTTTGTCAGTTATACTTTTGACAGAAGATTATTAGCCAGAATATGTAATGAAGTAAAACAACAGTAACAGTACCAAAAAAAAACCACCCAATATCAGTTGACCCATTAAAAATAAATGGCCTGGGATTTGAACAGAGAGTTCTCAATAAAAGAAAAAAATTCCTATGAAATATTTTTAAAAATGTTCCTTTTCCCTACCAATTAGACAAATGCAAATTTAAACATAGGGTTAAGCCCAGCCCATTGGGGGCGGGTTGGCCTCCGTCTACCCACCCTTCCCTTCTGCTTCCTGTTCTCCTCTGAAACCATAGTACTGTAAGTCTATTTTCCCCATTAAAGCTGTGTATATTTTTTACAATCTGTCTGCATTCATTTACGCCGCTACATCTAAAGAGGTTTGAGACTTCATCTTTCTCTAGTCAAATTGGCAAAGATCAACAACACAACAGGCAAAAAATGCTGGAGGTGAGTTGGGAAAAAGGAAACCTTCATTCACTGTTAATCATATTGCAAACTGGTAGCCTGACTTCTTAATCAGTGTGGAGAATTCTGAAAATGTGAAAAATAAATGGATGACATTACCAGGCTATACTACGTTTTAGTATATGCCCAAAGGACTTTACATCCTATTCAACAGACAATTGCTCAGGCATAATCATTGTTGCTTTATTCACAATAACTAGGAAATGAAACCAACATATGTGTCCTTCAACATAAGTCTTAATGGCCTTTTATGGAATCACTGTTTTTGGTTAACTTGGCCCCTTTCTTTCTTTTAAATTGCTTTGATTATCGTATTTAGTAGGAATTGTGGCATATTTTAACTTATTTTCACTTTTGTAAATTTTGATATTTACATAATTTTTTTTCTTAAAATAGAACATGGAATTTTCATTTCTTAATTGCTATGATTGTCTAATTTTGGTTTTATCAGCTTAAATTCTTATTTTCAAACTCATTATCCATATTCATAGGTTGACAGTAGGAACATATATTTAAAATTGAATTTCCCTGAGAAAATTCAGGAAGTATAAGTGCCCTATCTGTAGCTTTTTAAGTAAATATATATATATATATATATATATATATATATATATATATATATATATAAAATTTTACAAACAGCAAAGTATTCATAATAGTGAAGAATTCAGCATGTCTAGAAAGTATAAGGGGAAAGATATACAGAACTTCAGATGCAAGAACGTCCCTTACTACAATCTCCAGATGTCTTTATTCTAGTCTGGACACTTGCTCATCTTTTTGTGCTATCACATTGGGGTAAAAACAAGGAACAAATTTATAGAGAAAATAAGTGCTAATCAGATAATGCCAAGTAGCAAGTCATGTTCTTAGTGCAAAAGGACATGTGTTTTCTAAAATAGGAACTGTAATCCCACTGTGCTTCTCTCTGTGTGAATTTAACCTTTAGAATTAGAAGGCTTGAACTCCTGGAAATGAACTAATGCTTTTTGTAAACTACCGAAACAGATGGGATAGTGTTCTAAGAAGCACATTTAAATATAAAGACCATTTCTGTACCTACAAAAGCTGATATATTACCTCAAAGGATAAATCCAAATTTAACAAACCAAACGATGCTACCATAAGGTCTGGCACAATTTCCAAGCAGACAAGTTTTTTTTTTAATTTTCAAACGTTCACCTTATTACAGTAATAAAAGGTGGTATGCATTGGATGTAAATTTTGAAATTTTCTGAGAGTTAAAAATAAATCTTTATGGCACTATAAAATTGGACTTAAATGTTTCATTCCCAGGTTAATTAAAGGCTTTTCATAGTTTCCATTTCTGATGATTAATGATAAAAAAACAGGAGCTATTTAAAAAAACCATCAGTAGATTTTTGTAACATTAGTTATATTTTAAAAGAAAATTTTAGTTGAAAATATTGTTTCCTGACATAATTATAATTTTAAAATGTATTTTAGTGCATTTCTTCTCTAAAGTACTTTTCTAAAGAAAGGTACTTTCACAATTATTCAAAATTCTCACCTATTGGAGCAATATACATTAAAATTTTCCAACTTTGGACAAGCAGCAGACATTATCATTATTATTAAAATCATTACTTGAAGCTCTTACTGAAGAGGTTTTAGCAGTGGTAGAAAACAGGCAATATTAAAACAACAGCTTTAAAAGTCTGTGTTATTCTTTTCCTCACAGAAGGGTAATGTTGAATGAATGAAAGAAATAGATGCTCCTCCCTCATTTCCACAAACATTAATAAAATATCAAGTAACAAGAATGAGGGTAGGGAAGTGAAAGACCACAATATGTTTCAGAGTCACAAGCAATGAGACATTCATGCAATCACAAATATTGTCCTATCTTTAACTCTATTTCCTCTTTTTGGACAACATGAATCAACTACTTAAAAAAGAAAAACTATGAGGCAATGACAGTACAACCACTTATGTACTGTTTGGGATGCTTTCTAAATCATGAAAAACCTATTTCATTATACAAATCAAAGTGATGGATGCACAAAGATTATTTTCTAAACATTTCTTTTGTTTGTGGTTTTAGTTTTTATTTAATTAAAATATAATTACATCATTTTCTTAATTTGCTCATGTATCTCTTCTCCCTCTAACCTTTTTTTGTGCCCCTAATTCCTTCTCAAATTTATGGTTTCTTATTTTTATTATTATTACATACTTGTACATTAATAAATACAAATAGGCAATCTAATGTATGAATATATATTTAGGGCTGATTACTCCAAATTAGATAACCATTAGGTAAGTACTCATACGGGGGAAGAATAAGTCTCCCCTTCTAAGCAGTTTACATTACCTGTAGTTCTTCAAATAGGATGTGATTTCCCCCAGGCATGCTATTCAGGTATTGTGTAAGCAGTCCAATTTTGAGATTTCACAGGTTTAAGTTCACTTTTTTATTTATAAGATACAATTCTGTAGCAACATCTTCATTCTCTGGTTTTACAATCTTTCTGTGTCCTCTTCTGCATTGGTCAATGGGTCTAGGGCTCTGGGAGTTACCTTGAAGATATATCATTTGTGGCTGAAGTTTAGCTTTCACTAAAGATTTCTATTATCTAAAAAAAAAAAAAAGAAACCTCTGATGAACTCCAGGAACTACACATGCATGCATACATACATACAAAAAGGTAAGTATTTAAAATGCATTTAGTAATCATATCAGGTTGGGAAAGTGACAATATTAGGTTTTCCTCTGAAATCTATAAGCTAAGAACCCACAGGTAATGGAGCAGGTTTGTAGTACCAAGCATGATTCCTCTCCAGTTGCATGGGTTATAAAACCAATTAGACCAGTTATTACCAAAACATAACTGCCACCATTGTGCTTTTAGGGATTACTGGATCTCCCTATCTAGCTCTGGGAAATGTGGTCAGAAATTACAAATTCCTGGTTGACTCCAATGTCAGAAACCCTTTTGATTCTGCAATTCAAGTGCTCAGTCTATAGACTTGTGCTACCATGAAAGTGTATTTAAGACAAATTCTATGTTTCATTTAGAATTTTGACAATTTAATGCTGCAGTAGAGTCTCACAATGCAAATACTAGCCTTTAGCCAAACTTACTGAAGCCTTTTCAAGAAGTGCAAGCTCTCATATTATGTACTTAAAAATTAGACCTAATAATCTTTTCCTCCACACTACTTATCCTACTAGTAGCATATTAACACTGTTATTCAATAATACTAAAAAGCAGGTGGTAATGGGAATATCGAATTTTGAGTCAAAAAACCTGACTAATACCTTCATTACTATAATAGGAATGAAGTCATTAACTCTATAAGTTTAAGAGGCAGGAGAAGATTCTGAAGAGATGGCTTGGTGTTTATATATACCATATTGCTTTTGCAGAGGATCTGAGAACCCATGTGGTAGGACAGAATCATTCATAATTGAAGTTCCAGGCAATCAGTTGCCTTATTCTAACCTCCATGTGTATCAGACACATACATGATGCATATACAACCATGCATGCAATGGGCTTATACAAGTAGAATAAAATTGAACAAAACAACATTTTAAAGTATCAGGGAAAGCCAGTGATGGTGAGATATGTCTTCACTGACAGCATGATCACCACAGTGGGAGATGGTGCTCTGTGAATTCCAGCTTATCAGGGGATACCTAGTAAATCCTTGTCTTAAAAAATTTACACACACACACACACACACACACACACACACACACACACACACAAAGTTGGGATAAGAAGTCATAAACCTAGTGCCACAATTTTAATCATATATACACTATTGGATGCAATAAATTTATAAACTAAGATTGACACGGTGATGTGTGATTTCCCTCTGTATGCTGTGATTACCATTAATGAATTAAAAAGCTGCTTTGGACCTATAGCAGGGCAGAACTTAGGTAGGTGAGGAAAACTAAGTTGAATTTTGAGAGAAAGTAGGTGGAGTCAAGAGAGAATCCATGTAGCCATGCCTTAGACAGATGTTTGGAATTTACCTGGTAAGCTACTGCCACATGATAATATGTAGATTAATAGAAACAGGTTGAATTAATATGAAAGAGTTACCCAATTTGAAGCTAAAGTTAATGGGCCAAGCAGTGATTTAATTAATACAGTTTCTGTGTGGTTATTTCGGACCTGACCAGCCAACTGGCCAGAATAACTAAACAACCTTTTCACGACAAATTGGCATCCAATGAAACAAGCGGCCTCCTCCAACAAATTGGCATGCCAACATGGTGGACTAAATCCATGCAAAACCTGAAAGAGCTTAAAAAGCAATTCTAATCACTAAAAATCAAAGATTAGCTGCATTTATTTTTTTGAATGGGCTTTGCTTGCAGGTGGTACACTGTAGCTCCTTTAAGAGAGGTTTAGAATACTACTCAGCGGTAAAAAACAATGACTTCGCGAATTTTGCATGCAAATGGATGGAAATAGAAAACACTATCCTGAGTGAGGTAACACAGACCCAAAAAGATGAACATGGGATGTACTCACTCATAATTGGTTTCTAGACATAAATAAAGAACCTTCATCTGACGAAGGATGGAGATAGAGACAGAGACCCACACTGGAGCACCGGACTGAGCTCCCAATGTTCCAATGAGGAACAGAAGGAGGGAGAATATGAGCAAAGATGTCAGGACCACAAGGGATGCACCCACCCACAGAGACAGTGGGGCTGATCCATTGGGAGCCCACCAAGGCCAGCTGGACTGTGACTGAAAAAGCATGGGATAAAACCGGACTCCTTGAATTTGGCGGACAATGAGGGCTGCTGAGAAGTCAAGAACAATGGCACCGGGTTTTGATCCTACTTCATGTCCTGGCTTTGTGGGAGCCTAGCCAGTTTGGATGATCACCTTTCTAGACCAGGATTGGGGGGGGAGGACTTTGAACTTTCCACAGGGCAGGGAAGCCTGACTGCTCTTCAGTCTGTATATGGAGGGGGAGGAGGGGGGAGGAGGGGAGGAATGGGGGTGGGGGAGGGAAATGTGAGGCGGGGAGAAGGCAGAAATTTATTTTTTTCCAATATAAAAAAAAAAAAAAAAAAAGAGGATAGCTTACAAACTTTTGTTTGGATGACCAATGGTTAAACCTCTAGTGATAATATTCTTATGGGAGACCTTGAGCTGCTAGGTAAAATTCTTACAAAAAACAGTTTCCAATAGAGAGCTTAAAACAGCTGCCTAACAGGTACTCAAGCAGGTAAAGTATAAATCCACAGATAAAGTATACAATAATCAACAAATACAGTATATTAATCATAATTCAGCTATGGCAAGTGTGTATATTAGATGAAAAACTTATTATACAACAGCTTTATAAAACATTCTGCTTATGGCTAAATCTTCTCAGTTTTGCTAGTTAAGATATTAAACTCTTAATTTAATCCAGTAGCTTGTCTGATATAAAAGGACAGGATAGAATCTGGATAATGGTTTAACAAAATATTGTCTATGATCAATGTTTCTTATACTAAACCGTAGATTCATTGATAATTTTAAGATTGATTCCTGGAAAAAAAAAGATTGATTCCTGGACAATTGCCTTTGCTAAATTGAAAGGCCAAAAACAATGGTCTTTTCCCAGATCACTGCTACTATTTATGCACCTGTATCTTGCTAATGTTATAGCAAAAAATCCCTTAAAGGATTTTATGCTAAATTTTACAAATGGCTCTTCCAATGGAGGAACTGCATATATGGCTAACAATAATAAAAATTATAGAGCATAACAAGGCTCCTTCAAAGCAACTCATAAAAGTTGCCAGCAGATCCTGATGCAAACGGATCTGGCTTGATGACACCAAGCTTACCTTTGATAAGACAAGGTGAAAAAGCCCTTGCAATGCATTATGAAAAAACCCGACCTGTATATATATTTGGGGTCGAGGACGTGTTTGTGCTTTTTTCACAGAAAGAAAATAAATCCTGGACGTGATGTCGAGGCTGCGGACACAGAGGAGTGCCAGACTTCCAGAGATGATTGAGGAGAGGTCCTTGGTCCGGTCTCCCCTGCCCCCTAGGAAAGGAGTGCCTGCTAACAAAACCACCTACACCACTCTGCAGAGGGTCATCCTGCCTCCAGAGTCCAGGGAGCCCCGGCGGACATAAGTGCCAGGATGTGCTTGATGTAGCTGAATCCAACTCGCCTCACCCAGGTTCCCCCACCTGTCCTGGAGCACAAATGCTAAACTGCTTCTGCAGCTTGAACTCTAGTCTGCTTTGGAGCTGAGTTGCAGACTAAACATCAGATGGCTTTAAACTTTGGGACACAGAACTCATTTTAATTAAAATATTAACCTCTCTTCACTTAAGAAGGGGGAAAACTGGGGGTTCCTGTCACTGTTGCTCAGAGACTGGAACCGGTGGTATTTGACAACATCAATGTATGTCATTGTACTCCTACTGAAATTGATCAAATGATATTTGTAACTGCTTATAGATGTTGAGAAAAGTTTGACACATGCTGTAAAGTGTTTGGGTTTAATGCATATGTTAAAAGTTTAGATTTTGATCCCTTTTACACTGCCCTAATTTTTGGCAGGCAGCACACGTAACTTTATGTGGAGTAGGCACTTAGGAAGGAGGACATACCATAGGCCAGACTAAAAGGTGAATACTGGGTTGGGAAAAAGCCCTTTCTTCTTGTCTGGAGATGGAGTTATTGGTGCCAAAATTATATCATTATATCTCTTGTTTGAGGAACTCCTCACAGTCTTTTCATTAATGATAGACGCAGGGGCCCAATGACGGGAGTTAGTGTGGATCCTCGCCTGAATAGCACACCATACAGAGGTTGTAGAAACCGGCTCAACATGGCATGGTACAGGTATGAGGGCGCTCTCCACATGGCCTAAGACAGGGTGCCCTGTGATCTGCTTACTTTAATCCTGCTAGATGCCTTTTATTTGAGGAGCTCCAAGGACGGGCGACTTATGGCAGGATAATCCCCCAACCTAAGGCAGGGCCCTGGGAACCCTAGGAAGGGTAAGGGAAAAAAAAAGGCCTGGTCCCCACTCGACCTAGGAGTCATCGGGCACCCCACTGTTCCCAGGAGAGGTGGATTGCTTCACCACTCGAGAGGAGGGTCTCTCCTTGTCTCAGTCCCTTCTCCTTTGGTCTGACACCATGGTTGACTCTGACTGGTGCTCTCCATGTGATAGCTGCCTGCCTTTGTATGGGAGGGGGGAGGGGATCTGTGGGGAGCCATTTCCCCCTAGAGATCATTGCAGGAACCATCGCCCTGGGGAGACTGCGGGGAACCCCACACCCATGGTTGTGCTGGGAATGGTCCTGTTGCCCCACACCCAGTTGAAGCTGTTAATGGAGAAAAATAAAATAAAAATAAAAATAAAAAAGAGAGGTTTTCCTGATTCCACAGTAGCAGAAAAACAAAGCCACGCAGTTTTGAAATGCCAGCTTTCTGAGTGGTGGTGCCAGCGCAACCTCTGGCTCTTTCAGGAGACAGAGCACTTGGATGGGGTTTGTGAGAAGTGTGCTGTGGCTTGCTTGATGGCAATGTGGACCAACTGTGTGCCTGGAAGTGGGGCAATGTGCATGGCTCTCTGAAGCAAAGCAGGAAGTACCGTATATACTCTAGCAATGTCACAACTTAGATTTTTAAACTATTAGCATTTTAAGAAACACTTCTGGTCAGAAAATAATTACAGATATGAATTATAGACAAATCCAGATAAAAATGACCTATAAATAGTTCACAGTGTTGCATAAATGTATGTAGGTTTGGGAGACAGAAGAAAAAGAATATAGACAGTTATAAAAAGAGCTAAATGATTTAACAAATAGGTAAACTCTTTAAAGAAATAGAGTAAGTACAGTCATACATTAAAGGGAGTTAAAAAAATAAGCCATGTAAAGATGGAAAATTCACAGAGAGTCTGGATTATGTATATTATGCTTTATTTGAATTTTTTGACTGGGAAGGAGGTAAGTACAGGGAGGCATTTCATTGTAGGGGCTGCTAAGCTAAAACAACATATATATCTTAAAGGTATCTTGATTTCAAAATATGGATCTAAGGAAATGTTGCTTTGGAAAAAAATTTCTTCTTTTGTTTCCACAGAGGATAAGAACCTGTACAATCCTTCCAGACTAGTATGGTTTGATGGACCAAGATCTTCTGAAAGGTTTCTTAGAACACCTCTCAAAAAATTACTTTGCCTTATAAACATCAGGAAGAATTTTGGACAGAACTTTGCCCATATTCCCAAATATTGTCTATATATGTTTCTTTATATTTAAAGGGGGATATGCTATAGAAATTTGCATGGGTGTGGATCTTGGTTTATTGATACAAATTTAAGGTTAATTTTGTTATATTTTGTGTATATATTTCTATTCTTGATTAGTGTATTGTGTTTGTGCAGCTCATTTAAAATGTAATGTAATAGTCATCCATATTATTCAAGTTTGTAGTCATGTTAATTAGCTTTTCTAGATGTACAAAAATGTATTTTATATGGATATGCATTCTTTATACATTTCAAAAACTACAGAATATGCCATTTAATATGTTTAGGAATTTAAGACTTTGTATGACAATGAAACACATCTGCTCCTGGCAGCACCAATAACTTTAAGAAGATGGAAATGGAAGAGTCTCCTTATGGAGTTGGTTAGTCATTTGGGCAAGAAACTGCTCTTGTCTGGACTCCAGGACCCATAGCAAAATGACTGTTGAACTTGCCTAAAGGTGGGACTGTACTTCAGGGTTCCTGCTTCATGAAAAAGTCTGTCAGACATTCTGCAGGATACAGCAGAAAGTTACCGACAAACAGCCAATATAGGCAGACCTGTCTTTGAAATTTCCTGCTTCATGGAAAAGTCTGCTGAATACTATGGGCATGTAGGCTAAAGATGAATGCCCCAATGGTACAGAAGATCTTTGGGTGACTGTCCAAATAGCAGGATGTCTCTGTCAAATCTAGAGGTTTGAAAGTTGCTTACAATGAACTTATTTTTTACTAAGGTAATATTATTTCCTTCTGAGTCTTTGATGGAGTTGAAGAATTTATAGCTATATTTACAGTTTTACTTAATTATGATAAAAGATAAATATAAATATTGTAACTGTAATTCTTGCTAGATAACTCTTTTGTTATATGTAATTTTACTGTGCTTAAGTTAAAACCTTCCTTTTTATTTAAACAAAATGGGTAGGTGATGTGGGATTTCTTCTGTACGCTGTGATTACCATTAATGAATTAAAAAAACTGCTTTGGAACTATATCAGGGAAAAACTTAGGTAGGTGGGGAAAACTAAGCTGAATTCTGGGATAAGGTATGTGGAGTCAAGAGAGAAGCCATGTAGCCCTGCCAGAGACAGATGCTGGGAACTTTACTCATTTACCATTAAGCCACTGCCATGTGGCTATACATAGATTACTTAAAATGTGTTAAATCAATATGTAAGTGTTAGCCAATAAAAAGCTAGAGCGAATCGGCCAAGCAGTGATTTAATTAATAGTTTCTGTGTGGTTATTTGGGGTCTGAGCTTCCAAGCGGCCTGAATGACCAAGCAGCCTTCCCAAAACAGTACAGTATTAAATCAGTAACAGGTGTATTTAGCAATGGGATGTAAATACAAAAGGAAGTGTCATTGTCTGGCAATTACTACCTTGCTGACCTCATGTATGTCATTATTTTGCATGTTGCTTGTTGAAATAGCAGCGGTGGGGCTGCATCCCCAACACCCAGGCCGCTTGCACGGCTAGCTTTACCCGAAATAATTACACGGACACTGTATTCTTTTAAGCACTGCTTGGCCCATTTCTATCATGACTCTTCTAGGCTAACTCTGGCACCTGGACTAACCCATTTCTAATAATGTGAGTAAGCACCCCAAGGTGCGCTTACCGGGAAGATTCTAGCCTACATCCATCTTGGGTTGGAGCTTCATCGCGTGTGCCTCAGAGAGCAGAGCTATCCTGTCTGCCCCCGAGACAGGAGCATGGGGTCTCTCTCTGAGGCATCCGGCTCTGAGTGGAGCTGCATGCTTTCTGACCTCACTTCCTCTTCCCGCCAGCATTTTGTTCTGTCTACTCCACCCACCTATGTTCCTACCTATCAGGACTAAGGCAGTTTATTTAACCAATGAAATCAACAGATTGATATATGACACTCCCACATCAGTTGCCATTGCAGGAGAGCTAATAAATTGCTAAAATATTAATATTTATGCCTTTAATTGAGAAAATATAGTTTTTAGATATGGTCATAAACTACTAAAGATGTGTCCAGAATTTATAACAAAATTAAACTATGTAAAAATTAAACTATGCATAGAATATATTAGCAATTATTTTATTGATAAGATTGATTAAGTGGTAAAATCACACAACTCCACAAACATATAGAAAGCATGTCAATGCCTGAAACTTATGCTGACAGATTCCATTCCTACACTCTTTATTTATTTTATTTCTTTATTTAATTTTTTAATTTAATTTATTTATTTATTAAAGATTTCTGTCTCTTCCCTGCCACCGCCTCCCATTTCCCTCCCCCTCCCCCTATCAAGTCCCCCTCCCTCATCAGCCCAAAGAGCAATCAGGGTTCCCTGCCCTGTGGGAAGCCCAAGGACCACCCAACTCCATCCAGGTCTAGTAAGGTGAGCATCCAAATTGCCTAGGCTCCCACACAAATTATCTTTTTTCATTATACGTACAAATTTAAGTTCTCACTCTCTCCTGTCCTTCCCTTCCCTCCAAATAAACTCCACCCCACCCCTATCCACTCTTCTGTGAGAGTAAGACACATTGCTCTGGGGAAAGTCCAAGGTTCTTTCTACTATATCTAAGCTGAGCAAGGTATTCCTCCAAAGACAATGGATTCCAAAAAGTCAGTACAAACAGTAGGGATAAATCCTGATATCACTGCCAGAAGTCTTGCAGTCTGCCCCAGCCATGCAACTGTCAACCACATTCCGAGGGAGTAGTTTGGTCCTATGCTTGTTCCTTCCCAATGAGGTTTTTGTTGGTGAGATCCCATTAACAACGGTAGACTGTTTCAGTGAGTGTACCCATCACAGTCTTGACCTCTTTGCTCATATTCTCATTCCTCCTACTCTTCAGCTGGCCTTTGTGAGCTCAATCAAGCACTCTGATGCAGGTCTCTCCTTTTTTTCCATCAGTTGCCAAATGAAAGTTCTATGGTGATATTTAATACATTCATCAGTCTGAATACAGGGCAAGGCAAGTTCAGACACCCTCTCCTCTATTACTTAGGGTCTTAGCTGGGGTCATCCTTGTGTATTCCTGGGAATTTCTCTAGTACTAGGTTTCTTGCTAACCTCATAATGGCTACCTCAATCAAGATATGTCTTTCCTTGCTCTCATTTCTGTCCTTCCTCTATCTTTGACTATCCTGTTCCCTCAAGTTTTTCTCAAACCTCCTCCCCCTTTTCCCTCATCTTCCCCTTTCACCTGCCTTTCTCCTTCTATTCCTATAAGCCCAATTTTGTCAGGTCATCTTGTCTATTTTGACTTTCCGGGTAGATCTCTTTATGTGTTTCTTAGGGTCAACTTGTTACTTAGCTTCTCTAGAATCATGAAATACAAGCTCAATATCCTTTGTTTGTGGCTAGTATCCACTTATGTGTGAGGGCATACCATATTCATCTTTTTGGTTCTTGGTTACCTCATCCAGGATGGTGTTTTCTAGTTCCATCTATTTGCATCCAAATTTCAAGATGTCATTTTTTTTACATCTGAGTAGTAGTAATCTAATGTGTAAATGTGCCACATTTTCTTTATTCATTCTTTGTTTGAGGGGCATCTAGGTTGTTTCCAGGTTCTGGCTATTATAAATAACGCTGCTATGAACATAGTTGAACAAATGACTTTGTAGCATGACTGAGCATATTTTAGATGTAGGCCCAAAAATGTTATTGCTGGGTCCTGAGGTAAGTTGATTCCCAATTTTCTGAGAAACCGCCATACTAATTTCCAAATTGGCTGTACAAGTTTGCATTCTCACTGGCAATAGATGAGTATTCCCCTTACTCACATCCTCTCCAGCATAAACTATCATTGATGTTTTGATCTTAGCCATTCTGACAGGTCTAAGATGGTGTTTCAGAGTTGTTTTGATATTTTGCATACCAGTCCTTTGTTTGATGTGGGGTTGGTAAAGATCTTTTCCCATTCATTATGCTGCCTTTTTTGTCTTATAGACAGCATCCTTTGCTATGGAGAAGTCTTTCAGTTTCAGGAGGTCCCATTTATTTATTTTTTGTTCTCAGTGTCTATGATACTGGGGAAAATATATATATATATATATATATATATATATATATATATATATATATATATATATATATATGAAGTAGTCTCCTGTGACCTTGCATTAAAGGCTACCTCCCACTTTCTCTTCTATCAGGTTCAATATGGTCTGATTTATATTGTGGTCCTTAATCGATTTGTACTTGAGTTTTGTGCATGATGATAGATATGGATCTATTTTCATTCTTCTACAGTATCCAGATATGCCAGCAACACTTGTTAAAGATGCTTTTTCCCCCCATTGTATCATTTTAGTTTCTTTTTCAAAAATCAGGTATTCATAGGTGTGTGAATTAATATCCAGGTCTTCAGTCAATTCCATTGATCAACCTCTCTGTTTTTATGCCAGTACCAAGCTGTTTTCTTTAATGTAGTTCTGTTATAGAACTTAATGTCAGGGATGGTGATGCCTCTGGATGGTCCTTTATTGTACAGGATTGTTTTGGCTATCCTAGGTTTTTAGTTTTTCCATATGAAGTTGATTAGTGTTCTTTCAAGTTCTGTGAATAATTATGGGGATCTTGATGAGGATTGCATTGAATCTATAGATTCTTTTGGTAGGATTGCCATTTTTGCCATGTTGATCCTACCTATCCACGATCATGGGAGATCTTTTCATTTTCTAGTATCTTCTTCACTTTCTTTCTTCAAACACTTAAAGTTCTTGTCAACTGGGTCTTTCATTTCTTTGGTTAGTGTTACCCCATGATATTTTATGTTGTTTGTGGCTATTGTGAAAGGTGATGTGTCTCTGACTTTTTTATCAGCTTCTTTATTATTTGTATATAGAGTGCTACTGAGTTATTTGAATTGTCCTTAAAGCCTGGAACATTAGTCAATCTATTTATCAGTGGTAGGAGTTTCCTGGTAGAATCTATGGAGTCACTTACATATACTATCATATTGACTACAAAGAAGAAATATTTGATTTCTTCCTTTCCAATTTGATTCCTCTTGATCTCCTATTACGTCTTCTTTCCTATAACCTGAACTTTAAGAACTATTTTGAAGGGGCTGGAGAGATGGCTCAGTGGTTAAGAGCATTGCCTGCTCTTCCAAAGGTCCTGAGTTCAATTCCCAGCAACCACATGGTGGATCACAACCATCTGTAAATAGGTCTAGCGCCCTCTTCTGGCCTTCAGGCATACAGACAGAATGTTGTGTACATAATAAATAAATAAATATTTTTTAAAAAAGAACTATTTTGAAGAGATATAGAGAGATGGGACAGTCTTTTCTTGTTCCTGATTTTAGTGGAATCACTTTGAATTTCTCTCCATTTCATTTGATGATGGATGCCAGCTTGCTGTGAATTGCTTTTATTATATTTAGATATGTTTTTTGGATCTCTGATCTCTCCAAGCACTTTATCATGCAGGGGTGTTTGATTTTGCTGAATGATTCTTCAGCATCTAATGAGATGATAATGTGTTTTTTTTCATTTTATTTATACAATGGATTACATTGATAGATTTTTGTATGTTGAACCATCCTTGCATCTCTGTGATGAAGCTGAC
The DNA here is from genome assembly GCA_902806775.1 of Microtus agrestis. NCBI lineage: Eukaryota > Metazoa > Chordata > Mammalia > Rodentia > Cricetidae > Microtus > Microtus agrestis. The sequence continues at coordinate 139,691 of CADCXT010001205.1, forward strand.
TTGATCATGTTGTATGATTTTTTTTTGGATGTGATATTGGATTTGGTTTGACAGTATTTTATTGAGTATTTTTGCATCTATGATTTTGATTGAGATTAGTCCATAATTTTGTTTCTTGGTTGAGTCTTTGTGTGGTTTTTGATATCAGAGTAACTCCAGCCTCATAAATAGAGTTTGACATTGTAGCTTCTCTTTCTATTATGTGGTACATTTGAGGAACATTGGTGGTATCTAAGAAAGCCTACAAAATCATGGAAATTGAACAGTGAACCACTGAACCACCCCTTGGTTAAAGAAGACATAAAGACAGAAATTAAAGACTTTCTAGAATTCAACAAAAATGATGGCAGAACATACCCAAACATATGGGACACAATAAAAGCAGTGCTAAGATGAAAGTTCATAGCACTAAGTGCCCACATAAAGAAAATGGATAAACCTCACAACAATGACTGAACAACACACCTGAAAGCTCTAGAACAAAAAGAAGCAAACTCACACAGGAGGAATAGAAGACAGGAAATAATCAAATTGAGGGCTGAAATCAACAAAATAGAAACACAAAAAAAAACCAGTACAAACAATCAATGAGACAGAGAGCTGGTTCTTTGAGAAAATAAAGATAGACAAAGCTTTAATCAAAAGGCAGAGAGAGCACATCCAAATTAACAAAATCAGAAATGAAAACGGGAACATAACAAGAGACAATGAGTAAATTCATGGAACATTATGTCATACTACAAAAACCTGTACTCTACAAAATTCAAAAATGTAAAAGAATGACCCTATCCTATAGCCATACTGATGAATATCTTGCATATCACCATAGAACCTTCATCTGGCGATGGATGGAGATAGAGACAGAGACCCACACTGGAGCACCAGACGGAGCTCCCAATGTCCCAATAAGGAGCAGAAGGAGGGAGAATATGAGCAAAGAAGTCAGGACCACAAAGGGTGCACCCACCCACAGAGACAGTGGGGCTGATCTATTGGGAGCTCACCAAGGCCAGCTGGACTGTGACTGAAAAAGGAGGGGATAAAACCAGACTCTCTGAATATGGCGGACAATGAGGGCTGCTGAGAAGTCAAGAACAATGGCACCGGGGTTTGATCCTACTTCATGTTCTGGCTTTGTGGGAGCCTACCCAGTTTGGATGTTCACCTTCCTAGACCAGGATGGAGGGGGGAGGACTTTGGACATTCCACAGGGCAGGGAACCCTGACTGCTCTTCAGGCTGGAGAGGGAGGGGGAGGAGTAGGGGGAGGGGGGAGAATTAGGGAGGGGGGAGGAGGGGGAGGGAAATGGGAGGCGGGGAGGAGGCAGAAATTTCTTTTTTTTCCAATAAAAAAAGAAAAAAATGTAAAAGAAATAGACAATTTTCTAGTTAGATACCATATACCAAAATTAAATCAAGATCAGGTGAACAAATTAAATAGACCTATAAACTGCAAGGAAATAGAAGCTGCCATCAAAAACCTCCCAACCACAAAAGAAAAAACAACAACAACAAAAAAAAAAAAAGAAAAACCACCCAGGGCCAGATTGTTTTAGTGGAGAATTCTGTTACTCTTGCTCAAGTGTTCTGAAACTGCTTCCCATTAAAAGCAATCTTACTTTTTGATTAACTTAAAGAATCTGAATTTTCTAATTTCTATAACTTCTAACTGACTTTAATGATTTTGAAGGTTCAAGTATGTAATCTTCCCTCTTACCTATTTCTAATTCTGTAAGCATTTTGTAGAAATTATAAAATACACTTATGTATTTCAAATGTTTGCATTTTTCCCATGATGTGAAACTCAGAAAAGCTTACATTTTGTAGAAATGTTCGAAAAATACTCTAGTATTTTGATTGGAATATACATATATGTTCCTTAATATATTGTTCAAAATTAGCCATAAATGGTACTTCTGGACATTGGAGTCAATTCTTATATGGTTCTATCTCCATATGTAAAGCACATATCTTTAGAAAAAAGCAGGTTAAATTTGAACAAAAAAATAATTTAAACTTTTATTAGTGGAGGACCTTTTTTTGAAAATTCAAATTATTATAAATACTGACTACATACAATGGATTGTAACACCTATATCTTCTCTTCCAACTGACCACAATTACTTCTAGGCATGCCTCTAAATTACTTGTGATAATAAATTAACATACATAAAATTGTAAATGTTTATTTATTGTTTGCTTTACTAGTAATATCAAAAGATAACATTTAACCCTTTTTATGTCAGTTATATTTAACTACATGGTAAATAAATTCTAATCACTTCAATATTTTATATTAGGATGTAATAATTTAGATATTATTATTTATACTTTAATCATTTATATATTTTACGTTATATAATCGGTCAGTAAATACTTTGGAAAAACGTTTCTTTAATTTGCAATGCACAATTTATTATTTCCTGATCATGAAATCAAATACAAACTGGCCAGGAATTTTCATAATCAAACCAGAAATTCAACTTACTCATCTTTATTTTTGTCTTCATTGTGTTTATTGCTTCTTATAGAAACTTAATTTGTAATGTTGAATTATTTTGTGTCACTTAAAATTGAAAATGCGTTGCTAGATTCTGAAAATAATATTGCATATGGTAGAAATAATGTTTAATATCAGCTTTTGTATATTTTGGAATTATTAATGTTATACTTTAGAGGTGAAACTAAATTCCTATTTCTGGGAATGACTTTCCATGTTTTAAGCATTCAAGAATAACTTCACATTTGACCAAAGGGAGAGATATATTTGTATGAGATAACACAAACCATAAATTACCACATTGATTTAGGCAACCAGGACCAATGAAAGTTATTTATAACTACAGATTAATCAGTAATAACATTTTTAACGTGTCTGAACATTTGCTTAATATTGTTGGTCTGGGTTACCATGAAATTTTTATTGCATATAAGAAATGCTAGTAGTTTTCTAAGATACAAACTATTGCTTCCAAGAGAGTAGAGTACATTATGAACATGTTTTTAATAGGACGTCTTTTTCTGGTGATGGCAATAATACAGCTGTGCACTCCCACATCTTCTGCCATAAGCCAGGCACTTTTGAATATTACAGATGTTTCATTCTAGAAAAAAAAATCTCAGCTGATTTTAAAAGTAGATTATACCCAATTAAAATGCAGATATTCCACTGTTTAAAAATTCAACATGGTGATACATAATAGAATAAATGGTTTCTATTTTAGATAGAATAAACAGATAATTTAGTAATCCCATGTGGGGGAGTCTTATACATTCTTTATATAGGATAGCACAATGAAAAATCCACTAAATAGACCTGATGTTATATAAGAAAATTTTTTAGGAGCCAAGGGTTAATTATAAGTTAATAAAAATTTAAATGGCAATAATTTGATGTTTTGTAATGTTATGACATCAAGTTTGCAATTTCTGTAAGTGATTAATAGTAGTGTATTTCATAGCAAACTATACACTGAAGCGGCCTGAACCAAAATAGCTGAAATTTTAATATGTTTAATATATTAATATATAAGCAGTCTTTAAACAATTAAAAGGTAAGGGTTTTAATATAAAACTCATGGACTATTCAGATAAAATTTCCAAATATTTTTTTATAATTCTGTCAGACTAGCTTCAGTTTCAGAAATCCTTAATCTGTATTCTTCTTTATACTCCATTAAGGATTTATAAGTATGGTTTGGTACTACAACGTGAATCTAGTCAATACTTGAATATGTGAGGTCTTTTCCTATTCTGGTGTTGTTCTCCACTTCATCCTTCAGTGTCTTATTGAAGTTTTCACTCTAGTGGTCTCTCACTTCCTTTGTTTTTTTATATGTGGCTATTATGATTACGATTGTTTTCCTGATTTACTTATCAGCACATTTGACATTAGCATATAAGAAAGCATTGGTTCTTATATCTTTGTTAGTTTGACCATGTGCCACTTTGCTGAAAGTATTCATCATCTCTAAGAGTTTTTTTTTTGTGGAGTATCAGGTTCTCATACTTGTTGAATCATATCATATACATTAAAGTATATTTTTACTGTTAGCCCACATTCCTGAATAGTGATTCTCCTAGAAGATATGAGAAATAAATTAAAATTTCAGAACAAGGCATGAGTTTCCTCTCTCCGAGTAGATAAACTCCAGAGACACCCAAAACAATATAAGCTACTGCCTTTGCTCTCAGTTGATCACCATAACTAGATAATAAGAGCCTGTTGATGAAGGCACCATACATTTTGGTTGGAGAATTCACATAAATTATACATGAATTGACTTGGAAACTCTCTTGTTGCCCATGTTTCATAGCGCTGAAAGGTACTGAAAAGGCCACAGAGGAAGAAAGATACCAATAGCTTTATGTATTGCTGGTCTTTGCAAGTTACAATGCTAATTTGTTAAGCAAGATACTCCCACTGTTTCAATAATAACAAGAATATTTATGGTGGCAACAAATATCTCTTTTGACTAGATCTGAGACCTCCTCCTCAGAAGGGATTTCACGCCTGGAACTGTAAAAATTGGTCAAATTCCATGGCTACCAAATCACATACATTATGCAGGGGGTACCTATTGATGTCTGATGTCAATTCCTAGTAGCCAACTTGATCACATCTTGAATTAAGTAAAACTCAAGCAGAGATATAAAATTTTGAGGGATTTTTCTTAATTAGATCATATGAAGTGGGAAGATCCAACTTTAATCCAAAACTTTGAAGCTGGATGATTCACCTTTCAGCTTGGGCCACACCTTCTGGTGGCAACTTATATAAAGGATATAAAAGGTGGAAGCTTTGACTGTTTGCCCATTTGCCCTCACTCTCCCTGGGTCCCGAACAATGACACCCCATTGTCAACAGGAAGTAGTGAAAGACAATTATTTCAGCCCTCATCATTTCTTTATTATCAACAAAAAGACTGGAACAAAAAAAGCCGCAGCAACCCTCAGTCCCTAACTGTTACACGGTATGGCTAGTGTAACTACCCCCTACCATAAATTTTCAGCCCAATGACTTGTCTGCCTTTACCTGTATAATTCAACTATTTTGGTTGCCAAACACTCTGGTCTCCCCTTTACCTACCTCAAATATTGTTCTGACTCTCCACCCCTTCTCCTTTCCCCTTACATGGCATGACTCAGTCTGGTCATGTTCACTCTAAATTCTCCTAGATGTCCCTGACTCTGACTATGCTCTCGCTTTTTTCTACAACAAATTATCTACTCCACCATACCTAAAAGAAGTCATGTCTTTCCCTTTTATTCCCTTTTCATTTATCTGGTGCTGAAACCTGGGACTAATAATGCCCTTTCCTTTTTTTAATATCTATCTATCTATCTATCTATCTATCTATCTATCTATCTATCTATCTATCTATCTATCTATCTATCTATCTATTTATTAAAGATTTCTGTCTCTTCCCCGCCACCGCCTTCCATATCCCTCCCCCTCCCCCAATCAACTCCCCCTCTCTCCTCGGCCTGAAGAGCAGACCAGGTTCCCTGCCCTGTGGGAAGTCCAAGGAACTCCCACCTCCATCCAGGTCGAGTAAGGTGAACATCCAAACAGCCTAGGCTCCCACAAAGCCAGAATGTGCAGTAGGATCAAAACCCAGTGCCATTGTTCTTGACTTCTCAGCAGTCCTCATTGTCCACTATGTTCAGAGAGTCTGATTTTATCCCATGTTTTTTTCAGACCCAGTCCAGCTGGCCTTGGTGAGTTCCCAGAAGAACATCCCCATTGACTCAGTGTGTGGGTGCACCCTTCGCGGTCCTGAGTTCCTTGTTGGTGCTATCTCTCCTTCTGTTCCTGATTTGGACCTTGGGGTTGTAGTTCAGTGCTCCAATGTGGGACTCTGTCTCTGTCTCCTTTCATCGCCTGATGAAGGTTAATATCCAGGAGGATGACTATATGTTTGTCTTTGGGTTCACCTTCTTATTTAGCTTCTCTAGGATCACGAATTATAGGCTCAATGTACTTTATTTATGGCTAGAAACCAAATATGAGTGAGCACATCCCATGTTCCTCTTTTAAAGGGCCAAAAGACTCTTAAGGTCATGCTCAACTTCCTTAGTGATCAGGGAAATGCAAATCAAGACAACTTTAAGATACCATCTTACACCTGTCAGAATGGCTAAAATCAAAACCACCAATGATAGCCTTTGCTGGAGAGGTTGTGGAGAAAGCGGTACACTCATCCATTGCTGGTGGGAATACAAACTTGTGCAACCACTTTGGAAAGCAGTGTGGCGGTTTCTCAGGAAATTCGGAATCAACCTACCCCTGGACCCAGCAATACCACTCTTGGGAATATACCCAAGAGAGGCCGTATCATACAACAAAAGTATATGCTCAATTATGTTCATAGCAGCATTGTTTGTAATAGCCAGAACCTGGAAACAACCTAGATGCCCTTCAATGGAAGAATAGATGAGGAAAGTATGGAATATATACATATTAGAGTACTATTCAGCTGTAAAAAACAATGACTTCTTTAATTTTGCATGCAAATGGACGGAAATAGAAAACACTATCCTGAGTGAGGTATGTCCTTTCCTTTTTTATATCTTTTTTTCTATCACTGATAATATTCATAGTTATCTAAGTAAATGCTAGATTGATAGTTGTGAGAGACACAGAGAGGAGAAAATAAGGAATTGTTTGCTATAGTCATTATAACCTTTCTGTTGGACAAGTTCAAGAGCAGTTCTGTGTGACTCTGTATAATAATATTGTACTATGTACTGAAATATGTGCTAACATGACTGATGACTTGTTAGTGTTGTTAAACATTCTTAGTATAAAACAAAATTAACCCTTAAAAAGCAAATGAAGCTTTTGTGTAATACTAGTTTAAATGTCAAATAATTTTGCTTCTCCATATGATATTGTATGTATGTATTGAATCAATTCTCATGTGAAATCCAAAGGACAGTCTAGCAGTATACTACTGAGAGTGGAAGAAAGCAATGCCTGTGTGAAAGGACTAATATGAAGAACAAAAATCGTGGGAAACCAGGGATATAGAAATAATGTTAGGGAAAAAAGAGAAAATAGGTATGCTTTTTTCAAGTGATATTAGAAAACAGCATGTCTATTTGAGGAGCTGATAGGAATAGAGAAAGAGACTTTAAAATTAATTGATACTACTGGGGATGATTTAGTATTCTTCATAAACAGACTCTCATTTCTAGATCCAAGTCTATAATAGAATGAGTTTGTAATGTGATAACTTGCTGTGCAATCACAAGTTTATGTTAAAATAAAAATAGCTTTGCAAGGGAAAAAATTAATCATAATTTTACTCCTTTCTCAAGAAAAGATTCATCAACTATAACACTTTGTGTCATTTATGATAATTTGGTTTTTTTATCAATATAAATATATTGAAAATAATTGTTTTTCAAAGAATATATTTTGATCATCATGTTTCCTTTTCCCCAAATTCTCCCAAATACTCTCAACCTCCCCACCCAATGAATTCCACACCCCTCTTACTTTATATCTTCCTTCCTTCCTTCCTTCCTTCCTTCCTTCCTTCCTTCCTTCCTTCCTTCCTTCCTTCCTTCTTTTCACTCTTAAGAAAACATATGGGCAAATAAAAACGAGGCTCAATTCAAAATATAAATGAAACACACACATACACAAACAGAAACCCACCCAAAGCAAATAAAATCCATATTCATAAAAATGCAAAATAAAATAACATTAATACACAATCAAAAGACTAGTAATTGAAAAACTGCACAAACAACACAATATGAGCCAAAAATACACAAAATGCTATTAATTTTGTTTTGTTGATCATCCACTGGCTTGGGTATAGGGCCTAATCTAACTATGGCTAATATAACCAGTGACACTGAATTAGAGAAAACTAATTTTTTATTTGTAAGCAGATGTCAGTTGAAGATAGCTTCTTGGTTAGGGATGGGAGCTCATGTCCACTTCTCACTGCTGGAACCCAATCTGACTTGAATTTATGGAGGCTGCATGCTTTCTGATACATTCTCTGTGAGTTTTATGTGCATCTATACTGTACATGGATGACATTGTTTCATTTTTGCAATTCATCCATACTGCCTCTTACAACTGTTTTGAACCCCTCTTCCATATACCACAACTCTGATAGAAGCAACAGTTTAGGGCTGGGTTTCCAATGTCTTCCATTCTTTGCGCATATCCAGTGTATGGGTCTCTGAGTTATGTCTCAGTTACTGCAAGAAGGAGCTTCTTTAGTGACAGCTGAATAATCCACTTAATCATGGGTATAGCAAAAGTCATTTGGAGTTATTTGTGGCCATATTTATTTATTAGAACAATAGTATCTTATTTTGCCCAAGACCATGTGAAGAGAGCTGTGGGAATGTACTGAAGTGTCAACTAGTGTTTAACAAGTCAAACCACCAGACATGTAATTCCTCATGGGAGAGCCCCATCTGGCAAAGCTGTGTGATCATTGGATATAGATAGCTGTTTGTCTCTGACTGTAATTTCTCTCATACCCCACTTCATTTCTTCCCTAAGAATAGATTTGGATGTATTACTGCTTGTGTGTTTATCTAATGTAAATATTTCATCTCTGGCACACGTATCACTATGGGTGGTCAGAATGATGGCCATAGGATGGCTTGGAAGATTAACAAAGGATTCCTAGTCAGAAAGACAGCTTTTTACACAGACAGCTAATGTTAGACTCCAGAAAAAAATTCAAAAAGACCAGTTGTCCCTGGAGACAAATACCTGGTTGTCCCTAGGGACAAATATATGAGGTAATTTTCCCAGGTGTTGCTTTGCTGATTCAAGGTCAGAGTAGAAGCAACTTTCTGAATAATTTACTTTTTGCATGTAGTCCCAGTATCAGGCTAAATGATCAGCCAGTTGTTTACTGTCTGTGAACCCTCACCAACTTAGAGTTAAGTACAAGCTTCAGTAAGATATTACTAGCCTTAGAGAACCTGTGACTTATCTTGTGTTATAAGAATGAATTGGGCCCTGAAAATGTAACATAAAATTGTCCAGAGTTTCGATGTGGAAAGAGAAAAAGAGATAAGAAATTAAAAAGAGCAGAGCAGTCGCAATATGAAGAAAGAGAGAGAGAGAGAGAGAGAGAGAGAGAGAGAGAGAGAGAGAGAGAGAGAGAGAGAGGGAGGGAGGGAGGGAGGGAGAGGGAGAGAAAGAATAGGAAGGGTATAGATGTGGAGGCAGTAGAAAGTAAATTAGAAGCTGTTGCATAGGGCAATTGGAAGAGAGATGTATAGCTACTTAGGAAGCTATGTAGAGGAGCAAGAGATATTTTTCAAAGGGGACTTTTTCAAGGTATAGTAAAGAGAAAGTGACCATCAGAAAGCATCTGTGTTTCCTTTTTCCCCTTTCAGATAGAAAAAGACCAAACTTTAGATAAATAAGAAAATTTCCAAAGCCATTGCCACATTTGTACATTTGTAGACTTTTTTTTACATACCCTGGTATGAACTGGAGGCTTGTGCCCCCAAGAAGCCTTAACCATAGCTTATCTAGTCTTAGATTTTGGCCATCCAAGCATTGGTTACACTCATAGGGTTCATATTGTGGAGTGAGCCTTAAATCCAATTGGATGGTGACTGGTTACTCCTACATTTGTTCCAGTATTTCAATATCATATAATATAGGCAAGTAACTGTTGTAAACTCCAGGGTTTATAACTGTGTTGGTCATTGACTTTCTCCTCTAGTAGCATACAGAGTATCTTCCAGTAAAGATGCAGAATCTAGGCTGGCACCAGTTTAACTACTCTGTATTCAATGAGATATATAAGAGTAGACTTCAGTCATTGGGTCTTACTATCAGTCTGTGGAAAGCAACCATAGGTGTGGTAATAGCCTGAGCTATTTGGGGTTCCATGGGGGCCCATTGGATAACAATCCAATTAGTTGTAACTTATTCCTTACACTGGAGGCTGCACTTGCTCATAAAAGCTATCTTGTTGAGGGATTGTCTCCCTCATAATTTAAAGACTCCCTTTAGATTCCTTTTACATATATGTACATTTAAAAAAATACAGTAGTAGTAGTTTCCAACATGAACCCTCAATTGACCCTTAGTGATCATTACTTCTCTTCATAATACCTCCTTTAACCTTTACTTCTTTCCCATCTCCATTTAAACTTCACACGCTGGTCTTCACTATCTTTCTATAACTATATTCTATATTATGTTCCTTAAGAGATCCTCATCTATCCCCTAGCCCCTTACTCTATACCTATCCTCTATGGTTAAACAGATGGTAGCATATCTATTTAAGGCTTAAAGTTACCATAACCATATAAGAACAATGATATAACATCTGTCTTTTGGAGTTTAGATGAGTTCTCTTCTATTTTATCCATTTAACAAAGAATTTCATGATTTTATTTTTTAAGAGTTGAATAATATACCATTGTGTAAATGTACTACATTTTCATTATTCATTCATTAATTGAGGAATCTGTAGAAGGCTTCCAATTTCTGACTATTATGAATATAACAGTAATGAACATGACTGAACAAGTGTCTCTGCAGTAGAATGTAGTTGAATATATCAGGATATAGTAGGATAAAGCAACCATTGAGCATATGCCAAAGATAGTTATAGCTAGGCCTTGATATAGATCTATTCTCAATGTCCTGATGAGCCATTTAAGTAGTATCCATAGTGAATGTACATGTTTGTATTCACATCAGAATTGAATTAGTATCCCCCTTTCTCCACATCCTCATCAACACACGCTGTAATTTGTTTTATTGATATAGGCCATTCTGACTATTGAAAGACAAAATCTCAAACTAGCCTTAGCTTATATTTCCCTCATGATGTTAAACATTTCTTTAAATGTTTCCCAGATTTTTTTTCATTTTACTGAGAATTCTCTGGTTCTATAACCTTTTCAAATTAAGTTGTTTCTTTTCTTGCTGTTCAGTGTTTTTAGTTCTTTTTATAATTTAGGTTATTAACCATATATCAGATGTATAATTATTCAGGAACTTTTGCCATTCTGTAGTCTATAACCTTTCCAAATGATAGTGTATTTGCTATACAGAAGCTTTCAAATTTAATGAGATTCTGTTGATTGATTTTTGTTCTCAGTGGCTGTGCTAATGATGTTCAGTTCAGAGAGGATGCTTTCCCTGAAATAAGGGATGGATGATACCTCTAGAAGTATTATTATCATACATGATTGCTTCAGATTTGCTGCGATTTTTGTGCTTCCATACAAAGCTGAAAGTAATTTTTTTTCAATTTCTCTGTGGAATCATGCAAGACTTTTGATGGAGATTGACTTGAATCTTTAGACTGCTTTTCATAGGATGACCATTTTCACTAAAGTAATTCGACCAATCCATTAGCATTGTCAGTCTTTCTATTGTTTGAGGATTTCTTTGGTATGTTTTGACAATGTCTTAATTTTTTATTATACAAATATTTCATTTACCACATGATATTTTTAAGTTATTTTGAAACTTATTGTTTTATGGATTTCCTTTTCAATCTCTTTGTCCATATATAGGAGGGTTACTGATGTTTGTAAGTTAATCTTGAATCCTGCCACTTTGCTGAAGTTATTTATCAGATGTAGGAGCTCCACAGTAGAAGTCTTAGCATCACTTATATATACTATGCTATCATCTGTTGTTGTGGGATAATCTTATTGTACACTGCAAAGATGTGTTTTTTGCCAAAGCATCGTTTGATTGGTTTAATAAAGAGTCAAATGGCCAATAGATAGGCATTAAGATGATAAGTGGGATGTCCACGAGAAAGAAGAATTCAGAGGCACAAATTTGCCCTGCAGAAGAGGCTGGCAAAACATGGAGCATACTGGGCATACAAAATGGAAGAGAGGTAAAAAGTCATGTGACAAAATGTGGATTAAGAGAAAGAGGCTAATCAAAGTTCATAAAGGTTAGTTGGAAACAAGCCTATGCTGAAGGCCAACTCTTCATAATTAATATAAGTCTCCGTCTCATTATTGGGGAACTGGCAATCCAAAGAAAGTCTCACGAAAAAATTACAGCTCCAACTAGCACCCAAGGTTCAGGCATGTAATTCCACATAAGACTGAGAAAGCTGGCAAAATGTTATAAAACACAGCGTCAGATGTGACTTCCCAGTAACTGGTCTCTCAAGCAGGCCCAGAATTTGCAGCATTCAGAGGTGCTACCCCTTTAATACAATTGTTATAGAATATTAGTTGAAGATGTGTTACATTGTTTATGCTGTGGAATGTTTGCTTAATGATGCAAAGATGTGTTACATTTGTTTGATTAAATAAAATTAACCTGTGGTCAGGAGGATTAGTTAGCAACTAGCTAAAAAGAAGTGATAGGGAGAAACCATGTATAGCTAGGACTGGTAAGAGGAAGCTGAGCAGGATACCCTGTTATTTTCGGAGACACTAGCTAAAAGTGAAAGTAATCTACTTGCTATTCAGCCTCTCTGAATGAACAAAATTGCATCTCAAAATATCCATAATAAATCAAATTTGTAGTCACATTAGGTATGTATTCGAGGTTATACAGATATATTTTAGACAGATTATTTTCAAACACTTCAAAGGCCTACAAAATATGGCATTTAAGAAGCTAAATAATCTAAGACTTTTTATGGCTATAGGACAGATATGCTCCAGGAAACATCATTTTACTTAATAAAAGAATTATGGGCATTGAAAAAATCTGTATGAAGTTTGCTTTCAATGTGGCGAGGCTAGCCATTTGGGAAAGAAACTGATCTTGTCTGGATTGCCTGACGGTATGTTGTCAAGCAGGACATGCAGCACCCACAGGAAAGTGACTATTGAAATTTGCCAAAACAAAGCAAGACAGTCTTTTAAAACTCCTGCTTCTCAGTAGAGCTTTCCGTATATCCTGCTGTACACAAAGAAAAGCAGCTTAAGAATTTTGTCTGTAAAAGGTGGGGCATTCTTTCAAGTTTCCTGCTTCATTGAAAAGTCTGCCAGATATTCTACGTCTGTAGGCTGAAGACAAATACTCAATGTCACAGCAGAAAATTTTGTGACTGTCCAGACAGCCAGATGTCTTTATTAGGTAATGCTACATCCTTCTAGGTCTTTGATGACATTGAAGACTAAGTAGTTACAGTTGCAGTTTTCTTTAGATATGATGGAAAATAAATTAGGTATAAAACTTTGGATTCACTAAAATAGGAGAGATAATGAAATATTTTCTCTGAATATGCTAAATACAAATGGACTGAATATTATAAATGCAATTATTAATGGATAACTCTTTTTGATATTTGTAGTTTTACTATGTTAAAGTTAAAACATTTCAATTTTATTTAGACAAAACTGGGCAAATGTGGAATATTAGTTGATGATGTATTGCATTTGTTTACGATATGGAATATCTGCTTAATTGTGCAAAAGTTTGTTCCATTCTCTTATGATGTATTTGTTTAACGTCAAGTTGTGTTACTTTGCCTCTCTAAAATTCCTGATTGTTCTAAAAAAAAAAAGAGCTGAATTTCCAAGAGCAAAGCCAGAGATAGTATAGGTAGGGCTGTCAGGCAGAAAAAAAAAATAAATAGGAGGAGAAATCTGGAAAGAGAGGATCTAAAAGCTAGAGGGGAAATGGAGTGCACAGCAGGGGCCAGTCACCCAGCTACAAATAGTAAGACGTAGGAGAGAATTCATGCTCCTAAACTGTACACACAGAATCATAACTATTACCTTTATGTGGTGCTCAACTAACAATGCGAGAAATAAACTGATGTCTACTCAAATATCAATAACAATAAATGTTACCATTACTCAATACTAAATATTTATGTAAATAAAATAAGCCAGCTTAAATTTATTTCTTACTCAATAACATTTTTTTCCTCAGAAAATTCATATACAAGCTATAAGAGCTAGAATTTCATCATACTACCATCCCCTGTACCTATGAACGGCGAAATCACTCAGTTATTTCCATGATACATAGTTAGGGAGATTTCAGAAGAAATGAAACTTGAATTTCTTCCTTTTTTCCATTGCAAAGTTCCACATATTCTGGATAATTTGATTTTTGATTCATTCTGAGAATATCTAATTGTTAGTGAATTAATACTGCATGGCTAACTTAACTGAATTACTTCAAATTGAAAATATATCTTCAACTACATTGCATTCTTACCTGAAGAGTATGTTTCAATAGGCAATTATAAACAGAAAGACAGGTGGAACTTGGAGAAATTAACTCTAGTGTATTGAGATTTAAAACCAATGGCAAAATGAAGCTTACTTCTATATTTTTTATGGTAAATTCACTAAGGCCACATTTACCTGGTTATTCTGCTACCTGTAGTGGATTGCATATATAATTTAAATAGACATTCACAATAGCACATTTATTTCTCAAGTTTCTATTTCTGTCATCATTAATATTTCAAGTGTTGTACTGGTAAATATTTAATAACTGGCTGTCGAATAAAAAATATGGAATGGGTTCCTTAATGGAAGCAATTGGCAATTTTGTGCAATATTCTCAAAATTGTTGATTCCAATACATGATTAAGATGTTACTAAATGTGAAGTCAAGTAGCATGAGCCAGTGATCTTCAGCTCAAGCACAGCACTGGATATTCCTCTAATAATAAACTCCGTTTTCATAAAACTAATTAAAGATTTTAATGTTGTTTTGATTTTAATTTTATCAGTGGAGTTTCTACAAAGGGTAACATAGACCTAAGAATTAATTAATGTCCAAATAAATTGATTAAATTTATTAAATTTGAAGCATTGATCATATATTATGTAAAACTCTTGATTACAACCTAGTAAGTTGTACTCAAATGCAATCCATATGGATTTATTAACTATTTATGTACAATTTTCAATAGGCTCCTAGTAATAAAGAAATGTATGTAATGCAGTACCATCTGTGGCTTTTAAAAACTAATAAGATACAAAAATTTGAAAATATAATTACCATTACAAGTTCTGAATTCCATGAAAACATGTTTATTTCTCAGAAGTATCACTTCTCCACCTGTATTCCTCAATAACATTGGAAAACTCTTTCATATCCCAGGTCTTATAATTATTTGTTCTTTCAATAGCATTGCTATTATGGTTGCTTATTTGAAAGAAGTAAAACTTAAAATCTATTTATTCCCCACACCTTTCTTAGTGGAGTCTTTTTAGAGACTAATACTTCTATACTAAAACAAAGAAAACTCTGAAACTTAATTTTTTATTGGGTTTTGAGTAATAAAACAAGCAGTTCTAGAGAAATAGGCCATGGACTAATGATGCAGGAGAACATAGATTTTTCAGCAAGGATAAGAAAGGGATTCATTGGCCTGCCTGCACCTTGCAGGTAGGTGCTTTGTTTACAAGCTACCCAACCAGCAAGGAGTGCTGATCTCGGCACCAGAAGAACCTTCTCGGGGTGAGTGAGTCTCTGACCCGCGGCCGCAGCCCGGGTCAGGGAACTGTTTCCTGCAGGCCCTCTACTCCTGCATACCGCCTCTCTCTTCATACCTAACCCAGCGTGTACCCAGAACCCTCCCTCACTTCTCTCTCCCTGCCATCTCTGGGCAAATAACATCACCCAGCTAAGCCTGTCTGGACGCTGGGGCAGTGTCCAGAGGGCAGCCGGGCGGGCGCGAATTCCTTTGTCCTCAGTGGCCTGCCTACACCGTGCAGGTAGGTGCTTTGTTTAAAAGCTACCCAACCAGCAAGGAGAGCTGATCTTGGCTCCAGGAGATCCATCACTGGGGCAACTAGAGAGCCATCACGGGAGAGTCCCAACACAGGGAAGTAACATCAGTGGGCAAGGAGACCTGATCCTGTAAAAGAAGATCCTTAGGGGAGCATTTGGAGGAAGAGATGGGCAGGCGCCAATGCAGGAATTCACCCAACAATCTGAAAAACAGCATGAAACCACCTGAACCCAGGGACCCCACATCAGGAGGACATGAACACCTTAATCAAGAAGAAGGAGAAAAAATGGAATCTTTGAAAGTGATTGACATCCTTAAACAGCATGTAAAAAACGCCCTCATGGAAATGGATGAGAAGTATAACAGAAAGTTTGAAGAATTTAATAAATCAGTGAATGACACCCTAGGAAACCAAGGAAAAACAATCAAACAGATAATGGAATCAGTTCAAGACCTGAAAACTGAAATGGAGACAAGGAAGAAAACACAAACAGAGGGCCGTCTGGACATTGAGAATCTAGGTAAACGAATAGAAACTACAGAAACGAGTATAACCAACAGAATACAAGAGATTGAAGAAAGAATCTCAGACGCTGAAGATACCATAGAGAAAATAAACGCACTGATCAATGAAAACAGCAAATCCAACAAGCTCTCATCACAAAACATTCAGGAAATCTGGGACACAATAAAAAGACCAAACCTAAGAATAATTGGAGTTGAAGAAGGAGAAGAAGTGCAGCTCAAAGGTCCAGAAAATATATTTAATAAAATTATAGAAGAAAACTTTCCCAACCTAAAGAAAGATATACCTATGAAGATACAAGAAGCTTACAGAACACCAAATAGGCTGGATCAAAAAAGAACATCCCCTCGCCATATAATAATCAAAACACAAAGCATACAGAATAAAGAAAGAATATTAAGAGCTGCAAAGGAAAAAGGCCAAGTTACTTATAAAGGCAAACCCATCAGACTTACACCTGACTTCTCTTTGGAAACCATGAAAGCCAGAAGGTCCTGGATAGATGTACTGCAGAAACTAAGAGACCAGGGATGCAAGCCCAGACTACTATACCCAGCCAAACTTTCGTTCACTATAAATGGAGAAAACAAAATTTTTCAAGATAAAAACAAATTTAAACAGTATGTAGCCACAAATCCAGCCTTACAGAAAGTAATAGAAGGAAAATCACAAACCAAGGAGTCCAACAAGGCTCACAATAACTCAGATATCTAGAGTCCCTTCACCAACACATCTCTAAGAAGGGAAACACACAAACTCTACTACTAGAAAAATGACCGGAATGAACAACCACTGGTCATTAATATCACTTAATGTCAATGGACTCAACTCATCTATAAAAAGGCACAGGCTAAGAGATTGGATACGGAAACAGGATCCAACATTCTGCTGTCTACAAGAAACACACCTCAAACACAAAGACAGGCAACTACTCAGAGTAAAGGACTGGGAAAAGGCTTATCAAGCAAATGGACCTAAGAAACAAGCAGGGGTGGCCATACTAATTTCTAACAAAGTTGATTTCAAACTTAAATCAATCAGAAGAGATTGAGAGGGACATTTTATACTCATAACAGGAACAATTCATCAGGAGGAAGTCTCAATCCTGAATATCTATGCCCCTAATGTAAAAGCACCCACGTACGTAAAAGAAACATTGCTAAAACTCAAGGCTGCCATCAAACCGCACACACTAATAGTAGGAGACTTCAACACTCCTCTTTCACCAATGGACAGGTCAATCAGACTGAAACCTAACAGAGAAATAAGAGAATTAATGGAGGTAATGAATCAAATGGACTTAACAGACATCTATAGAACATTCCACCCAAAAAGAAAAGAATATACTTTCTTCTCTGAAGCTCATGGAACCTTCTCGAAAATTGACCACATACTCGGTAACAAAGCAAACTTCCACAGGTACAAAAAAATATGCATAACCTCCTGCATCTTATCAGATCACCATGGATTAAAGTTAGAATTCAACAACAAAGCTACACCCAGAAAGCCTACAAACTCATGGAAACTGAACAGTCAACTACTGAACCACACATGGATCAAGGAAGAAATAAAGAAAGAGATTAAAGTCTTCCTTGAATTCAATGAAAATAAAGAAACAACCTACTCAAACTTATGGGACACTATGAAAGCAGTCCTGAGAGGAAAGTTCATAGCACTAAGTGCCCACTTAAAGAAAACAGAGAAAGCACACATTGGAGACTTAACAACCCACCTGAAAGCTCTAGAAAAAAAGAAGCAGACTCTCCTAAGAGGAGTAGAAGACTGGAAATAATCAAACTGAGGGCAGAAATCAATAAAATAGAAACACAGAAAACTATCCAAAGAATCAATGAAACAAAAAGCTGGTTCCTGGAGAAAATCAACAAGATCGATAAACCCCTATCCAAACTAATCAAACAGCAGAGAGAGAATATGCAAATTAATAAGATCAGAAATGAAAAGGGTGACATAACAACAGACACAGAGGAAATTCAGAGAATATTGAGATCTTACTACAAAAGCCTTTGTGCCACAAAACTGGAAAATGTGGAAGAAATGGACACTTTTTTAGATAAATACCATATACCAAAGCTAAACCAAGACCAGGTGAACGATCTAAATAGACCTGTTAGTCGTGAAGAATTAGAAACTGTTATCAAAAACCTCCCTACCAAAAAAAACCCAGGTCCAGATGGTTTCAATGCGGAATTCTACCAGAACTTCCAAGAAGACCTAATACCTATACTCCTTAAGGTATTTCACAATATAGAAACAGAAGAGTCGTTGCCAAATTCCTTTTATGAAGCTACAGTTACTCTGATACCAAAACCACACAAAGACTCAACCAAGAAAGAGAATTACAGGCCAATCTCGCTCATGAACATCGACGCCAAAATCCTCAACAAAATACTGGCAAACCGAATCCAAGAACACATTAGAAAAATTATCCATTATGACCAAGTAGGCTTCATCCCAGGGATGCAGGGCTGGTTCAACATACGAAAATCTATCAATGTAATCCATCATATAAATAAACTGAAAGAAAAAAAACATATGATCATTTCATTAGATGCGGAAAAAGCATTTGACAAAATTCAACATCCCTTTATGATAAAAGTCTTGGAGAGATTAGGGATACAAGGGACGTACCTAAATATAATAAAAGCTATTTACACCAAGCCGACAGCTAACATCAAATTAAATGGAGAGAAACTCAAAGCCATCCCACTGAAATCTGGAACAAGACAAGGCTGTCCACTCTCTCCATACCTCTTCAATATAGTGCTTGAAGTGTTAGCGATAGCAATAAGACAACACAAGGGGATCAAGGGGATTCAAATTGGCAAGGAAGAAGTTAAACTTTCGTTATTTGCAGATGATATGATAGTGTACATAAGCGACCCCAAAATCTCCACCAAAGAACTCCTACAGCTGATAAACACGTTTAGTAATGTGGCCGGATACAAGATCAACTCCAAAAAATCAGTTGCCCTCCTTTACACAAATGATATGGAAACAGAGAGGGAAATCAGAGAAGCATCACCTTTCACGATAGCCACAAACAGCATAAAATATTTTGGGGTAACACTAACCAAGAAAGTGAAAGATTTATTTGACAAGAACTTTAAGGCATTGAAGAAAGAAATTGAAGAGGATACCAAAAAATGGAAGGACCTTCCTTGCTCTTGGATTGGGAGGATCAACATAGTAAAAATGGCAATTCTACCAAAAGCAATTTATAGATTCAATGCAATTCCCATCAAAATCCCATCAAAATTCTTCACAGATCTTGAGAGGACAATAATCAACTTTATATGGAAAAACAAAAAACCCAGGATAGCCAAAACAATCTTATACAATAAAGGAACTTCTGGAGGCATTACCATCCCTGACTTCAAACTCTATTACAGAGCTACAGTAATGAAAACAGTGTGGTACTGGCATAAAAACAGAGAACTCGATCAATGGAATCGTACAGAAGACCCGGATTTTAACCCACAAACCTATAAACACATCATTTTTGATAAAGGAGCTAAAAACATACATCGGAAGAAAGAAAGCATCTTCAACAAATGGTGCTGGCACAATTGGATTTCAACCTGTAGAAAAATGAAAATAGACCCATATCTATCACCATGCACAAAACTCAAGTCCAAATGGATCAAAGACCTCAATATCAATCTTTACACACTGAACCTGATAGAAGAGAAAGTGGGAAGTACCCTACAACAGTTGGGCACAGGAGATCGCTTCCTATGTTTAACCCAGAAGCACAGACATTAAGGGAAACATTGAACAAATGGGACCTCCTGAAACTGAGAAGCTTCTGTAAAGCAAAGGATACCGTCACTAAGACAAAAAGGCAACCTACTGATTGGGAGAAGATCTTCACCAACCCAGCAACAGACAAGGGCCTGATCTCCAAAATATATAAAGAACTCAAGAAACTAAACTTTAAAACGCTAAATAACCCAATTAAAAATTGGGGCACTGAGCTGAACAGAGCATTCTCAACAGAAGAATTCCAAATGGCCAAAAGACACTTAAGGTCATGCTCAACTTCCTTAGCGATCAGGGAAATGCAAATCAAAACAACATTGAGATATCATCTTACGCCTGTCAGAATGGCTAAAATCAAAAACACCAATGATAGTCTTTGCTAGAAAGGTTGTGGAGGAAGGGGTACCCTCATCCATTGTTGGTGGGAATGCAATCTTGTGCAACCACTTTGGAAATCAGTGTGGCGGTTTCTCAGGAAAGTCGGGATCAACCTACCTCTGGACCCAGCAATACCACTATTGGGAATATACCCAAGAGATACCCTATCACATTACAAAAGCATTTGTTCAACTATGTTCATAGCAGCATTGTTTGTTATAGCCAGAACCTGGAAACAACCTAGATGTCCCTCAGTGGAAGAATGGATGAAGAAAGTGTGGAATATTTATATACTAGAGTACTACTCAGCAGTAAAAAACAATGACTTCTCGAATTTTGCATGTAAATGGATGGAAATAGAAAACACTATCCTGAGTGAGGTATCCCAGACCCAAAAAGAGGAACATGGGATGTACTCACTCATAATTGTTTACTAGTCACAAATTGTGGTCATTGAGTCTATATTTTGTGATTCTAAAGAAGCTAAATAAGAAGGTGAACCCAATGAGGGCTGCTGAGAAGCCAAGGTCAATGGCACATTGTTTTGATCCTACTTCATGTTCTGGCTTGGTGGGAGCCTAGCCAGTTCGGATGTTCACCTTCCTAGACCAGGATTGAGGGGGGAGGACTTTGTACTTCCCACAGGGCAGGGAACCCTGACTGCATTTCGGTCTGGATAAGGAGGGGGAGGAGGGGGGAGGCGGGGAGGAGTGGGAGGAGGGGGAGGGAAATGGGAGGCGGGGAGGAGGCAGAAATTTCTTTTTTTCCAATATA
This sequence comes from Microtus agrestis, assembly GCA_902806775.1. Taxonomy (NCBI): domain Eukaryota; kingdom Metazoa; phylum Chordata; class Mammalia; order Rodentia; family Cricetidae; genus Microtus; species Microtus agrestis. The sequence goes on from CADCXT010001205.1 coordinate 160,843, forward strand.
AAAAAAAACTAAAAAAAAAGGATTGCTTACAAACTTTTGGTTGGATGTCCAATGGTTAAAGCTCTAGTGATAATATTCTTATAGGAGACCTTGAGCTGCTAGGTAAAATTCTTACAAAAAACAGTTTCCAATAGAAAGCTTAAAACAGCTGCCTAACAGGTACTCAAGCAGGTAAAGTATAAATCAACAGATAAAGTATACAATAATCAACAAATACAGTATATTAATTATAATTCAGATATGGCAAGTGTGTATATTAAATGTAAAACTTATTCTACAACAGTTTTATAAAAAATGAGGCTTATGGCTAAATCTTATCAGTTTTGCTAGTTAAGATATTAAGCTCTTAATTTAAACCAGTAGCCTGTCTGATATAAAATGACAGGATAGAATCTGGAAAATGGTTTAACAAAATTTTGACTATGATCAAGGTTTCTTATACTAAACAGTAGACTCATTGATAATTTTTAAGATTGATTCCTGGTTATTTGCCTTTGCTAAATTCAAAGGCCAAAAACAATGGTCTTTTCCCAGATCATTGCTACAATTTATGCACCTGTATTTTGCTAAAGCTATAGCAAAAAATCCCTTAAAGAATTTTATGCTAAATTTTACAATTGGCTCTTCCAATGGAGGAACTGCATATATGGCTAATTATAATAAAAATTATGGAGCATAACAAGGCTCCTTCAAAGCAACTCATACAAGTTGCCAGCAGATCCTGATGCAAACGGATCTGGCTAGTTGACACCAAGCTGACCTTTGCTAAGACAAGGTGAAAAAGTCCTTGCAATGCATCATGAAAAAAACCCGACCTATATATATTTGGGGTCGAGGATGTGTTTGTGCTTTTTTCACAGAAAGAAAATGAATTCTGAACGTGATGTCGAGGCTGCGGACACAGAGGAGTTCCAGACTTCCAGAGGTGATTGAGGAGAGATCTTTGGTCCGTTCTTCCCTACCCCCAAGGAAAGGAGTGCCTGCTGACAAAACCAGCTACACCACTCTGCATGGTGTCATCCAGCCCCCAGAATCCAGGGAGACCCGGCTGACATAAGGGCCAGGATGTGCTTCATGTACCTGAAACCAGCTCGCCTCACCCTGGCTACCCCACCTGTCCAGGAGCACAAATGCTAAACTGCTTCTGCAGCTTGAACTCTGGTCTGCTTTGGAGCTGAGTTGCAGACTAAACATCAGACTGCTTTAAACTTTGGGACACAGAACTCATTTTAATTAAAATATTAACCTCTCTTCACTTAAGAAGGGGGAAAATTGGGGGTTCCTGTGACTGTTGCCCAGAGGCTGGAACTGGTGGTATATGATAACAACAATGTATGTCATTGTACTCCCACTGAATTAGAGGTAATGATATTTGTAACTGCTTACAGATAATGGGTAAACTTTGACACATGTTGTAAAGTGTTTGGTTTTAATGCATATGTTTAAAATTTTGGATTTTGATCCCTTTTACACTGCCCTAATTTTTTGGCAGGCAGCACACGTAACTTTATGTGGAGTAGGCACTTAGGAATGTGGTCATACCATAGGCCAGACTAAAAGGTGAATACTGGGTTGGGAAAAAGCCCTTTCTTCTTATCTGGAGATGGAGTTATTGGTGCAAAACTATATCATTATATCTTTTGTTTGAGGAGCTCCTCAGAGTCTTTTCATTAATGACAGACGCAGGGGCCCAATGACGGGAGTTAGTGTGGATCCTCACCTGAAGAGCACACCATACAGAGGTTGTAGAAACCGGCTCAACATGGCATGGCTCAGGTATGAGGGTGCTCTCCACATGGCCTAAGACAGGGTGCCCTGTGATCTGCTTACTTTAATCCTGCTAGATGCCTTTTACTTGAGGAGCTCCAAGGACGGGCGACTTATGGCAGGATAATCCCCCAACCTAAGGCAGGGCCCTGGGAACCCTAGGAAGGGTAAGGGGAAAAAAAAGGCCTGGTCCCCACTCGACCTAGGAGTCATCGGGCACCCCTCTGTTCCCAGGAGAGAGGGATTACTTCACCACTCGAGAGGAGGGTCTCTCCTTGTCTCAGTCCCTTCTCCTTTGCTCTGACACCATGGTTGACTCTGACTGGTGCTCTCCACTTGATAGCTGCCTGCCTTTGTATGGGAGGGGGGAGGGGATCTGTTGGGAGCTGTTTCCCCCTAGAGATCATTGCAGGAACCATCGCCCTGGGGAGACTATGGGGAACCCCACACCCGTGGTTGCACTGGGATTGGTTCTGTTGCCCCACACCCAGTTGAAGCTGTTAATGGATAAAAATAAAATAAATAAATAAATAAATTAAAAAAAAGAAAGGGATTCATTGCTAGACAGTCTCTCTAACTACTGTGTATTTCTGGAGTTTAATAATTCTAAATAAAATAATTAGTATTTGTGAAAGAATATTTAAAATGTCTTGATTTCTTGTCATTTTTCCTATTGCAAAATTTCCTGTATCTTGGTAAATTTGATGTTTTCTTCATTTTGAAAACATCTTTTAGTGGTATAGTATATGTATGGGTATAATTTAACTGAAAAGATGTCTCAGTGCTTTAGAGTACTACCTGCTTTTCCAAAGTTCCTGAGTTCAAACCCCAGTAGCCACATGGTGGATCACAACCATCTGTAATGAGAGATGATGCCCTCTTGAGGAAGAGACCTGGTCAATCATCCTCAGCAAATGAGACCATGAAACCCAATATGAACAAGTTCAACAGAACTGCCATATATGGTTTGTCCAACACTCTCAGGGAATAAATTTCATTCATTCATTCATTCATTCATTCATTCATTCATGCATGCATTCATTCATAATTAACCAAATTAGTTCAAACTGCAAACATCTTCAATTACATTGTTTTCTTGTTATTGAAGCCTAGTTCAAAAACTAGAAAAGTAAACCAGGATATTTCTGTTATAGAATATCATTTTAAGAAGTTTTACATTTGTATATGTTGTGGAGTATTTGTTTTAATGACACAAAGATGTGTTGCACTCTTTTATGTTGCATTTGCTTAACTCTGTGAAGCTATGTTACTTTGCCCATCTAAAACATCTGAGGGTCTAATAAAGTGCAGGAGAGCCAAAAGCAAGACAGGCAGGGCTGGCAGACAGAGAGAGAATAAATATAAGATGAAGAGCATAAGAAGGGAATAAAGGAATGAAAAAGGAATAGGAACAAGAGAGATCAAGGAATAAAGAAAGAAGGAACCAACCACAGAGCCAGCCCATGGAATAAGAATGAAAGTAAGATTACAGAAGAAAAGGAAAGATCCCAGAGTTAGAAGATTGATGGGATAATTAAGTTGAGAAAAACTTTCAAGAAACAATCTTATATGTATCTACCTTAAAAGTATATAATTTTGAAGAATTTCCTTCTACCTCCTATGTACTGGCAAGTGTAAAAGTGACATGACATAAATACAATTAACTTGTAGAATTAATACTTGATATGCCATGCTTTTTTGATATCTGTAGGAGGCCTTCTCTGGAAGAGGAGTGAATGGGGGGCAGGGGAAAGGTGCAGGAAGGGATGGGTAGAGAGGAGAGAGGAGAAACTTCAGTTTGGATATAAAATAAATAAATTTAATTTTAGAAAATATGCCACAACCTAAATATATATTTTTCCAAAACAGCAGTCTATATAAGATTTATAGTAGATACCATTCTCCATATTTCAAATAATTATTGATTCACAGTTACTGGCCAATAAAATGTGACAAAAAACAAGGTTAAAATAATTTATGAAACTACTTGATTCTTTTGATATTAATATTATTATTGTTTTAGAGAATTTAATTGAGCCTATTGTCTCAAGTCTTGTATGCCAATGACAAGCTAGTTAAGACAATCTTCTGTTCTTTCTTTTAAAATCAAAGAAGCATTTAGTTCTATAAATGGAGTAGGAAAAAAAAGGTATGCATGGTTTTAAACTCTAAATGATAATATGAGCATTATTTTGTGACATAGAGACATTATAAAATGGTACTACTTGAAATTAAAACAAAAGTTATTTCCTTCTTCTCAACTTTGCTACTCTGTAGTACTTCAAGAAGCTCATATGCTTCTTACTCTTTTTTTGTGCGTTTACTTTTCCTCTCTAATATTTACTTTAATTTCACCCACAGAAACCCAAGAGCAATCACGGTGACTTCATGGTTTTGTTCTTTTTCTTCTCCAGAAATGTAGTTGAAGAAATCTGTATTTTTTTTTTTTTGCTGCCTGCAATTTGCTGTGTTTCCAAGGGCAAGAGGCAGGATTCACACAGCTGAAACTTCATCCTTAGAGAAAGGTTAACAGATGCTCCATTTCCAGCTTTAAAGACCTATTGTGGCTTACAACCATTTGCATATTTAGGCCAGACTCTAAAGCACTCCAAGATTTATGACAAGTGAAATTTACTTGTGTGCAAGGGAAAGGGACATACAAAACCTTAATTCTTTCCATTCTGTTGCTTTACTTTGCTGATTTACAACACATGTTTTTCTACTCTAGTCTTTCAAGCCTTGTGTCTATCCCTCTGACATTTTCCCTCAGCACAGCTTAAAATGAGGGGAAAAAAGACTCATTCTGGAATAAACTCTATACTCCACTGCAGCCAGACAAGGCATGTTCTTTTCACAATTTAGCATCACTTTCTGTCCTAAAGCTATAGCATTTTTTTTAAATTCAATCTAGTTAGCCTTTTTTGTTGTTTTTTTTTTAAAACAAGTTACCATCTCATCGAAATCGATATTTTGTGGCTTCCTTTAATTAAAAACGTTATAAAACACACTAAGAAATCAACCCCCCAAGAAATGTACATAGCCCACAAAGAAAACTTGTTTCTGCTTTCCCAGAGAGCAGCACGCCCTCCTTCCTCAGGCAGGCCCTACGGGATTTTCCTTCCTCCCCATCCAGAGGGCAGGATGACAGTGCCCACTCCTCTTGGCTCCCCAAAACTTTTCTCTACCTAAGTTTGCCAACTTCCAGGGCAAAGCCTGTGTATTGGGTAGCAGAATCATGTGTTGCCCCCAGATCAGAAAGCAAGACAACAGGGGTGCTACCAGCGCAGCTCTTGATAACATTGGTGAATCTGGTGAATCTGTCCTCTGCAGCATTTTTTCTGGGTCTCTTCCAGACCTTTTGCCTGAGCCATAGCCACACTTTAAATGTCCTGGAATTCCCCACACCCCAAACTTTGAAGACAAGTGAGTGCCTGTGGTCTCCTGGATGTTCTCAGAAGAAGTTAGCTCTCTGGAGACTTGGTGAATTTGAAAGATTTCCCTCCTCCCAATGCCCTCTGACTCAGATACAAGGATGCAGAGAGATCAGGGAGTTAGGTTGGAAAATACAGAAACACAGACACCTTGGTGTAGGTTGATTCAAAGAACGCACTGTCAAAATTCCCAGCCCGTCCTTAGGAGGAAATAGGTGCTTTCCCCACCTCCTGGCTCTAAAACAGAGTGGGTGAGGTGTGGAAGGTGAAAGCTGAAGAGAGACTGGTGGTCAACAAATCCACAAGCAAGTTGGAGACTTGCTTTTCCACGCTGTACAAAATCGATGAAAAAACAGGAGCAATTTAGGAAGCCACTTGACAAAAGCAGCACATAACATGGCCACTAAGATGACAATATTGGGGAAGAGTCATTCACTTTCACTATCTGGGTCACTTAAATCTGTGTACTTCATTTCCCTACACTGACTTCAGTACATTGAACTGAAAAAAAAAATAAAACAGCATGGGGGCAATACTATTCTTAGATGATTTCACCAAAGCTACTCAGTCTTCTTTCAGTGTGGATATTCACTCTTGCCCGCCACCTCCATCCCTTCCTTCCACTACTGAGTCTAGAATTAGATTTGACTATAAACAGCTCATATGCCTTTATATTGTAAAAACATTCAAAGTGACTCTAATTCGGTTAGTATCCTAATTATTTACCCACCTCTTCTTATACACACAATTTACCATCTACTGAGTGAAACTTAATTTTACAAGAGATACTTGGCAAGGGACTCAGAAACAACTGAAGAATTTCTTGTCCTCTTTATTTTCATTAAGAATAGATATATATTCTTTGTTAATAAATTGACCATCAGTGACGGCAATAAATTTGAAAGACTCTATGGGTTTTTACAAAGCACTAATTCCTGTGTTCCACCCCAACCCCCAAGAGTTACCAATTCTTTTGGCTTCTTATCTGGGCAACAGGGTTAGTACAAGCACCCAGGTGAAATCAACAGGCAATAGTTCCCATTGTAGTGCCTTAGTGTTGGGACTAATGAGTCCTGGCCTTCAGCTGCTATTCCCTCCTAGAACCTTTTAATTAAAGTTACTAGAAGCTGTGCCTAGCTTAGAGGATCAGAGGATGGGATTTTCACCTGTTGGCCATTGACTGCAGGGTATTTAAGCCTACATGGCGCTTATAAAGCGGGGGCTTTGGTATCAGTGTTTAAAGGTCTGTGTGTCGGTCTGTCTCTGCCTCAACCTCCAGCCCCTTGCCCGAAGGTGGCAAACTGGGGTCTAGCGCATAGAGTGCAGACCGGGGCCACAGTGCGCGACACCTTAGATTAAGAAATAGAGGTTTTCAGATCTACTTGTGTTGCCAGATTGTCCTTTTTCCATTCCAGTAGACAGTTGAACAAAAAAAACTTGGTACACTCAGAAATAAAAGAAATCACAGTCCGACCTGGTAGCTCAGTTCTTTACTCCCGAGTACCTAGACATTTATGGGGAAGGTTGAGGTAGGAATTTCAAAGGCTGTAGGGGCTAGAGTGAGTTCAAGACCAGCCTAGGCAACTTAGAGTTGATCTCACAATAAAGCAGTGGTACAATGCTAGTCCAGCAGGTAAAAGTCCTTATATTCAATCCCTAGTACTTTAAATGAAAACAACACCAAGATAAAAAACCTTCTGGAATACTAGATTATATATTATTAAGCTAAGCTAATCAACAATCCATTCAAAAATTTTGCTAAAATAAGTGTAGGTTCAAATTGCATGTAAATACCTTTAAATACGTTTATGAGATGTTTTCTGAAACAAGAAAATTATAGCTAAATACAATATTTAAATAGATTATATAAAATGACCCAGTGACTTGGATACTCAGCTGTCGCAAGCCTCTCTAGCTACACCAGAGGGAACTTAATAATAGTGAATTAAGAATTTCTGAGCCTCTGAGCTGCCTAAGTCTCTAAAGACTGAAAGATTAGGTAGCTAAAAATATTGCTTAGTATTTTATTCTATTTAAACCATCTTCAAAAGTAAGTTTGAAATCTGCCTGGACACTGTCTAGTGAAAATGATTAAGCAATGGAATTTAGACTGCTACAATCTCCTTTATTCTGAGTTCGCACTAACATATTTCAAAAAATATAAAGTATCAACTTCCTAATAATTTCTATTAAAAAACCTTTGAGGTAAGGGAGATTATAAGACTATTTCTCTATAGATGATCTGCTTATTCACAGATAACTCCTTGACAGATCCAGAGATATTTTAGATATTGTTCATTTCAGATATTTTTCTGAGTAAAAAAATTTCCATGAGCAACTGCAGAACTCAGCACTGCAATGTATTTTCAACTTGAAAGATAAAAGATCTCCAACAATATTGAGTTAAAGAATTTGAGATTACTAGCCAAAATGATTTGTATTATGTACCATTGATCTTGAATATGAACAACATTTATGTAATTAACTGTAACACTTTAGTTTTAAGTGAAATTGCATATTAGAATTGTACAAATATAGCACACATATATTACACTAAAATTATGCCTCTCTTGAAGTTCAATGTAGTTTCCTATAAAAATAGTGAGGAGCAGTAATTTAGATGTATGTTTTTAAGTATTGTCATAAGTTCATATAGACACATTCATTGATTGCACAAAAGTCTATGAATCAGTACAGCTATTTGTTGTTTTCTTTTGTAGATAATTTAGAAAACAAAGTTTAAAATATATGTATTTTAGAATTGCACAGAAAGCATTTTCCCTAGGAGACTAGAAATATAGCCTATATTTTTAGAATGCTATCATGGGTTCTGCAAATTTTCTATGAAACATTTCAACACAATCAAGGATAATTTGAATCACAGAATTTTCTTATTCTTTCTAAAATTATTTTTTTAGGAATGTCAAATTTTTGACTACTAGAATGGTCTAAATTTAAGCATTTTCTTCTTGTGTGTCCTCAGACTGGGTGAGCTTAAGGGTAAAAGGAAATACTGTTTTAGTATTGACTTCTACCCCTAGAAAAGCTAAAACTGAGAACTGAGACTTTTACCTTAACTGTCTGAAAGACTCTCATGTCATTTGATACTCAGGATTATGCCACCTTGGAGTGAATCTTGTAATAAAACTCATTTATTAATCTTGCTTGCAATCCATGCCAGGAGTTGGAAAGAGAGAGAAAACTACAATTTTAAAAGAAGTAGTTCCTGAGTTCAGCGAGAGGATATAAAGGTAAAGATACTGCCATTATAAGTTTTGGCACTTCAGTCTTTTGTATGGGAAAGGGGCATTTTAATAGGCCTCAGTGTGGTTAAAAGGCAGATTTGGGAAAGAGTTAATATTTTGACAAACAAATAATTTATAGAAGAAAGTGGTGATTGCACTTTTTTTGCCCCCAAATGATAAAAATGAATGTAATGATTATTTCTAATTGTTTTAGACTATTTTGAAAGCAACACTGTTTTCTTCAAGTTTTGCATAAACAATTTGGTCTAAAGGTTTTACTCAGAAGCTACTATATATGTTACACATTAGATGGACCTTTGATTTAATATTTTTTGTATTTTAGAAAACAAATGGTTGATAAATGAATTTCAGGAAACATTAAACTACTCAGTAAACTAATCAAGCAAGGCCCTGAATCTAAAATTTGTGAACAATCTGGACTTCTAACATTACAGATTTACAACAGCTTCTATGATTGGATACTAAGTAATTTATTCAAATCATTAAACAATTATTTAGGAATTTAGTGTTCAGTCCTGAAGATAGAACTAATTTTGACCTTTCCAACAAACCTTCTTCTTGACTTGTGAACCAAACCTCCTCTAAGATTTTCTGATCCAGTGAGACAAACCACAATTCAAACCATGTTCCTGGAGAAGGTAAAATTAGAAAAATAAGAGATGGGAAGGCTATTCAAAACTTGTATAAAGAATTATTCCTGGCCTCTTTTAAATTTTGGTGGCTGTCAGTAGTTCTTTGATGATTCTTGCCATTACTTACATCAATTCCTGATTGTTTTGCTGTATAAAATTCTTTCCATGGGCTTCTGTAACCAGAGTTCTGTGTTTATATATTGAAACTTAGCCCCCACTGCTATTACTGAATCTTTACTTGATGATACATGTAAAGATTATGTTCTCAAATAAGATAAAGTAAGTAATGATCATTGTCTAAAAAAAAGTGTTCTGGCAGACAAATTTTTTTCCTACTTGTTTTTTTTAATTTTCTCTTATGTCTTTTTTGTATTTTTATATTACTTTATAAATGATACCAATCAGAATTCCCACTTCCTCCCCTCATCCCACTTCCCTCCCCCTCTCACACACACCCTCCACCATGCCCCACCCAGTCCTAAGAGAGGACAAGGCACCCTGCCCTGTGGGAAGTCCAAGGCCCCCCCCCTACATCCAGGCTTAGGAAGGTATGCATCCAAAGACAATAGGATCCTAAAAAGCCAGTATGTGCAGTAGAGACAAATCCCAGTGCCATTATCATTGGCATTTCAGTCTGTCCCAACTGTCAACCACATTTGGAGGGTCCAGTTTGATCCCATGTTCTTTCATTCCCAGCCCAGCTGGAGTTGGTGAACTTCCATTAGCTCAGGCACACTGTCTCAGTGGGTGAACCAACCCCTCATGGTCCTTACTTCCTTGCTTATATTCTCTCTCCTCCAGCTCTTCAACTGGACCTTGGGAGCTCAGTCCAGTGCTCTGATGTGGGGTGGCACATCTACACATTAGAGTATTACTCAGTGGTAAAAAAAAAAGACATTTTGAATTTTGTATACAAGTGGATGGAAATAGGAAATACTATCCTGAGTGAGATAAACCAGACCCAAAAATATGAGTATGGTATGTACTCACTCATTAGTGGATTCTAGCCATAAACAAAGGACATTAAGTCTATAGTTCATGATCCTAGAGAAGCTAAGTATTAAGATGAACCCAAATAAAGGCATATATAGATCCTCCTGGAAATTGGAAGCATACAAGATTGCCAGGCAAAAGTTGGGAGCATGGGGGCAGGGGGTATAGGGAAGGGGAGAGGGGGAAAGGGAATGGTTGGGGAGAGCTTGTGGGAGTAAGACAGTTGAGATGGAGGAAGGGCAAATATAAGAGTAGGGAAGGAAATATCTTAACTAAAGGAGCAATTTTGGGGTTGGCAAGAGTCTTGCCTCTGGAGGGGTTCCTAGGAGTCCAAGGGGATGACCCCAGCTAGGACCCTAGGCAGTGGAGGAAAGGGTGCCTGAACTGGTCTTGTTCCATAATCAGACTGATGACTATCTTAAATATCACCATAGAACCTTCATCCAGCGATGGATGGATGGAGACAGAGACAAAATTTAAGGAATAAAGGTAGAAACAAATCTTTGCTTAAGGTTGCTATGATAAAAATAAATCAACTCATACAATTAATGGAAGTATGTTTATTATTGCCTTATTTTCATGCCTGAATATAAAAACATGGAAACAACTAAACATAATTATGTATGTATACAGACACACAAGAACACACACACGTACATTCTCAGTAAGCTATGCTCATTGAGTATTTTCTTAAGAATATATAAAACAACTTGATAAAAAAAATGAAAGAAAAGTACATACATATATAAATATATCTATGTGAAATAAGTAACTATCATGTTAACTATCATGTAACTATCATGTGTTTTAGGTTCATTTCTGTTGCTGTCATAAATATTCTGACAAATGTAAAGGAGAAAGTGTGTATTTGATTTATGATTTCAAGTTACAATCCATTATTTTGTGGACATCAAGGAAGGAACTTGACACACCTAGTTACAAAAACAGCACAAAAAAGGTAGAACAAAGGATCCATATACGGTTACTGCTCAGCTCATATTCTGTATGCTTATATAGTTCAGAACCCAGACCTGGGGAATCTTGCCAGCCACAGTGGGCTGAGTTTTCCCAAAATAATTACTCATAACAGTATACCGCAGATATGCCTACAGGACATGAAGATCTACACAGTACCTGTCTTAGGGTTTCTATTGCTGTGAAGAGACACCATGGCCATAGCAACTCTTATAAAAGAAAAATGTTAAATTGGGGGTAGATTACAGTTTCAAAGGTTTATTCCATTAGCCTCCTGGTGAGACATTGTGGCATGTACGCAGACATGGTGCTGGAGAAGGAGCTCAGAGAGCTATATCTTGAATAGCAGGTAATGGGACATGAAGTGGGACACTGATGTAGCTTGAGCCTTAAGAGATCTCAAAGCCAACTCTAACAGTGGCACACTTCCTTTATTAAGGACACATCTACTCCAACAAAGTCACACATCCTGATAGTACTATTCTCTGTTGAAGATCATTTTCTTTTAAACTACCACAGTCCATTATTGGTACTAACTTCTTTGGTAAATCAAGATGGGTTTTAGTTTACAGCTAAAACTGGCAGTCAGAGATGGTAATGAAAAAATTTAATATAAAATTTTCAGAGTAATGATATTAAATTAAGGTATTTACCTTTTCAGTCACAGAGGATAACACATTTACATTTTAATGAATCCAACAATACTGAGCACTAAATATTAAAATAATTTTTCAGAACAGAATGCAAAGACTACTTTCTTTTCATCAGCTATGTGTTAAAAAGGTTTGCTGTAATTATCATTTGTATTATTTATTGAATGGTCATAACTGTGACACAATGCTATGAAATAGAAAAGCTGGAACTTTTTCCCTTTAAGATGCCATAATTTAGAAGACAGTTGGGAGAGAACATGGTGAATTGAAGTTTGTGAACTCAGTAGGAATGCTGATCTTAATATTATGAGTATTTAAATTATGTACCACTCCTCATAAAAAATCTGATACTAGAGAAAGTGTTGACTGGAACATATCAGATAAAATTTAATGATCTTTTTTGTTTTATTGTCTCTTTGTAGAATTCAAGCACTCCTCAATCTCACTTAATAAGCTAGGAAGACTTTGAACCCTCCTGTTCTGCTGTGTCTATTTATTTTTAAGTGATATTGTTACCACCAAGTGACAGCATCCTTCAAAGTAGATTGAATGGGTTATTATCATATAAAGATTGAAAAATTAGTTTTTAATTTTTTAAAACCAGACCTGGATAGAGGTGGGTGGTCCTTGAACTTCCCACAGGGCAGGGAACCCTGATTGCTCTTTGGGCTGACGAGGGAGGGGGATTTGATTGGGGGAGGGGAGGGAAGGGGAGGCGGCGGTGGGGAAGGGACAGAAATCTTTAATAAATAAAAAAATAAAAATAAAATTTAAAAAAACTTTTATTATTATTTTGTTAAAGTTTGAATGGAAATTCAATGGTGAAATCTTCCTATTGCCCTACCATTTGTTAAAACGGTCTTCACAAATACATTTGTGATGATGATGATGATGACTCCCTATAAGTATAGTAGATGCTCTTAACTGTTAGTACATACCTGGAGATGAGAACACAGAAATTTGATCATTATAACTTTTCAAATTACTAAATAATCTAGTATTTATTAGTATTGAGCTTAGAGACAGTTATATAGCACACTGTGAAAACTTTTATGGAATACAAAAACTGGAAAAGCACTTATCTGAAGACAACATGAATTACTCCTAGGGTTGCTATGTGGAAACAAATCAGCACCATTTTCATATCTATAAATTTACAAGTTAGGAAATAGTAAAGAAAACATTATTAGGCAAATGACTTGAAAACTAAAAATAAACATTTTCATAAAACTAATACTTGATTGTTGAAAAAACTGAAAAATTAAAACAAAAATTTAATATCACTTTGAATTTATGACTCTGGGTTTGCAAGCTTTTAACATTTTTACAACCTTGTATTTATATTATATTGTATCTTATATACATGGTAAATATATAAGCAAATATTAAATTTTAAATATTTTACACATTTGAAAAAAATTGTAACCTGCATTTTAACTTCATTTCTGCAGTTGACATAATATGATCTTTTATAGATTTAATTGTATTCAATAGCTTGTTATTTACTTCAGTATCCTACATTTAAAATTATTCTAAGATATGTTGCAATCAATATCACATGTCAGTTTTTCTTACATATCTATTAATTTGTTAGGTTAAGATATTGAGTAAAATCAAAAACCTGTAAGTTTTTTATTGCAGGCTGACTATTCCATAAAAGTTTTCACAGTGTGTTATATAACTATCTCTAAGCACTCACATTGTAGTTCATAAGTGTCTATAGCTCCAATTCTAAGAAATCTATTGTCTTCTTCTGACATCTAAAGGCTCCTCTGCATGGACATATAACACACACACAAAAAAAAAAATTATGTAATAGAAAATGTACTTAGAAAATATAGAATTCTCCAGAGTTATATATCAATACCAATTTGCCAAGCAATCTAAATTTAATTTAACTAATTCATTCTGCAGATTCATTCTATCCTAATTGTATTCAGAGTGATCATAGAACCATATAGAGATGATATAAAGTTGAAAACAAGTATTTAATATCTAATTTTAAAGTACATGTTAAAAAATTGAGAATATGTGGGTTGAATAATATCACATGGAAAACCAGCCCATCTACAGTCATTGTTATTTTATAAAACCATTTCTCAATTAGAAATATTCTATGTGTTAAAGAAAGGTCTATTCTTTCAATATTTTAGAAGAGTGTATATATGCTGTTCTTAGGATTTTATTATCCATGGCAAGCTTTTTTATATATCATAAATCCATTTTCATTTCCAAGATTCCTGTTGGGATTTAAATTAAAAACATGCATAAAATTGCTGCAATTGTATTGTTGGAATAACTATAAATTGTTACTTCTGTTTTCTCTCACTTTCTCCCAGTTCAGAAACACTAATTTTGTTCTGTACTTCTTGTAAGTATTTTGTATTTTATTTTCTCCCTTACATATTACACAACTATATCCCATGACATTGCCCCCCATATGTACTGGTTTTATTTCTGGATCCTTCTCTCTTGTATTTTTTAAATTATTTTGCTGATAACAATGACCTATCAATACATATTTTCAAGAAGTAATCATGACTAATTGGATTATAAGTTAATTTTGCCTGTATTTTAAGAATTTTAATGTTTTTAAAAAGTTTTTAAAATTACTTTGAAAGTTTTTCTTTTCCTACTATAAGACCTATATTTATTGATTTTCACTCTTTAATAACAAAATCCAAGTTAAAAATTCAATTATGAGCATTTCATTTTCATTCAATAAACTCATAAGCAACAGACAGAAATGCAAACAAGTATAATTAGAATCAGAATTATTATAATTATAAACTTTTATGTGAGTTACAACAAAACATGAACATTTGAACAAAAGTCATATTTATTTTGGTGATTCTTATTTTAAATAAAATTTCGAAAGAGTGAAAGAAATAGACTCATTACTACTTATAGGAACATATTTATATTAAAAGAAAAATTCCTATAATGGTTTACTGAAATATGTAATGAATCACTGTGGCAGGTAAACAGAGAAATAAATGGTTGCTTTTTATATTTTAAGGAGAAAAAGCATATACTTTCTTCCCTTGATAATAAACGAATATTGTACCAATTTATCGAGCCCAGAGACTTATGAAAGCAAAAAATGAGTAATGTGAATTTCAGAACCACTTTATGACCAATATTGAACTCATCCTGTTGCTCATGAAAAAGTAACAACCATTACCATTGCAATTTGGCAAAGAATTTGAAGGAAAAGTTAGAGTGCAAAAATAAATCTAATGTATTACTGTTTGATCTTGTGCATAGTTTATCTGGTAGAAGTGTCAATAAAAGAGGTGAAGTTCATTTTTATATACTTTTCAAAATTCTTTTCTTATCATTTTTTAAATTTTATTAGATTTGTAAAAAAAAATTACAAATCCAAGTTCCCAATTCCTTCCCTCTTCTCATTCCCTCCACATACCCAACCACCTCACCCTCATCCAATCCTCAGAGAGGGTAAGGTACATTGCATAGTCGAGGGTCAGAGGCCCTCTATTCTAGATCTGGGCTGGTCAAGGTATACATCCAAAGAGAATAGGATCCCAAAGCCAGTACATGCAGTAGGGATAAATCCCAGCGCCACTGCCAGTGGCCCCTAGGTCTGCCCCAGCCATGCAACAGTCAACCTCATTCAGAGGGACTAGTTTGGTCCTGTGTTTGTTCCTTCCCAGTCTGGCTAGAGTTGGTGAGCTCCCATTAGATCAGGTAGACTGTTTCAATGGGTGAACCCATAATGTTCTTGATCTTTTTGCTCATATTCTCATTCCTCCCACACTTCATCTGGGCTTTGAGAGCTTAGCCAAGTGCGCCAATGCGTGTCTCTGCCTGTTTCCATCAGTTGCTGGATAAAGGTTCTATGGTCATATTTAAGATATTCATCAGTCTAACTACAGGGCAAATCAAGAATGGGCCTCCTCTCCTCTATTGCTTAGGGTCTTAGCTGGAATGA
Source organism: Microtus agrestis (assembly GCA_902806775.1). Lineage (NCBI taxonomy): Eukaryota > Metazoa > Chordata > Mammalia > Rodentia > Cricetidae > Microtus > Microtus agrestis. Next base: position 176,512 of record CADCXT010001205.1, read on the forward strand.
GCCTTGTGTATTCCTGGGAATTTTCCTAGAGCCAGGTGTCTGCTAACCGTATAATGGCTCCCTTACTCATATCTCTTTCCTTGCTCTCATCTCTGTCTTTCCTCCTTCTCGACTATCCCTTTCTGTCAAGTTCTCTTCAACCCTCCCCTTCTCCCCTTCTCTTCACCTTTCACCCTCCCTTCTCTCCTCCTCTTCCTCTTTCATCCTCCCTTCTTCCCCCACCCCCATGCTCCCAATTTTGTCAGGCAGTCTTGTCTTTTTCCAATTTTCAAGTGGTTCTATATATGTTTATCTTTGGGTTCACCTATTACTTAGCTTCTATAGGATCATGAACTATAAGCTCAATATCCTTTGTTTATAGTTAGTATTCACTTATGAGTGAATACATACTTATTCATCTTTTTGGGTCTGGGTTACCACACACAGAATAGTGTTTTCTAATTCCACACATTTGCATGCAAAATTCAATATGCCATTGCCTTTTACTGCTGAGTAGTCCTCTAATGTGTAATTGTGCCACATTTTCTTTATCCATTCTTTGGTTGAGGAGCATAGATGTTGTTTCTAGGTTCTGGCTATTACAAATAATATTGCTGTGAACATAGTTGAACAAATGTCTTTGTAGCATGACTGAGTATATTTTGGGTATATACCCAAGAATGTTACTGCTGAATCCTGAGGAAGGTTGATTCCCAATTTTTTGAGAAATTGACATACTGATTTTCAAAGTGGCTGTACAAGTTTGCATTTCCACCAGCAAAGGATGGGTGTTCCCTTTACTTAACATCCTCTCCAGTATATGCTACCATTGGTGTTTCTGATCTTAGCCATTCTGACAGGTGTAAGATGGTATCTCACAGTTGCAACTCCCTGATGGCTAAGGATGTTGGACATTTCCTTAAGTATCTTTTGGCCATTTTATAATCAACTGTTGAGAATTCTCTGTTTAGTTTTGTACCCTATTTTTGTTTGAGTTATTTAGAATTTTAACGCCTAATTTCTTGAGTTCTTTATACATTTTGGAGATCATTTCTTTCTCTGATGTGCAGTTGGTGAAGATCTTTTCCCATTCAGTAGGCTGACTTTTTGTCTTGTCTGTGTCCTTTGTTTTACAGAAGCTTCTCATATTTCGGAGGTCCCACTTATTTAATGTTGCTCTCAGTGTTTGTGCTACTGGGGTTATATTTAAGAAGTTGTCTCCAGTGCCCATTTGTTGAAGACTACTTCCCACTTTCTCTTCTATCAGGTTCAGTATGTTAAGATTTATATTGAGGTTTTTAATCCATTTGGGCTTGAGTTTTGTCCATGGTGATAGATATAGATCTATTTTCATTCTTCTACGTATTGACATCCAGTTATGGCAGAACCATTTGATAAAGATACTTTTTATTACATTGTATAATTTTAGCTTCTTTGTCAAAAATCAGGAGTTCAGAGGTATGTGGATTAATATCTGGGTCTTCTATTCGATTTCATTGGTCAACCTCTCCGTTTTTATGCCAATATCAAGCTGTTTTCATTAATATAGCTCTGTAATTAAGCTGAATGTCAGGGATGGTAATGCCTCTAGAAATTCCTTTATTGTAAAGATTTGTTTTTTCTACCTGGGTTTTTTGTCTTTCCATATGAAGTTAATTATTGTTCATTCATGGCTTGCAAAGAATTGTGTTGGGATTTTGATGGGGATTCTTCAGATCGTATAAATCTTTCGCCTTTTACACTGAATATATAGATTGCTTTTGGTAGGATTACTATTTTTACTGTGTTGATTCTATCTATCCAAGAGCCTGGGGGATCTTTCCATTTTCCAGTATCTTCTTCAATTTCTTTCTTCAAAGACTTAAAGTTCTTGTCAAATAGTTCTTTCACTTCTTTGGTTAGTGTTACCCCAAGATATTTTATGTTATTTGTGGCTATTGTGAAAGATGATATTTCTTTGATATCCCTATCTGATTCTTTATCCTTTGTGTTTAGGAAGGTTATTGATTTTTTTGAGTTGATCTTGTATACTGACACATCACATCATTTAAGGTATTTATCAGTTGTAGGAGTTCTCTGGTAGAGTTTTTGGGGTCACTTATATATACTATCATATCATCTGCAAATAATGAAAGTTTGACTTTTTCCTTTCCAGTTTGAATCCCTTTGATCTCCTTTTGTTGCCTTATTGTTATTGTCAAAATTTCAAGAACTATATTGAAGAGATATTGAGAGAGTAGACTGCCTTGTCTTGTTCTTGATTTTAGTGGAATCGCTTTGAGTTTCTCTCCATTTAATTTGATGTTAGCTGTTGACTTGCTGTATACTACATTTATTAGATTTAGATATGTTCCTTGTACCCCTGATCTACATCTTTATCATGAAGAGGTGTTGGATTTTCTCAAATGCTTTTTCAGCATCTAATGAAATGATCAAATATTTGTTTTTTCTTTCAGTTTATTTATATGATGAATTACATTGATAGATTTTTGTATGTTGAACCAGCCTTGCATCTCTGAGATGAAGGCAACTTGATTATGGTGGATGATTTTTTTCATATGTTCTTCTATTTAATTTGCCAGTATTTTATTGAATATTGTTGCATCCATACTCATGAGTGAGATTGGTTTGTAATTCTTTTCCTTGGTTGATCCTTTGTGTAGTTTTGGTATCAGGATAACTGTAGATGCATAAAAAGAGTTTGGTAATATTCTTTCTTTTTCTATTATGTGGAACACTTTGAGGAGTATAGATATTAGCTCTTCTTGGAAGTTCTGGTAGAATTCTGAAGTAAAAGCATTCAGCACTGGGCTTTTTGGTTGGGAGATTTTCTGATGACAGCTTCTATTCTTTTGCAGTTTATAGGTGTATTTAAATTGCTCACTTAGTCTTGATTTAATTTTAGTATATGGTATCTATTTTTAAAATTGTACATTTCTGTTATATTTTCCAATTTTGAGGAGTACATTTTTTTGTAGTATGACCTAATGATTCTCTGAATTTCTGAAATGTCTGTTGTTATGTCCCCCTTTTCATTTCTGATTTTCTTGATTTGGATATTTTCTCTCTGCCTTTTGATTAGTCTGGGTAAGGGTTTGTCTATCTTGTTGAATTTCTCAAAGAACCAGCTCTTTATTTTATTGATTCTTTTTATTGTTTTTTGTTTTGTTTTTGTTTTGTTTGTTTGTTTCTCTGCTGTTGATTTCAGTCCTCAATTTGATTAATGCCTGTCTTCTATATCTCTTGGGTGAGTCCGCTTCCTTTGGTTCTAGAGCTATCTAGTGCATTGTTAAGTCACTAATATGAGCTTTCTCCATTTTCTTTATGTGGGCATTGTGCTATGAACTTTCTTCTTTGCACTGCTTTAACAGTTTCCCTATAGGTTTCAATATATCCTGCCTTCATTTTTGGTGAATTCAAGAAAATATTTAATTTCTTTCTTTATATCTTCCTTGACCCAGGGGTGGTTTAATAGTTCACTATTTAATTTCCATGAGCTTTTAAGCTTTCTGAGAGTAATATTATTGTTGAATTCTAACTTTAATCCATGGTGATCTGATAAGACATACGGGGTTATTCCAATTTTTTTATATCTTGATGTTTGCTTTGTGGCATCCTTTCTGAGGTCCAGGCTGACCAAGTGAACTACTCCCTGAGTCCACAGCCAGGATTTTATGTTATACTTCCCTAATGTCCACACAATTTCTTTTATTTTGTTTTTTGGTTGGAAATAGATTTTTCTCTCATATAATGCATTCCAAACATAGTTCCTCTCCTTCCACTTCTCCTACACCCACACCTATTCTTTTCCCCAGATCCACTCAGCCTCCATTTCCTCTTCAGAAAATAGCACATTTCCAAGAAAGGACATTCAACCTGGACAAAAGGAGTTACATATGACAAGGTGAAATCCCTCACATGAAAGCTGGGCAACAGGAAAGAGATCTCAAGAACAGACAAAAGTGTCAGAGACACAGCCACTGCCACTGTTTGGAGTCCCTCAAAAACATCAAGCTAAGAGCCATAACATCTGTGTGAAGGACATCATACATACTCATGAAAGGATCCCATGTTGCTGTGAGCCCAAGTTAACCCTGTTTAGTTTATTTAGAGGGCTGTGTTTTCCTGATGTCCTCCATTCCCTCTGAATTCTACAGTCATCTTTATACTTTCAAAATTTCAAAGAAAGTTGAGTATAAATGACCAAGATACAAAAACAACTTTGAAATCTTGACTGACATTGGTTACTCAATAAGACTAAATTGACCAGTTTAAACAGGAAATTTTTATAAATCATAACTTAAGAATTCTTAGAAATTTAAAAGTTATGTACATTGAATGGATATGAATTCCTCCCAATAAAACACTTTTATAGAAATATTCTATGAGGACTATCATATAGGTGGTGATCATATCAGAAGGTTTATTAGCCATAAGACAAAATAAGTAATTTCTTAAAAATGTCATAACAGTTTCTTCAAAATGTACTTTATATGTTCTTGACATTTTTTTTGAAATTAGAGCAATTGTTTTGCCTATGAATTTGATATTTTTTGAAAGATTCACGAAACTCCATTTTTAGGTACTAAGTGAATTACCACTTAATACATCCATGTTATTTTGCTATGGGGTTTGGGTAAGAAATTATTGTTAGGTACATTATTGATAGTGTGATTCCTATAAATGAATATTCATCAAATTATGTGATATCAATGACATTTCTACCCACTGCATATCTCTTTGCATACAATGACATGTACTTCCCCACAAACTAGTTAGTGATTCATTTAATATTAGATGTTTATTGTTGACCTTTGATCTTAAGAATTGTGATTCAGGAGAAATATCTTTGGAATATCACTAAGTGTATAGTGGTATTGGTAAGAAAAACAATAAACCTTAATAAACAACTTCTCATTTCAATAATATGATTTTATAGATGCAGTAGGAAAGGAGATAGAATTGAATTTCTTTAATCTTCTACTCAGAATTGTCCTTGAAATTTTTCACATCTAAACACAACAGAAAGTATTTTGCTACTTTCTGTATTTGTGTTAATCTGTCATTTGTGTTTGTATGTATGTGTGTGAAAAGCATATATGAGAATCTAAAATATTTGAAAAAAAATAAATTCAAATAAAATATTTATTTATTTTTTAACAAATTTTATGTAGAAATTCTAAAACCTCTATTTTTGAACAAGAACACCTGATACATCTAAGAAGCAAATGTAAGGATACTTGACTTATCCTATACATTGAATATGTTAAATTTCGAGTTGAGTATATTGATATAGAACTAGATAAGAATTTGTTTGTTGTTTTAAGGTATTTTCTGAAAATGGTAACAGTAATATTATTTTCAACTATGTGAAGAAAAGTAAATTTATCTGTGTATTAATAGGCATTCTCTATATAAAGTCTGTGTTTTTCCCTTCAGAAAAGTAATTTTATCTTATTTATGTGGTGCTTACTAGAGAGTAAAAGTTATTAAAGGGCTGTGATTGATCATGTCAAGAAAATCTATAGTTGACAACTAAATGATTACATTTTTAGAAGATGTCTTGTTTACATTACTTAAATTTGAACCAGAACTTTTATAAAATGTCATCTGAAATAAAGTCTTAATTCAATATCAGTGTTAAACAGAATGTTGCCTTGAAAGACTGATGAGTAAATAATATTGTAAATATATAATGCAGTCTTGTTTTCTCTTTAAAATATAAATTTCACAAACAATATTCCAAATAATCTAACTGTAAAGGAAAATAAGAAATAAATAACAGAAACTCTCAAAATGTGCCTTTGTTCTTAAACCTGAGCATGCTTCTGGAACTGTAATATTAAACATTAGTTAAGTATTGCAATTTTGGTCATTCTCTTAATGCCAAAAATAATCTAACCAAATAAATTCTAAGACTTTTGATCCTGTGAATGATGACCTAATTTAGAATGTTATGGACAGATAGAAAGGAAAGGAGAAAATTTAAAAAGAAATTCACCATCTTTTAACACTGTTAAATGAAAATAGTATTAAAGATAACAGGTTATAGAGGACTGAAGTAAAACAATGTCATCTAGACTTATCAGCCATGTTATACTTGCAAACATTCAATAGCTATGATTGTCTGTACAAGACCAAGGGCAGTCAACGTTTTTGTATTGATGGAAATAGTATCACTGGTCATCACACCTAATGGAAAATCTATTGACAGCTGATAGATTCTATTGGGAAGGGGAAGTCAGTTTTAATTAAGGATGAGACCTATTGTAGGAGGACCATATTCCCCATGATGGTCCCCATACCCATGAATATATGGGCACAACAGATACTTCTCAGTGAGTTATTTTTTTAAAAAAGTAAAAGATTGTGAAGTTGTAAAGTGTGAAATAAGGGTGGTTCTTGGAGGAGTTAGGGAAAGGAAAGGAGAGTCAATATGCTCAAAATGCAATACATAGAATTTTCACAAATTTTATTGAAATGTATATTTTAAATGAATGCATGTTTAATGTTCAATGCATATTAGAAACTACAACATGATAAATATGTTAAAATTACTCCTTGACACAGATTTTATAACAGTATATTTCTATGACATCTTTAACAATCTCGGTTGAAGGAGTTCCTTATATTCTTACTATGAGTAAAACAAGCTGTCACTAACTGATGCCTTAAGAAATATTATGTAGCCGGGCAGTGGTGGCACACACCTTTAATCCCAGCACTTGGGAAGCAGAAGCAGGTGGATATCTGTGAGTTCGAGGACAGCCTGGTCTACAAGAACTAGTTCCAGGACAGGAAAAAAAAGCTATGGTTTGAAAATAAAAAAAAAGGAAATATGCAGAGAAATGTTCTACATTTCTTAGCTGAGGTTTCATACTCTTTTGAGATCTCTGAACTTTTTCATTTTATGAAAACCTAACTCAGTGTCTCAGTGGTCAAGAAAACTTGTTGGCCTTGAGAAGGATTTACATTTCCCTGAGAACTTCAGTTTCAGGAGAAGTAGGGCCTTCTGGCCTACAGACCTGTAGGTAGAAAAACATTAATATACATATGAAAAATAAGAAAATCTGAAAAACAAAAGTTTAATTCAAAGATCATTTAAGTGGTAGATAAATATTTTATCTGGATTCTGAACACTAGTACAAGAAAACTCAGAGAAACATTGTGCAATCTGGGATACATAATGAGATTCCATCTCATATACCATTTGAATGTTATTTAACTCATGGCATGGATGACAAATTACTTGTTTCATGTACTTGCTGTTGTATACAGAAATATTTTACAAAAATATGAGGTTGACAAATAATTATGAGTGTTAACTCCTTTTTTTCATTTAGGTACAAATGAGGTAGCTATTTAGTTGCTTCTCAATTTGTTAATTAGTATTGGAACCCTATTCTGTGCTAGAAGTAATGAATATCTAAATTGTTTCAGTACATTAAACATTTTGGAGTCAGAAATTGAGACAACAGCTTGATAAATTCAAGGATAGCAAAGAGTCATTTGGCTGACCCTGTCTCCACATTTTCATGAAACATCATCTACAGAAATCCCAAGAAAACTGTATTTTCTCTGTTACCTCTTCTCCCTACCAGACCTTCTCAGACCTCCAAGAACTCTTTGTCTAACCCAGTCAACCAATTGCTGACTCTGTTCATTGATTCAATGTAGTTTTGTTGGTACAAGAGAATGGTTGTAAAAGCAATTCTCCCACTTTTACCCCCCCAAAAAAGAAAAGGTTTTAATTCAAACATAGTAAAACTTTATACAATAAGAAATACTTTCACAATATCCAATCCATTAATACTTGGTAAATTCTGAGAAAATACTCTACTATCTATCTTGTCTCAATGAGTCCAAGGATTTGTACTCAATTACTATCATAACTAAGGAAAACCATAACTGTACATAATCTTCAACCCCATCAGAGATGCAAGAAACATACATTGCCTAAGTAAACAGGAGGTTCAGGACAAGAAACTTCTAAAACTAAGAAATGACCGAGATATCTGACTGGTTGGATGGTCATGGCAGGATTCCTCTGCAATGTTGTAGCATGCATTTTTGGCCTACGAGCCTAAATACCTGACATAATTTCCTGTGAAGCAGGAATTTTGAAGGACTTCCCTTCTTTGTCTTTGCAAAGTTTGGCAGTTGCCTTATTTTGTGTAGTGTTAGTCTAATTTTGACAGCATAGTATCAGGAGTTAAGGCAAGGGCAGTTTATTTGTCCAGTGGCTTACTTTGCCACAAATGAAAGCAAACTCCATACTGAGGTTCTTTGATGCCTACCACTCTCTTTTAAAGAAAATTGTTGCTGCCAGGATCAGGAAGAGTCTCAGTGTAACAGAAAGCCTTATGTTATTAAAACATTAAAATGCCATATTCTGTAGGTCTCTGATGTTTTTTAAGATGATCTATACATTTAAAATATGCCTCTGAGTATCTTTGAAACAATAGCTAATATAAATACAAGTTTTATTGTTACAGATAACTAACTACTATCTTCTATTTCTTTATTATTTTAAAAGATTTTAAAGAGAACTTTCCATTATATTTTTGAACAAAATGTATGGGAAAAATACCTTAACCCATAAATAGAAATATAATATAATAAAATATGATGTGATATAATATTATATAAATACCCTTAAACTTATATAAATACACAAAAAATAAATCCCAATGTAAAACATTTGAGACAAGTAGTTCCTTTTTAGTTTGAAAGTACATTCAATAATCTACTTTTTCATCCTATAATTTTATATCCCCTTCTCTCATTTCAAACAAGATCCCTGAATCTAATCTTCTTTACTCAGTTTCTTCCCTGACTATGACCAATAATACATGCAACCAACTCCTCTCAAACAATGATAAACATCCGTTTTCCACTGAATGATCAATGTCAATCGACTTAAACTTTTGTAAATGTAGGTGTCATGATCGCTAGGCGACTTCCTTTTGTCTGGAGTTGATGGCATCTCTATAGGACACTTAGTAATTTGAGATAACAGTCAAGTCCTAAGAGAATAAATTGTATCATTTGTTGTCCAGTCTCTGTGTAATGGGAAAATGTAGGACTTATCTAGAGTCTTAGCTGGAGTAGGACATGAGGTTCAGTAATCTCAGTTAGCAACTTTGAAGTAGTTTTGGATGCAAAATTGAGAAGAAACTGAAACAGAGGCATTCTAGGAGACTGGGTCATCTGGGATACTTGCCTTCATTAGTATCTTGTCCTTTTGTTCTTAAAACATACAAATATGTAAAGGTAACATGCATATCCACATTAAGGCAGTATGGAATGTTCAGTGTGCACAAGTCAGTTCAAGATTTTTTTTCATGTTTGAGTAGGTAAAATGCATTTATTAATTTTATAAGTTTGTTTGTAATATATAACAAAAACATTATCCATGCAATATAAAAAGATGTAATGTACTTGATAAGTCATAAGCAAACTGCAACCAACAAGATTTACCATATCTTATCCAGTCTCAGAGTTGTTCCCATGTAGAGGGATTACCTTACATGTCACCTATCCTGAAGTATTTCTTTTTTACGTTTATGTCTTCAGCCAAGATTTTAAGGTCTCATCCAATTGTACTGGCATTTCAATTGTATTTTAATAAATAAAGGCTGCTTACGGATCTGAGACTAAAACAGTCCCACTGGTCAGCCTTACAGACCAGATTATGGTAATATACAACTTTAACCCCAGTAGTCACACTTCTTATCATAAATACTGCATGGTGCATTCCTTTAATGACAGTGGTGCATTTTTTAATTCCAGGCCTAGAGAGGATTATAAAATTGGAGGAAACAGCTCTCAATAGGTAGTCTCATTCTGAGATTGCAACAGGTAGGATCGCCATTACCATGCAAAGATGGAAAATATATGGAGACTCTGGATACTTTAAATTATTGTGTTGTCTTTGAATTATTTGACTGCTGAGGAAAAAGCAACAGCAGCTAAAAGACAATTTATTATTAATGTTGCTAGATTAATCCAATCTATATATTTTGAAAATGCCTTGACTTCGAAATTTAATTCAAAAGATACGGTACTTTGAAGAAGAGATTTTGCTTTTGTTTTCAAAGGAAATGAGAGGCTTGGATTCATTCAAGCTTAAGAAAAATAAAGTTTAATAAAAATGCCTTAGGGGGCTCGAGAGATGGCTCAGTGGTTAAGAGCGCTGCCTGCTCTTCCAGAGGTCCTGATTTCAATTCCCAGCAACCACATGGTGGCTCACAACCACCTGTAATGAGATCTGGAGCCCTCCTCTGGCGTGCGGGCATACACACAGAATATTGTATACATAATAAATAAATAAATATTTTACAAAAAAAATGCCTTGACATGAAAATTTAATCAAATGATGCTACTTTGAAAAAGAGGTTTTTCTTTTGTTTCCACAGAAAATGAGAGTCTGTAGATTCATTCTTATTTAAGAAAAATGAAGTTTGATCAAGAAAGAACTCCTAAAAAAATCTGCAATGAAAGCAGATGACACTGATGATCCAATGTAATGTTTTGGAGTTATTTTGTTGCAGTTTTCTCTGGGTTTTATAACCAGAACAGCTTTAAGACTGCTAGTTGAAATGATCCAGCCTCACAAAATACTCCAGTAAGGAAGTGAGCATAATCTTATTTTTTTTCAGGTCCCCATAAGATTATCAGTACCCCATGTCAACAGAAGATAGCCTAGAAAACTATGCCCATTTTCCCAAAAGTGAATTATGGATGTTTGTTTTTGTTTAATGTGTTGGTTACAAGTAGCTATGGATAACAGTCAGGGAAAAAAAGTTAAACAACGGAAATTAGATTAAATATTCCTATTTTGAAAAAAAAGGCCAGGCACTGGTGGTGCACACCTTTATTTCCAGCACTCAGGAGGCAGAAGCAGACAGATCTCAAGGAGTTCAAGGTCAGCCTAGTCTACAGATCAAGTAGTAAGATGTGCTTGATAGCTACAGAGAAATCGTGTCTAGAAAAAAGAAAATAAGAAAACAAAACAAATTGAAAGAGAGAAAAAATGGAAAAAAAGAAAGAAAAGGGGGAATATAAATATGATAAAATAAATAAATATGATAGAATAAAAAGTTAGATTATTGAGTCTACTTTTAAAAGCAGCTATTAGCTTTAAATGTTTTACATTGATTTTAATTTTGTATATTATATGCAAAGTTTGTTTACTGATACAAATTTAAAATTAATTTTGTTAAAACATATTGTATATTTTTCTAATCTTGTTCAAGGTATTGTCATTTAACAATGTAATGCAATTTCTAGTCATTGAAAATTATTACCAACTGTTTAGGATAATAAAAAAATATAGGTTAGTAGTAACTCACTTAATATAATCAAACTTGTAGTCACATTGGCTATATTTTCAAGGTAAAACAAAGTTATAATTTAGATAGACAAGTCATCTCCAAAGTTTTCAGAGATCTACATAATATGGCATTTAAGATGTTTTAATAATCTATGTTCTTTTTATGACAATGAGACATGTCTGCTCATGGCAACACCAATCTACCTCAGAGAATATAATGGACATTGAAGAAACTACTTTGTTTGTGGCAAAAGTAAACCACTGGGCAAGAAAATGCCCTTGCCTCAACTGCTAATATTATGCTGTCCTAATTAGACAAACAGGACACAAAATATCCTGTTTCACAGAAAAATCTTTCAATTATGCTAGGCCTGTAGGCTAAAATAGATGCCCCAATGTTGCAGAGGAACAGTAAGCCAACTGTTTCTGTCATTACACACAGTTCTCTAGAAGTCACTTGCTTGCACTTCCTGCTTGCTCAGTTAATATTATTTCCTTTTTTGGATCTCTCAGGGAATTGAAGATTAGATAGCTATAGTTATAGGTTAACCAGACCCAGAAACCTAGTTATGATAGATAATAAGTTAGGTATAAGACTTTGTACTCACCAAGATAGTATAGATATGAAATATTTTCTCTGAATTTGTCAAATGCAAATGGACTAGACATTGATGATGTATTTATTACCTGTATATATTGTATGTAGTTATTGTACTCATTGTGCATAGCTTTCTTATATTAGTTATAACAATTTTTTTATTCTAGACAAAAAGGGTAAATATAGTGGCATTTCCATTGTATTTTAAAAATAATGACTGCCTGAATATCTGAGAGTAAGCAGTCCTACTGGTTAGCCTTACAGACCAAATTATGGTAACATGCACTTTTAATCCCAGTAGTCACACTAATTGCCATAGATACTGGGTGGTGCATGCCTTTAATCCCAACACTAGAGAGGGTTGTAGAAGGAGCGGTGGGCCGCTTTCCACAGCCTGGCTCCCAGCTAGCTTTACCGGAAATAATTACATGGAAATTGTATTATTTTAAACACTGCTTGGTCCATTAGCTCTAGCCTCTTACTGGGTAATTCTCACATCTTGATTAACCCATTTCTAAGAATCTGTGTAGCACCACGAGGTAGTAGTTTACCAGTAAGGATCTTAACCTGCATCCATCTTGGAGAGGAGAGGCATGGCAACTGCCTGACTCAGCTTCTTTCTCCCAGAATTCTGTCCTGTCTACTCTGCCTACCTAATTTTATGTCCTATCAAAGGCCAAGCCGTTTCTTTACTAATTAACCAATGAAAGCAACAGATAGAAAGATGACCCTCCTCCATCAGAGGGTTATAAAATGGGAGAAAACAACTCTCAACAGGCAGTCTCATTCTGAGATTCTGGGAGGCAGTATTGCCATTTCAGACTGAGGTTGATATAAGAGTCAGTAGCTGGCTGTTTTTCTTTTCCGATCTTCAGGTTGAATTCCAATTTCTGACCCTCTGTTTTTATTAATCATGCTTCATTTAACTGTGCATCACCCAATCAAATCGTATCTTCATTAATTTTGAAGGAATGGCCTTTCTTTTCCTCTGAAAACAAAAGCACAACCTGTCCTCCAATGCAACCCATTTTTTTGACTTTCATTCTTAAATTAAGACATTCTTAAAATATATAGGTTGATATAATCTAGCAAATGCAATGTCTCTTAGCAGTTACTGTTTTTTGGTACAGTGGCATTGCAAAATTTGAAGTCAAAAAAACACCATACAGGACCCAGACACCCTGTGTATTTCCTTTCTTTATGTGGTTTATTTTATTGTTTTTTCTTCACTCTTTCATTAATGACTTTATTATTTTTAAAGTACTTATTTTTCTATGTTTATACCCAATTTCTTCTTTTTTAAAAATCCAAGATTCAAGCATTTTATATCTGTTTCTATATTTTGGTTCTTTTGGTTTTGTTTTGCTTTGTTTTTGGTCTGGACTTGGTTTTACTGCATATCTGCTGCATTCTATGACGTTCTGATCCAAAAAAAAAAACCTACTGAGCAGCTTGACACATGGTATAGTGATGGCTCAAATCCATAGAGAGCAGCCAGAAGCCACATATCTGTATGCCTTGGACCACTTTTGAGACTATGGGAGTAAGAAGCTGTGCGTGGTTCCATGTTTGTGTATTTGGAATATTTTTATTATTAAAACAGTCATATTTTACATACAAATCCAAGTTTTATCTCCTTCCCATATTCCCACTCCTCCACTTTCTCCACCCCCACTTCCCCATCCACTCCTCAGAGAGGGGAGGGCTTACTTAGGGAATGAATAAAAATCTGTCACATCACCTGAGGCAGGATCAAGGCCCTCTACCCTGTATGTAGGCTGAGAAAAGTATTCCTCCTTAAGAAATGGGCTCCAAAGAGCCAGTTTATGTAGAAGGGATGAATACTGGTTTCACTGCTAGTGACCTCACAAACTGCTGATGCCACATAACTCTCACCAACATTTAGAGGGCCTAGTTTGGCCTTATGTCATTTGTCCAGCTGTCAATCCATGGTCAGTGATCTTCCACTAGGTTGAGTCAGCTGTTTCAGTTTTATGCTCATCATGGTCTTGGCCTCTTTGCTCATAATATCATTCTTCCATCTCTATGACTGAACTCCAGGAGTTTGAGCCAGTGTTTACCTGTTGCTTTCTGCATCTGCTTCCATCAGTTCCTGAATGAAGCTTCAATGATGACAAATAATGTAGTCATCAGTCTGATTACAGTGGAAGGAAAGTTTACAAACACTCTCCACTACTGCTTATTTTCTTAGCTGGGGTCATCCTTCTGTATTTCTGGGAGTTTCCCTAGTACTAACTCCATAATGGTTCCATCTTTCAAGATACCTTTTCCCTTGCTCTTCTTCTGTGTCCTATACCGAACTCGAACTTTCTGATCCCTCACCTTCTCCCCTGGCTCACTTTTTCCCCTACACCCTACCCTACTAACCTCCACCCTCCCCACATGCTGCCAATTTACTAAGAAGAGCTTTATACGTTCTCTTCCTGGTGGGATCCATGAATTTTGTTCTTGGATTTTGTTTGTCAGTATTTTATTGAGTATTTTTCACATCAATGTTCATGAGGGAGATTAGTCCATAATTCTCTTTGTTAGTTGCAACTATGTGTTGCTTGGGTGTCAGGGTAGTTGTCACCTTGTAAAACAAAATTGCATAGGCCCTCTGTTTCTAATGTGTGAAACAGTTTCAGGGGTATTGGTATTCACACTTCTTTAAAGTTTGTTAATATTCTGCAATGAATCCATCTAGCACTATGCCTTGTTTGGTTGGGAGACTTTTGATGACTGCTTCTATTTTCTTATGTGTTAAAGGTCTATTTAAATAATTTATCTGTCTTTGATTTAATTTTGTTATGTGGTACATATTTAGAGAATGGTCCATTTCTGTTAAGTTTTCCAAAATTTTGGAGTACAGGTTTTTGTCCTATGACCTAATTATTCTCTGGATTTCCTCAGTGTTTCTTGTTATGTCTCCCTTTTCATTTCTGATTTTATTAATTTCCATATTCTTTCTCTCTGCTTTTTGGTTCCTTTTAATAAAGATTTATCTATCTTATTGGTTTTCTCAAAGAACAAACTCTTTGTCTTACTGATTCTTTGTATTTATTTCTTTGTTTGGATTTTAATGATGTCAGTCTCAAGTTTGATTATTTCCTTGAATCTAATTTGAACATCATTGATAGCACAGTTATTTCCAGATTTCAATGAATATTTTTGCCATGATACTTCCTATAAAAATGTTAGAATGATATTGAAATAATAGACTCTGAGTCCCCAAAAGGAGATCAAAAAAGAAGTATTAACTACTTCTAGACTCCAGAATGAAGCTCTACAATGCCAAAAGATATTTCTTTGAAAGTCACAAATTATCTTCTGCATTCACTGAAAAAATGTTTTAAGAAGTTAAATTTATTTGAATTCTTTAATTAGTTTGTACGTCTTTAATTTTTCCTTGATCACTTTCTTATACATTCTTATGTAGACTCAGGAACAGTAGCCAAGAACCCAAGTACCAATTGATATGGTGATGAAGAAAATCTGATGACAGTAACACTGATAAAAGTGATATAATTGTATTCTCTATATCTGAATAAAATGCTCATATACATATATATGATATTTTTGTCTATTCAAGACACTTTTGATGAATGCCCAGGCTGGTTCCATAATTATCTATCATTAATAGTGCTAGAATAAACACTGATGAGTAAGTATGCATGTCATGTGTTTTCTTAAATTCAATTTGATAAATACCTAGAAGTCTAGAGCTGTGTTTCTATTATTTGTGCTATAACTTGGAAAAGAGTAATTAGATTTCTTTCTACATTAATTTTAAATGTTTAATTCATAGATTACAATCTTTAGAAATTTAAAGTTTGTAATGGAATACTTTTTAAGTGTTTACATATTTATTTGTCTAATTTACAAATTGTAGAAAATTTACAATACTTGAAACAAAAACTCATAAACTTTAGCACAGCCCTAGACAGCTGTTAATTTATTTTTCTCTACTTTCATATGAAGTGAATCACACAGTAAGTGTTAATAGTATATGCCATGAACTCCTTTACTTAGCAGTAAGAGAATGGGTGTAGGGATCAATCACTGAATGTGATAATGTAATTTTAAAGAATTTCATTTCCAACAGAAAATTATGAGCCAGGCAAGGAAAACTTATCAAAAATGGAGTTCACAAATCTTGTGGGAGTCTTTGGATCTTAAATATAGAAAATGTCAAAATAGCTATAACTGTTCACAAATGGATACATGACTAATGATGTAACTCATTTTGCTTCATGAACTTAAATACCATTCATTAAACAACAAATAGAGAATATAAACCAAGAGAAAAAAATTAAAACATATTGAAACTGAATTTGAAAAAAAACAACAGTAATAATAAATTTAAAAATCGCAGATAATTTCAGGACATGATTTAATAAGATTAGAAAATCAATTTTGTAACCTTTTAAAAATTTTAAAATGAAAACTCCAATAGAACAAAGAAAGTAAGAAAACTAAAAAAAGCTGCAGTAAAATGAAGGACATTTTAAAGTATCTCAACTTATATATGTTGTGAATTACAGAAAGAATGAGACAGATAAAGGAGCAGAAAATATTTAAACTACTAATGGATAATCTATTTTCTAGTTTTGAGTGAAAAATACTATTCATCTAGGAAACTCAATAAAGTCTACAAAAGACGAATACTGAGACAATAAATATGTTAGAGTATCAGGCCAAAAATCCAAGATAATTTGGAATCTTGAAATGAGAAAAACAAATGAAACAATACAAATCAACACTGCTAGTTATTGTTTCTTGGGAATGTAAATTGTTTGAGACATTATGTTAGTTGTTGTGCAGCTGGGTTTTTTAATATCAAAACAGAATATCTCCTCCCACCTCCGAGATGGACATAGGCTAAGATCTTTCCCAGTAAGCCACCACCTCGCGGTGCAACACATATTATTAGAAATGGGTTAAGCAAGCAGTGTTTAAAAGAATACAGTTTGGAGGGTAGGCCCTTTGTTTACAAGCTACCCAACCAGCAAGGAGAGCTGATCTTGGCACCAGGAGAACCATCTCGGGAAAGAAAATAAAATCTGGATGTGATGTCGAGGCTGCGGACACAGAGGATTTCCAGACTTCCAGAGGTGATTGAGGAGAGGTCCTTGGTCCGGTCTTCCCTGCCACCAAGGAAAGGAGTGCCTGCTGACAAAACCAGCTACACCACTCTGCAGGGAGTCATCCTGCCTCCAGAGTCCAGGGAGACCCGGTGGACATAAGTGCCAGGATGTGCTTCATGTAGCTGAATCCAGCTCCCCTCACCCAGGTTCCCCCACCTGTCCTGGAGCACAAATGCTAAACTGCTTCTGCAGCTTGAACTCTGGTCTGCTTTGGAGCTGAGATGCAGACTAAACATCAGACTGCTTTAAACTTTGGGACACAGAACTCATTTTAATTAAAATATTAACCTCTCTTCACTTAAGAAGGGGGAAAATTGGGGGTTCCTGTCACTGTTGCTCAGAGACTGGAACTGGTGGTATTTGATAACAACAATATATGTCATTGTACTCCTACTGAATTTGATCTAATGATATCTGTAACTGCTTATAGATGTTGGGAAAAGTTTGACACATGCTGTAAAGTGTTTGGGTTTAATGCATATGTTAAAAATTTTAGACTTTGATCCCTTTTACACTGCCCTAATTTTTGGCAGGCAGCACAGGTAACTTTATGTGGAGTAGGCACTTAGGAAGGAGGACATACCATAGGCCAGAATAAAAGGTGAATACTGGGTTGGGAAAAAGCCCTTTCTTCTTGTCTGGAGATGGAGTTATTGGTGCCAAAATTATATCATTATATCTTTTGTTTGAGGAGCTCCTCACAGTCTTTTCATTAAGGATAGACACAGGGGCCCAATGATGGGACTTAGTGTGGATCCTCGCCTGAATAGCCCACCATACAGAAGTTGGAGAAACCGGTCAACATGGCATGGTACAGGTATGAGGGCGCTCTCCACATGGCCTAAGACAGGGTGCCCTGTAATCTGTTTACTTTAATCCTGCTAGATGCCTTTTATTTGAGGAGCTCCAAGGACGGGCGATTTATGGCAGGATAATCCCCCAACCTAAGACAGGGCCCTGGGAACCCTAGGACGGGTAAGGGGGAAAGTAAAAAGGCCTGGTCCCCACTCGACCTAAGAATCATCAGTCACCCCTCTGTTCCCAGGAGAGGTAAATTGCTTCACCACTCGAGAGAAGGGTCTCTCCTTATCTCAGTCCCTTCTCCTTTAGATCTGACACCATGGTTGACTCTGACTGGTGCTCTCCATGTAATAACTACCTACCTTTATATAAGAGAAAGGGGGATCTGTTGGGAGCCGTTTGCCCCTAAAAATCATTACAGGAACCATCACCCTGGGGAGTCTGCAGGGAACCCCACAACCATAACTGTGCTAAGAATAGTTCTATTGCACCACACCCAATTAAAGCTGTTAATGGAAAAAAAAGGTAATATCAATCTGTATATCTTAAGATTATAAAATATATTATTATAAAAATAAAAAACATAACAAAAGAAAAGCAGTGACAGAGAACCTTCTTCTGTCAATCTAATCATAAAAAATAAACCTAAAGTACTGCTCTAAAAAAAAAGAATACAGTTTGTGTGTTGTTATTTCTGGGGCTAAGGTAGCCCTGCAGGAGCTGGGTGGGATGAAATGCAGGACTGCCCACAGCTCTCACAACAAATTGGCACACAATATGTTAACTAAATCCACTTAAAAACCTGAGATGGCTTAAAAAAAAGGGGGAGAGTTTAACAGAGCTTTTTGCTGTGTGCTAGGATGTGCCATAGAGAGATTTCCTGTTTCAGCAATAGCGGCAGAAAAAAAGCCATGTCATTTCAAAACACGGCTTCCTGGGACTGTGCCACCAGTGCAAACTCTGGCTTTAAAGCATTTCAATGGTTTTTATGGGACTGGATGTTTCTGTTCCCACTCGGGATCGGGGAAGAAAGTACTCTGAGAACATGTCAATGGCTGAGCGCTCCCCGCCTGCACCTGGACAGGCAGCGGAATCAGGTCTACTAGGTGTGCACAAGCAGGAGAGCATGGTGGATTCCGGCCACCATACACAGAGATGGTTCTAGGCTGCACAGTGCTCTGCATGGTAGATTTGACTGTAACTCAGATGAAAACTGTTTATGTGTTGCACACTCATTCTTGGGCTGGACTGCTGAGTGTAGCTCCTTCCTGGAGCTGCTCGTGGCTCAGGGGCACCAAATGGCTCTGAGGCAGGAGCAGCTCCACCATGCTGAACCATTCTGATCACAGGCAGGAACTATCGTAATTACCATAATAACAGCACAGTTAAGGTTTAAACTGGGCAGGACACAGGCAGTACTATATTACCTCTACATCGTGCAACTTAAGTTTTTAAGAAGCGTTCCTGGATAGAAAAAAAATACAGATTCACAATAGGGCAGATTCAGACATAAAAGACCTCTAAATGGGTAACAATGTTGGAAGAGTGTACATAGGCTTGGGATAGAGAAGGAAAAGAATATATAGAATAAAGTTAATGTCTTTAAAAAAGGTAAAGTCTTTAAAGAGACAGAGAACAGATAGTTATAGATTAAAAGAAATAAAGAAAAATAAGCCTCGTAAAAATGGAAAATTCACAGAGAGTCTTGATTATATACATTGTGTTTTCTTTAAAATTTTTGACTGTGAAGGAGCTAAATACAGAAAGACATTTCATTATATGGGCTTCTAAACTAAACCAGAATGGATATCATAAGGGTATTATGAGTTCAGAATTTAGGTCTAAGGATATGATGCTTTGGAGGGAGTCTTCTTTTGTTTTCACAGAGGATGAGACCCTGCAAATTGCGTCTATCCCAATATGGTATGATAGACCACACCCTCCTGAAAGGTTGCTGTGAACACCCTCAAAATATTATTTCACTAAACTGCTGATGGAGATAAACCTGGCACAAAGGTTACACCATAAAAGATCTGATTAGCAGTGCCCCCATTCAGCACGAAGCAGTTTGGAGAGAAATAACTAAGCCCATATTCCCTAATATTGTTTATAAATGTTCTTTTACATTTAAAGGGGGATATGATATAAATATGCATAATTTACGTTGGTATGAATATTGGTTTATTGATAGAAGTTTAAGGTCAATCTTGTTATATGTATATGTATTTCTGATCTTGATTAAGATATTGTGATTGTGTAGTTCATTTAAAAATGTAATGTATAATTAGGAAATATAGGCTGTTAATGGATAATCATCAATAATAGTCAAGCTTGTAGTCATGTTAGTTAGATTTTCTATATATGTAGAGATATATTTCAGTTAGATAGGCATTCTTCATATCTTTCAAAGACTACAGAATGTGGCATTTTAAATGTTTTAATAACTTAGGGTTTTTCATGACAATGAGACATGTCTGCTCCTGGCAGCACCAATCTACTTCAAGAAAAAGATGGGCATCAAAGAGGCCCCTTATGAAGTTTGGTAGCAAGTTGGGCAAGAAACTGCTCTTGCCTGGACTGTTGCATAAACTGGACACAGAGAACTCACAGAGAGAGGACTGCTGAACTTGCCTAAAGGTGAGATGGTCTTTGGGGGTTCCTGATTAATGAAAGAGTCTTTGAGACATTCTGCAGGAAATAGAAGATAGTGTCTGAACTGTTTTTGAAATTTCCTGCTTCATGGAAATGTCTTCTGGATACTACGGGGGCCTGTAGGCCAAAGATGGATGCCCCAACAGAAAAAAAAAAACTTTGGGTTACTGTCCAGGCAGCAAGATGTCTTTGTCATTTCTAGAGCTTGAAAGTTGCATATTTCTTGATAATTTAGGTAATATTTTATCCTTCTGGAGTCTTTGATGGAGTTGAAGAATGGATAGTTATAGTTTTCCTTAGTTCTGATAAAAGATAAAGTAGATATAAATATTGTAACTATAATTCTTGTTCGATAACTTTTTTTATATGTAATTTTACTATGTTAAAGTGAAAGCCTTTCTTTTTTGTTTAAACAGAAAAAGGGGAAATGATGTAGATGGGTCTTTTTTCTGTGCGTTTCTTTCATTGGTTAATTAATAAAGAAAACTGCTTGGCCTGATAGGTCAGAACATAGGTAGGCGGGGAAGACAGAACAGAATGCTGGGAAGAAGGCAATGAGGCAGACGGCATAGCTCTTCGAGATGGGACATAGGCTAAGATCTTTCCCAGTAAGCCACTACCTCGTGGTGCTACACAGATTATTAGAAATTGGTTAAGCAAGATGTGAGAATTAGCCAGTAAGAGGCTAGAACTAATGGGCTAAGCAGTGTTTAAAAGAATACAGTTTGTGTGTTGTTATTTCTGGGGCTAAGCTAGCAATGCAGGAGCTGGACAGGACAAATGGCAGGCCTGCCTGCAGCTCTCACTACACTCCCATCTTATATTTCTCTCTAGAGCTTGGTTTAAAGGAAAGCACCACTTGGATTAAAGGCATTCATTTTCTGGTTTCTATAATAAACTAGTGTGGCTAATGGAATTAAAGTTGTATTTTACCATTGTCTGGTTTTTAAGCCTGAACAAAGCAGTTGTTTTACTCTCCAATTATCATGTAGGCTTTATTTATTAAAATACAAATGAAATATCACTATATTTACCCTTTTGTATAAAATGAAAATTACAATAAGTACAATGACTATATACAATATATATATATATATATATATATATATATATATATAACAAAATTATCAAAAATGTACATCTATTTGCATCTGAAAAGTTCAGAGAAAGTACTCTACATCTATCCTATCTTGGTGAATGCAAATTTTTGTGCCCAATTTACTTTCTACTGCAACTTGCATTACCATCCAAAACTACCTTTTGATATCTCTCAATCTTATATACTTTACATTTTTAATGAATTTCCTTTCTGAGTCTCTTAAATGAGGGAGACTATAACTATATCTATCTAGTCTTCAATTCCCTCAGAGACCCAAGAACTAAATAATATTAACTGGGTAAGCATGAAATACAAGCAAGTGATTTTGAAAAATTTGACTAATGACAGTAACAGCTGGCTGCCTGGAGAGTCATTCAATTTTCTCGGCAACTTTGGGACATCTCCATCTTCAGTCTACAGGCTTAGCTATCCGACAGACCTTTCTCTGAAACAGCAAGAAAGAACTGTCCGTTCTTGTCTTGACAATGTTTGGCATTCACATTCTACTGTGCCCTTCTTGTTCAATTAGCAGTGAAGGCAAAGGCATTTTCTTCCTAGGTGGCTTACTTTTACCACAAAGAAAGTAAACTCCATGTGGAGTTTTTTTGTTTGTTTGTTTGTTTGATTTTTTTTTTGATGCCCATTATCTTCTTTGAAGTAGACTGGTGCTACCAGGACCAGACATGTCTCATTATTATAAAAATAAGAACCTAGGTTATTAAAACATCTTAAATGTCATTTTATATAGATCTCTGAAGTGTTTGAAGATGACCTGTCTATCTAAAATATACCTTTGTTTGACTTTGGAAACATACTTAATATTACTACAAGTTTGATTATAATAGATGATTAACTACTAACCTGCATTTCTTTATTATCCTAAATGGTTGATATTAATAATTTTCAGGGACTAGAAATTTGTATTCTGAAGGTAAATGAGTTATATAAGTGTATATATTGAACAAAAGTAGAAATGTATATACAGTATGTTCAACAAAATTAATTTCCATATACAAAATTTATATATAAAAGTCTAATCCTATGTAAAATATTTAAAACTAGTAGCTAATTTTTAAAAGTAGATTAAGTAATCAACCTTTTTGTCTTATCATATCTGTATCCTCCTTTTCTGTTCAGAGTATATTCAGTAATATACCTTTTTAACCTATCAAATATATCATGAATAAAAAAAAATAATACAGAAATTGGGGTTCAACCCAAAAACCAGTAAAGCAAGGCAGCCAAGATATTAGAGAAGTCTTATGTCTACCAAGGCTGGGTAACTGCAAACTAACTAGACTAGTCCTCTCTCTCCTTGCATTATATAGTCCCTCTAGTGCTAGGATTAAAGCATGGCTCCCTAGTACTGATATTAAAGGTGAGGCACCACAACCTAGATTTGTTTGATCTTGCATAGCCCAGTGTGGGCTTAAAATTACAGAGTTTCATCTGCCTCTGTCTTACAAATCCCTGGGTTAAAGATGTGTGTAACTATTACCTGACCTCTATTGTCTTCAGTTTTCTATGGTCTTCATGTAAAATTTATTTATAAAAATACAAATAATGTACCACAACATTTTCCCATTTTTTGTCTAAAATAAAAAGGAAGGCTATAACTTCTATGAGAAAAAGTATATATATACTTCTATAAGAAAAGTATATAGTAAGTACAATATACAATAAATAAGGCAATAAATACATCAATAATGTCTAGTTTCTTTGTGTATGTAAGAATCAAAGGACAGCATTAGGAGAAACTATCAGCAAATATTGGAAGAAGTATTTTTGTTTGTTTTCTTCCATTGAACAATATGCATTTTGCATCTAAGAAAACATGTGTTAGAAAATTAGCATCAGATAATGTAAGTAACAGATACTTAAGTGATAATATATTACATGGAATATATACAGTATACTATTACTGAATTCAGCAAGAAAAAAAATCACTCATGAAGGAGACAATTAAATTCAAAGGTAATTACACTGTGATATTTTGGTGACCAATTTTGAAACATAATAGCAAAAAGTAAGATACAGAGAACACTAAAATCACAGTTAATAAATTGACTGAAAATATTTTTGTTGATTCACCAACAAAGTACTTATTTAACAATTTTTTAATTATCTACCCCAAGGGTTAAAAGAAAATACCGACAAAGTTTTAAAGAAACCCTAGAGAATAGTGTATAATTCTACCTGGGGTTGCCACTTGAAACAGATTAAAAAGTAAACATATATGGAGCTTCAGGATACGTTGGTTCACAAGCAAACAAATGATTTTATGCATTATTGCAACATAAAAGGACCCAAGGCAATTATTCAAATAGATATAGTAACAATAAAACTTTGAGGAAATTTTAAAAAATTATCCCAATTAATAAAATATTAATTTATGTTCAAACCTCAAACTTCACTGAAAATGAAAACATTTCTAGTTTTATTTTTGCTATAGCATTAATAACAATATCCATTTAGATTATATCTGGTAGTCTGCGTTTTTCCTTTGTTTCTTTGTTAATGCTATACACATTACCTTTTTTTTTCTTAACTCACAGGAATTCATCAAGTTTAATTTTCAGAACGGGTTATAAATTCTCTAAGATTCATGATTTCATGATTTCATTAGCCTTGATTAATTGGTTAGGTTTCTATAGTTAAGCATGAGTTCCCTCTTGACTAGATCTTAAATTCAATTAGAGAGCTACTGTTGGTTACCACCAAGGTATTTGTGGCACTACTATACCCTTGGGGGCATTGAATCATATTTGTAGTTGTAGTTTATAGGCAGCAAAATTGAGTAGGATAGTTAATTGTTTCTCATTCAGAATCTTTCAGGGTGGCTTTTTATACCATAAAATCTAGTCCTTAGAGATGGGATATTCAACTTATTTCCAGTTCACTGAACTCTTAGCCCTAATTCTGAGAAAGGAAACACAGCTGCAGTAAGATATTGGATAGTAGAAACACTACAGAATTAAATCAGCCGATATACTTTAATGGTGTACTGACTTCAAAATGGAATCCAAGTCATGTGTTATGGTGGGGGAGGATTTTTGCTTTTGTTTCCAAAGGAGAAGAAAAACTATGGATACAATCAAATTCAAAAAGATTCAGTTTGAACAAGAGACACCTTTTAATTAGAAGAGATTATAGTTCATTAAACACCATGGTCTTTTAATCTGAACTAAATGTAAAACTAATAAATGCTTTTCATCTGGAGCCAAGTCTCTTGCCAACCGTAAAATGGCTCCCTTAATGTAGATATGTTCCCTGCTCCTATATCTGCCCTTCCTCCATCTCATCATGAATGAGATGAGAGCAGATAGGCCCTTTAAAAGCAGATTTCAGTTGTTGGGTAGGTGCCCATCTGAGCCTGGAGAAGTGGTATCAATGGTGAAGTTCCAGGAACTGGTTCAGGTGTGCTGGCATTATCTGGAGGGCCCTCTGTAAGTTGGCCTAGATAGCAAAAGTGAGCTGTAAAATATGGTTGAAATGAGTGGGGTCAAAATAGGCTCTAGAGACTGTTAGGTTTTACCAGATCAGATTTCTTGAACCAGCAGCAGAATTTTCTCCAGGAACCTATAGGTGTCTTAAAGATACCTGGAACAAATTTACATCTTGGTGTGTCATAGCAAAAGGCTATGACTTTAGGTTAATGGCATGAACATTTTAGAAGACAATTAAAGGAACTTGGAAACTGTGAACCTCCTAAGACACATCTGAAACCTGATAATTCTTACCATAGATGGCATTGAGGTTTCTGTTTTGACCTCAACCAAAAAATGGTGGTTATCCACAGGTTTGTATTTTTCCGGAGTTGTTGTAGCAATCTGGAGCTATAAGTTTTACAGATTTTAAGGCAATAACAAATACACACATAGACATATAAAAAGCATACTGTGGGCATAGTATTTACACATATAAATTAACAGAAAGAGGAAAAAAAACTTTTTTTAGGAACCTGTGTCAGTTGGTCAATTTAAAAATTTTGCAGTATGATGCTGAAGCCAGGCAAGCACAAAAGTGGTCCCATTAAGGGCCATATCAGCAGATTCTGTAAGGAACAACAACAACAAAAAAAAAAGAACCGAAGACAGTTTAGAGTGGGAGAATGGGGGGACAGATCCATTGTAGGGAGAATCCCAGCATGACCAGATTACATGCCAGGAAAACAGACAAACAGTTAATGTTACAAATTATATTACCCATTCAATTCTAGAACACAAAAAGCTAATATTGTAATTATTTAAGTAATTCTTTCAACTTTCACAGTTAGTAAAACAGAAAAAATGCAAATTTCATAACATAGAGTTAGTGGTATTTAAATTATGCTAAATATGCTCAGTCTTTATAAGTTTTCTGCATTCTTTCAAGTAGGTTAGGAACTTAAGTGGGATTCAGGATAATATTTCTTAAACTAAAGATAGTTGGTTTAAAGTAGTAGCTGTCACAATTAGAAATAATTCTTCCAAAACTATTAAATCATTTAAGCTTTTGAAATAAAATTTTCTCCCAGATTAATTTTTAAGATGTATTTGTTTATTTATTTATTTATTTATTTACTTTTGATTTTCAAGACAGAGTTTCTTTGAAGCTTTGAAGCCTGTCCTAGAACTAGCTGTTGTAGACTAGGCTGGCCTTAAATTTACAGAGATCCTCCTGCCTCTGCCTCCCAAGTCCAGGGATTAAAGGCATGTGCCACCACCACCCAGTAATTTCTATGATGTTTTATGCGTAAAACCTATAAATTAAAGTGTGTCATGCGTTTATATTTATCAATAAATATAGTTGAACTCAATTCATATTTTCTTATTTTAAAAAGATTATTTTTAATTATATGTAGTTTTTTTGCATATGTCCAAGTCTGTGCAGTGCCTGTAGAGGTTAGAAGAGAGTGTTGAACCACCTGGAGCTAGTGATAACGGTGGTTGTGAACCTCCTAGCATGGAAGATGGGAAATGAACTCTGGTCCCCTGCAAGAGCAACAAATGATCCTAAACAGTGAGCCATCTCTCACAGCCCCATATGTGTCCTCTCTATGTGTTCAGGGTATTATGTATCAAGTTTCATGTTACACGTTATCACCTATTTCATCTGACACATATTTGAGTAAATTAGGAACATTTTGAAATTCTCCTCAAAAGGGAAAATATTAATTTAAAAATAAGTAAATAAAGGTTCACTATACTTTTCTTTCTTTAATTTAATAAGTGTATCCTCAGAAAAAAATAATGAGATTAATTTAAATAAATTTTGCTTAATTAGAACAAATAAATAGTTAAGTGAATACTTTCGCAATTTTTATTTATTTTGAAATGTAATATCCCATATCACCATCACTATTAATTTGTTAAAATTAAAAAGTTTGTGGCATAGCCCAGATGAGGAAATTTAGAAATTTTGGAGTAGCATCTTTGTAGTTCAGGTTTTAAGAAGAATTTCACATCTAGTTCCTACTCATTTTTACCTTAAGTAATTTATCAATTATAGTGAAGTGTATGTGGGGATGTCATTATTTTTAATGTTTATGTCACTTCCTTTGATTTGCCAAAGAAAATTGAATATTATTTTAGCATATAGACTACATGATCCTATAAAATTGCCTTTCTAGCTTAAGGTTTATGCCTTACATAGCATATTTGTACATAGACATACATATATTATTAAACTTATGTCTAATGATTTGTTACCAAATACTTTTGGATGGACTTGTAAATATTTATTCCTTTCCCAAGATTTATAATGTGAAACTTTGATTTAACTTGTCTCCACGTGCCTCTTACATTTCCACAAAATAAAGATAATCATAATTGTGTTACTGTCACATTACCATTGCATCTTTTACATAATGGAAAAGAAAGCCTGAAAGTAAAAGCTGTTGATTAGGGGCATATTAGATTTCGTGATACTGGTTTGATTTCCTTTGTACCCATGATACAAAGCACTATAAAAAATACATCAAACAGTGATTCTGTAACAACTGATATTTGATGCCACAAGTTACATGAAGAGATATATCTTTCAGCACCCAAAACAGATATCAGCATGAGAAAAATTTCAGCAGATACAGATAAAGTTCATATTCATGTGGTTTTCTGTGTATGAGAGAGTGAAAAAGCTGCTGGAAGTGACCACATCTTGTTCTATAGGTAACATTGTCATAAGCACATACATAAGATATTTAAGTGATATCTTATTATGACTGCTGAGAATTTGTACCTAAAATTTTATAGGAAGAAATCAGTGGAATTTATACTATTTCTGTTAACTGAGAGCCTTTAGGAACTCTACTGTTGGCAAAGAGATACATTTAAAACAAAAGAACCATGAATACTTGCAGAAATGAAATAACGGAAAATTAATTAAATACTGGGTTTAATGTAGAAATTGATCTTGTGTTTAGCCTAGAAAATACAAATGAACCAACAATGAGTATTTTGTGGACTTTTCCCCTCAATATTATTTTGTTAGGTAGTTTTATTTTTAATAATCACTGCTTTCTTTCTATTTAATTTTTGTGGTGGCAGATATAATATATGCATTATACCACATACATTTTCATTATTATGATACCTGTTAAGAAGCTGTCATCAGTGCAGAACAATCTGGGAATAATACTGAGGACACCAGACAGAGATAATTAGTTATGTATTTACATATTTATATTTCCCAACCTCAGCTTCAACACTTAAGTAAACACTTTTATAATTCTTATAAGTTTAACATTTCTGCATTCCAAATATAAATGACATATCTGATATATAAGTTTCTGTTACTGTCCTATTTCCTTTAAATTAATACCTTCCAGGTTCATACTTGTTTTCACAGATGACATTCTTTCTTAATTTTCAAGGCTGAATAATTTATGCTAAACAACTGCCACATTTGTTTTCTCAAGTCACACTATGTTACTGAGGGAAGTCAGAACATAAATCTAGGGATAGGAACTGAAGAAGCCATGAAAAACTCCTGTTTATTGGCTTGTTCCTCACAGCATAATTAGGGTGTTGTTTTATCCCATTCAGGATTACCAGTCTAGGGTTGGCACAACCCAGCTGAGGTGGGCATTCAAACATCAATCAAAAACATGCTCACAGTCTTGTCCAGAGACTACTCTGTTGCGAGCAATTTTCCAAATGCAGTTCCCTCTTCACAAATGACTCTATCTTTTGTCAAGGCGATAAACACACACACAAAGAAACAGGACATGAATAAATGCATGAAATATCAACAAATAAATAAAATAGAAAACATAAAATAATCAGCAAACGTAAAACAGTTCGAAGTAATTAATACAAAAGATATAAGGTCCTTGTCCCTCCATCTGCTGTGTCAGACTGTGAGGCAAAGGACCCGTGCTAGCTGGTACTTAAGAAATGAAACTATGTTTTTGCATTCAGAAGTGGGGCCCTTTGATGATCTTCCAGGGGATCCTTGGACTCAAGCACAACAATCTGTAACATATGCTCAAAAATGGCTTGGGTCAAAATAGACTCTGGTGACTTAGTATTTACCAGACTAACATTTCTTGATATAGCAGCAGAACTTCTTTCAGGAACCTACAGGTATCTATCTGTAAGACAGCTGGAACAGATTTATATCTTGGTGTCATAGCAAAAGGCCATGACTTTAGGTTAAAAGGCTTGAACATTTTAGCAGACAATTAAGGAAATTTTATAACTCTGAACCTCTGAAATTACATCATAAACCTGTTAATCCTGGGCTATCAAGCCTTAGAAAGAGGCATATTTTCTGTACTTTTAGCAGAAAACTTAACTAAAAAAGTAATGAACTACCAGTACCTTACTCATCAAATGTCACCAGACAGATATGAGAGGGGTAAGTAAATGAGCAGAAGTGAGACAGCTTTTCCAGATACCAAAGCAATCCCAATTCTCTCTATGGTATTTGGTGAATATCAGTCTCAGAAGCATTACTTGCCTTTGCTTGTTGATCTAGAAGGCATGACATATTTTCTTGTGGTGGTAGGATTTGGTCTATGCTTATTCAATTCTTCAGCCAACAGCACTGCTTCATTATTCTCTGTAGTATTTTTTTTTTGGACATGTAAGATTTTATCCTGGTAATGTCAAGTAAAGTTTTTGTTTCTCTTTAAATTATGGGGTACAGTTTTGCTGGGTACAGTATTGTTGCTGGAGGTCCTTCCGCCCCTCCAACCAATAGCTGCTGAGATACCAGCCCATTGGGGCGTGGTTTCTCTCCCTTTAAAAAAAGCGGCTATTTCCTTCTGCTTCTCTCTTCACTTCCTGCTCCGCTGGAGACTAGACTCCCTTCCTCGTTGCACAGATGGCTGTTGTCCGGGACGGTGGTCTGTAAGTTTTTTCCTTTTTAAATAAATAACACCCTATTAATCATAACTCCAAACTGGTGTGGCATTGTTCGTGACTTACGCCTTCATTTTGGCGCCCGAACGTTTGGCTTTTAGGACCTCTCCTTCCCCTGCTCGGCTGCTGGCCACGAGTTCGGCTGGGCGCAAGCCCTCCCTTCCTCAGCCACGGCCTGTGCCTTGCGGTTGCTGTGTGACCTGTGCCTTGTGCATGGAGCCAGCAGTTTAATATAATTATCACGCACTGGCTTTTCTTGCTGCAGTTCTTTATGATTTTTTAGACACCTCAGATTGACTTCAAGTCCCCACGCACCCTATTCTGCCTCCTCATGTGGATTTAAACTCCACAGGCCCGCATAATCTCTGCATGCGTGGTTTACTCTTTTCTAAGTTGTTTTTAAATCTCCCTTGCAAGTACAGCTCTTAAGTGGTGCGAACCAGAGCACGCGGTTGCCAGTTGCAGAAGCTGCAACCCCTCAGGGTTACTCTGTCACGTGGAGGCATACACGGCTTCCGGGTTACTCTTCTCTACCCCTGGATTCTGGGTTTATGGTTCCATGTACATCGTTTTTTGTTTAGTTCGTGACTTAGTCCCCAGTGCTGAGTCCGAGATACACTCGGCCTTCAGGCCCATAATATCCAGAGAGGGAGGACGATCTCTAAGGCCGGCTGGGCGGTGGTGGCATACGCCTTTAATCCCAGCACTCGGGAGGCAGAGGCAGACGGATCTCTGTGAGTTCGAGGCCGGCCAGGCTGTGGTGCTGCACTCGGGAAGCAGAGACAGGAGGATTTCGGTGAGTTCGAGGCCAGCTGGATAATAGGTAATATGGCAGTTTTCGTTTCCAACATGAATTTAACTGTTTGGGCTACCAATACAATGGGTCTTATCATGCAAGGTTTATATGACTATGAGGATAACTTAATTTACTGGCTACTAGGTTTTAGTATTCTTTTGAATATTCTATCATTGAGGAAGAATATGGTACTCCTAAGAACCATAGGTCAGGAGATTCAGGATTCAAAAGAGGCAATAATAAAAAGACTTGAAATGATTAAAGAAATTATTGGAGCTGGTGAACAGAGTAATAAGGCACAAGGACAGGATCCAATGCCAACACCAGCTATTAGAAATGGCTTACCTAAGGTTTTAGCGGCATACCCTATACTTAATTCTGACAAAGCGTCAACTTCTAGAGGCTCAAAGGGAGTCAGAGAAGCTAGATGGACACCAATAGCAATGAATGATCTAAAAGAAATTAAGCAGGCTATTATTAATTTTGGCTTGCAAAATGTATATGTAAAGGAAATGATAAGGACTTGGGCTTCTAATGCTAGAGCTACCCCCTATGATTTCCATCAGTTAGTGTCTGCAGTTTTAGATAAGGGACCTTCCTTGATGTTTGGAATTTATTTCAGAGAAGAATCCAAACATATGGAACAACAAGGAAGAGCAAAAGGTATTGAGGTTTCCCAAGATCAAATTCTTGGTGCAGGAGAATATGCTGATCCACAGGTCCAAGCTCTTTATGACGATGAAGTACTGTGTCTATGTCACCAAGCAGCTTTAAATGCTTGGAATAGGATACAAGATCCAGGAAAAAGGGTTGAATCATATACAAGAATTAGGCAGGGACAGAGAGAACCCTTTATTGACTTTTTGCAAAGATTAATTAAGGCTCTGGACATAGGGGTAACAGACCCAGAATCTAGACGAATACTTCTTGAATCTCTAGCTTTTGAGAATGCAAACATAGAATGCAAAAAGATAATTGGGCCTTTAAAGTCTAGATCAGCACCTATGGATGAATGGATTCAGCATACGATGAATGTTGAGGCGTTTAGCTATAATGATGAATCTTGGGTAGGAGAAGCAGTTTCCACAGCAATGAGGAGACATCAAACTGCCAGGTGTTTTAATTGTGGTAAATTAGGACATCTGAAAAGGGATTGCAGGCACAGAATTTCTAGGAATAATATCTCCTCTGGGAATGACAAAAATAGGAGATCTAGGCCTTCAGGTATATGTAGGCGATGTGGTAAAGGCCGACATTGGTCCAATGAATGCAGGTCAACAACAGACAAACAAGGCAACCCGATACCGCCGGGAAACTCCTTGAGGGGCCTCTCGCAGGCCCCCAAGCCAACAGTGACCCAGTCATTCCCAGTCACAGTGGAGAACGTGCCTCACCAAGAAAATTAAAAGCTCCAATTTCTGCTGTAAAAAGTAATACTGGTCTAAATGATGAATTACGCGTGGAGGATGAGTCAAAAAACCCAGTAGGACAGAGTAAACGTATATTTTGGCAGATTTCTATTAATGATCGAAGACCAAAGCTAAGAGTCTGTATAAATGGCACTTTTATTGAAGGCTTATTAGACACAGGTGCGGATGTAAGTATCATTACTCCAGAATCCTGGCATCCGAATTGGCCTCTTCAAGAGGTAGATGTTCAGTTTCTGGGAATTGGAACCCTATCTCGTGTAAAACAAAGCACAAGATGGGTTGAATGCATAGGGGCCGAAGGGCAAATAGGAAGACTAAGGCCATATATAGCCAATATTGCCATAAATTTATGGGGCCGTGACCTGCTACAGCAATGGAATACCCAGATTAACATTTCTGTAGTTCCAGGAACTCATAATTCTAGGAAAGATATGATGCGGTATTATGGAAAAAGGTCACCAGCCATTCAGGCTGTGCAAGAACATACAACAAATACCAAACCTTTAGAGGTACCAACAGCCCTACCTTTAAAATGGCTAACTGAGAAGCCAATATGGATCAAACAGTGGCCATTAGCTGAAGATAAATTGCAGGCATTGGAACAGCTGGTGCAAGAGCAACTAGATGCTCACCATATTGAAGAATCAACCAGCCCTTGGAATTCTCCTGTGTTTGTTGTAAAAAAGAAATCTGGTAAATGGAGAATGGTGACAGATCTAAGAGCTGTCAACAAAGTAATTCAACCTATGGGCCCACTACAATCTGG
The DNA here is from genome assembly GCA_902806775.1 of Microtus agrestis. Classification (NCBI taxonomy): domain Eukaryota; kingdom Metazoa; phylum Chordata; class Mammalia; order Rodentia; family Cricetidae; genus Microtus; species Microtus agrestis. Next base: position 209,460 of record CADCXT010001205.1, read on the forward strand.
AATTCCTTTGCCTTCTCTACTACCAAAAGGATGGCCTCTTATAGTTCTTGATTTGAAAGATTGTTTTTTCACTATACCGTTACAAGAAAAGGATAGAGAAAAATTTGCCTTCACAGTGCCTACTTATAATAATTCTCAGCCTAATAGGAGATATCAATGGACTATCCTCCCACAGGGTATGCTCAATAGTCCTACATTGTGCCAATATTTTGTAAGTAAGCCATTGGAAATAATTCGTAAACAATTAACCAAGTCCATAATTTATCATTACATGGACGACATCTTGTTATCTGATTCAAATAAAGATACTTTAGAAAGGATGTTTGAAGAAGTAAAGAAAGTCTTCCTAGGTGGGGATTACAAATTGCCCCTGAAAAGATTCAAAGAGGAAATTCTATTAACTACCTAGGTTACAGAATAGGGTTAGAGAAAATTAAAACGCAAAAGGCACAAATTAGGAGAGACCAGTTAAAGACTCTTAATGACTTCCAAAGATTGTTAGAAGATATTTCCAGTCTACGACCAGCTGTTGGGATAACACCTGATCTAATAGTTCATTTAAACAAAACCTTAGATGGTGATAAAGATTTGAATAGTCCAAGAAAACTGACAGCTGAAGCAGAAAAGGAACTGACAATGATTGAGGAAAAATTACAGGAGGCACATGTGGATAGGGTGAACCCAAATCTTAGCTACATCCTAGTCATATTGCCTTCCAGAATTTCTCCTACTGGGATTCTAATGCAGAGGGACGATATTATTTTAGAGTGGATATTTATACCTAATAAACCAAGTAAAAAATTAAAAACTTATGTGGAAAAAGTCTCTGAATTAATTATAAAAGGTAAGCTGAGACTTCGTCAACTAGCAGGTATAGACCCAGCAGAAATTATACTGCCTTTTACTACTGAAGAAATAAAAAAGTTATGGGAAGACAATGAACCGTGGCAAAGAGCTTGTGCTAATTTTTTGGGAGAAATTAATAGCAACTATTCCAAAAGTGGTAGACTTAACCTCATAAAGAGAACTTCTTGGATTCTTCCTAAAATTGTACGTGATACTCCAATAACTGGAGCCCGTATGTTCTATACTGATGCGAATAAATCGGGGAAAGCAGGTTACATGTCAGATGAATTGAGTAAGGTGGAACAAAGCCCTTATAATTCTGTCCAGAAGGCAGAATTATATGCCATTCTTATGGTGCTAAGGGATTTTAAAGAACCTCTTAATATAGTTACAGATTCTCAATATGCAGAAAGAGTTATCTTGCATATTGAAACCGCTGAATTTATACCAGATGACACAGAGTTGACTTCATTGTTTATCCAGGTACAAGACATAATCAGGAACAGGCTTTGTCCGATGTACATAACACACATCCAGTCCCATAAAGGTCTGCCTGGTCCTCTAGCCCAAGGCAACGCTGAGATTGATCAATTATTGATTGGAAGTGTGTTGCAGGCCTCAGAATTTCATAAAAAGCATCATGTCAATAGTAAAGGCCTAAAGAAAGAATTTTCCATTACTTGGCAACAAGCTAAAGACATTATAAAGAGATGTCCTACTTGTTCTATCTATAATCAAACACCGTTGCCTGCAGGGATTAACCCAAAGGGTACTAAGAGAAATGAAATCTGGCAGATGGATGTGTTCCACTTTATGGAATTTGGTAAATTAAAATATGTACACCACACCATAGACACGTATTCAGGTTTTCAGTGGGCTACTGCCCTGAGTTCAGAAAAGGCTGATTCAGTAATCACACATTTATTGGAAGTTATGGCCATCATGGGTATACCTACACAAATAAAGACAGATAATGGTCCAGCATATGTATCTAAGAAAATGAAACGCTTTTTTGACTATTATAATATAAAACACATTACAGGTATACCAAATAATCCTACAGGTCAGGCAGTTATAGAAAAATCAAATCGTACTATAAAGGATATACTGAACAAACAGAAAGAGACTGAAAATACCCCCAGAAATAGATTACATAATGCTCTATTAACCTTGAATTTTCTTAACGCTTATGAGAAAGGAACGACAGCAGCAGAAAGACATTGGATAATGGAAAAGTCTGCTGAACTAAATCAACCGATTTATTTCAAAGATGTGCTGACCTCTCAATGGAAGCCAGGAAATGTGCTACGTTGGGGAAGGGGTTTTGCTCTTGTTTCCACAGGAGAAGAAAAATTGTGGATACCATCAAAATTAATAAAGTTTCGATTTGAAGAGGAGAAACCTCTTGGAAAGGAGAAATGACAACCCATCCACAATGATGATATTCATACAGGTGGTAAGAAAAACATATAGAATGGGGGCAGGGTTCTGTTCTTATCTCCATAGGAAAACACTCATCTTTGAAAAATTCAAAGGACCCTGGATGTTTGGATACTGACAGATGGAAAAACACCCGCCCAATAGGAAATATCAAGAAAACTGAATGGGTTGTGTAAGTATAATATATTAAACCATATTTCTAAATTTATAGAGCTGGTTTTGAAGTTGGACTCTGGCTCAGTTCCTCTCCAATTCCAAGCCTGTTGGTAAGAGAAAAAACCAGAGTTTCTGGAGTTTCTGACTCATGTCAAGAGCCATGATATGGGACAGAAAGAAATATGAGTTTAGAAAACATCTTTGCTTTTCTTCATATCTATCATACTTTTCATTGAATATATCTATCATGCCTTTCATTGAATATATATATATGTCTATATGATTAATTCTTAAGTTTTTCACAATGAAAAATGAGTCTTTCCTGAAGTGACATTTGAAGTTTCCAGGAAGAAGATGGGGCCCCACAACAACAACTCTACCTGGTTGATATGACGTCATGATACTGATAGCGCTACTACAAGACCTGTTTTGGGTACCAACTGCACAAGACGTTCCCAAATTGGTTGGCTGAAATGGTGCAGATCTTGTACAACATTCTGGCCAGACCTCCACAAAATACTCAGAGACTATTTGCAATTTTAAAAGACATTGATCTTGAAATTTAACCATCATTTTACTTTCACAGGATCCCCCAGAAAGAACGTCGCCCCCATGACAGCTGGAAGTAATTCTAGAGGACGACGTCCCCTCTCCCAGTAAAGTTTGCCCCTGGGTTTAGGGACATCATTTAGGGGTTGGGAGGTTGAGGGAGGAATTTTATAAGCTCAGGGATCATTTTGAAAAAAAAGAGGGATTGATGGGATAATAGATCTATAATTGTGAGTTACTGTTTTTATACAAATATATTGATATCGATTTTTGTATATTGATACAAAGTTAAATTATATTGACTATTGTATGCATGCATGTTTCTACCTCTGTTTAAAACATTTTTTATGTATTGACATATATTGTATTCATATATATATATATTGTATATATTTACCATATTGCAGTGTACATTTCTACTTCTGATTAAGATACTCATATATTGTTTGTATATTGATATATATTTACCATATTGCAATGTATATTTGTACATTGTTTATATTTGGAGGTCATTGTCCTCATTTGTTTCACAGTCGTTTATTGTCTTAGTCTTTAAGTTAGATAGATATTGAGAATTATATAGATTATAGTCATCTAAGTTTGTCATTTATAATTAGAATAATCAGGTTCTTTAGATATATAGAGATTATACTCAATATAGACAGACGGTCTTCAACCTCTTCAAAGAGCTGTAGAAAATGGCCTTTAATCTAACTCAGAGTTTTGTGGTAGTGAGACACAATTGCTCCTGGCAACACCGCTCTATTCCCGAGAGAATGTTGAGCACCAAAGACACTCCACCTGGAGCCTTTCTTTTTTGACAGAACTGGCCTTGGGGCAAAGAAATGCCCATACCTCAACCACTGACAGAGATACAGAGCGTGCATCAATGGATAAAACAGGACTGTCATATCCTGCCAAGACAGGGTAAGATAGCTTTGAAAAGTTGCTTGCCTTTGAAAATGGTATGTCAGTTATGTTAGGCCTTAGCCAAAGTTGGTTGCTTCGACGCTGCAAACATGACTTTGGGTGATTGCCCAGGTAGCTAGTTGTCTCTGTGATTTGTTGCATGTTTTGGAAGTTGTTTTACTGAACTTCCTAATTACTCAGGTAACATTATTTCCCTTCTCAGATCTTCGATGGGGTTGAAGACTATATAAATGTAGTTACTTTTCTCTCATGACTTGGCCAAGTTATTTATTATACAAGACCTAAGCTAGTTAGAATAGGATATTTGTACTTATTGTATATAATTTTGTAGTAGGTTTAGAACTTTCTTACTTAAACAAAAGGGGGAGGTGTTGCGGGAGGTCCTTCCGCCCCTCCAACCAATAGCTGCTGAGATACCAGCCCATTGGGGCGTGGTTTCTCTCCCTTTAAAAAAAGCGGCTATTTCCTTCTGCTTCTCTCTTCACTTCCTGCTCTGCTGGAGACTAGACTCCCTTCCTCGTTGCGCAGATGGTTGTTGTCCGGGACGGTGGTCTGTAAGTTTTTTCCTTTTTAAATAAATAACACCCTATTAATCATAACTCCAAACTGGTGTGGCATTGTTCGTGACTTACGCCTTCACAGTAGTCTGAAGTAGAAGGGGAATTCTCCTGAATCTTCTGGATTTTAAAGTTTCTACTGAGTGTTCAGCTGTTGTTTTCATGGGTTTTCTTTTATATGTGTTTTGTAGTTTTTCTCTTGAAGCTTTCATCACATTCTCTTTATTTTGTACATTTGTATTTTCTGCTATAATATGCTATGGGTAGTTTCCTTTTGGTCCTTCCTAATGTTTCATATGCTTCTTGTATCTGTGTACATACATCTTTCCTTGGAGTAAATGTTTTCTTTTATGAATTTATAGAAGATCTGTTCTATGTAATCCTTTATGACTATAATCTGAATACTTGATCTCTTCAAGGTGACCAAAAGTTCTGGCATATTCCTTTCATCTTTAATTTATTTTTTTCCTATTCATTGCTAGAGTAACCAATTATCTTCAAAACTTCTTCTTGAGACTTTTGCCTGAATTTTTTAATCGGGTTATGGAACATTTCAGTTACATCTTTATTCCAGCTTGAGTTCTCTTAATCACTTTTATCTTTCTATTAAATTCCACTTTCAATTGTTGTAGTTCATTTGGTATGTTTTATTTTCCCTTGGACATCAGTCAAATATTTATTGTTATCTTCATTAAGTTTACTGAGATGTTTTTTCATGTCTTCATTGAAGTTATTGAATTTTCAGATGAAGCTTTTATTGTTGATTCTGAGTTCTGTGTCCTAGTAATTCTCAATGCAGAACATTTCTACATTTCTAAATAGTTTTAAGAAACACTTATATGCTTGCTCTTAATATGTTGGTCCTTTATATTGTTAATATTTTAGCAATATGCCTTGGATATTAGTATATTTTTAGTAGTTATGTGCCTGATGCATGTATAAAGCCTCTCTCACATTGAGTCAGGATGTAGTGATGGAGCTAGGACTTTATGTATGGAAATGGTGGAGGTTGATCTGGTAATTTATTAATTATTTGTGCGTTTTTGTTCCTTGTGAGTTTCTCTGTAAAAGCAAGTATTACTTTTGTTGGTAAACTTTATATTTTTCTACTCCTTTTATATCTATTTCTTTGATATGGAATGAATAACTGTCATCTTTTCATAAAATAAATGTTAAATAAAATTCTGTATAGACAACAGAAAACTATTTGAGATATTGTCCTCAAGTGGTGTGAATTCTAAAAATCATTCCCTGGATGGAAGTTACCAATAAACTACAAATAAAACTTGGACTCAGGGTTTATTTTGCCTTCCATTTCTGCTGTTGATGAAAGGGCTTATTTTTCTTACAGTTGAAATTCAAATCCCATAATTGAGGGAGATCAAACAGAAACTTGGACACAGAAACTGAAACAGAGATCATGGAGAAGTGGTGCTTACTGGATTGCTATCATGCTTTGCTTGCCATTTTATGCAACCTAGGATCAAAAGTGCAGGGAGTGAAACCACATACAAATGTCTCTGCTCTCTTACATCAGTCTAACAAAAAATTATCCTACAGATATTTTGGCTTGCATACAAGCCAATCTGATCAAAGCAATTAATTGATGGTCCCTCTTTTCACATGATTCTAGATTCTGTTGAGTATAGCACAAATAATAAAATCCCATAGACAGAAATTGGAGTTCATTCCAAAAACCAGAGAAGCATAATGGCAAAGCCGTTAGAGAAGTCTTAGCTCTACCAAGGCTGGCAACTGCAAACTAATCCTAAAGCCTCTCTCTCCTCCCATTTTATATTCCCTCTACTACAGTGATTAAAAGCATGCGACTTCATAGGTCTGGGATTAAAGGTGTGAGCCAACACCACCTGGATTTGTTTCTGCTTTCATCTTGTGTAGACCAGGATGGCCTTGAACACTCAGAGATCAATTTGACTCTGTCTCCCAAATCCTAAAATTAAGGTGTGTGTGTCACCTTACCTCTAGGGGCTTCAGCTTTGTCTCTGGTCTTCAGGCAAAATTTATTTATTAAAATGCAAATAATATACCTAAACAGTTGAGTTGATTAAAACCTAACCAACATAATTACCAAAAGAAAAAAAGAGAGATAAAAATGTATAGCTCAATAAAATCAATTAAAATAGAGATACTAGATTTAAAAAAATCAAGTTAATTTTCTGCCTAGTCTCATCTTGGAATTAAACTATGGTAAAAAAAAATGCTGAGGATTCCACTCAATTATGCTGCTTAATTAAAAGTATGTAAAACTTTTCTAAAGTCCACAACGTCACTAGCCCCTCAGAGTTGGTGACATTTCATTTCTACTACTAGGCATCAGTTTCCTCCTAGTTAATGGATATTTCATCCAATTAGACAGATGTTGGTTGTTGCCAATGTTAGAATGCCTCTTACTACACCTTTATGCATATGTTTCTATGCTGGCAATTACCATGGTTTCTAGGTGTTATACTAGTTAGGGCCGTTTAATTACTTCTCTCCCTTGAGAGCTTACACAGTTGTTTCCAGAACCAGAGAGTTTAGATCATACGAAAGAGGCTTTCATCTTCGATCCAATAGTGGTTGCTAATCCCACTGAATGAGAATACATACCATTATCCAAATTTCTTTGTCAAATTAAAGAAACTTTATTTTCTGTTAGTCGGAGCTGTCTGCCTAAGTTTGGGTTTGAAGACAGCATTGAACATAGGCGAAAATAGATTTTATGTTGTCAAAAAAGAACCAACAAACAAACAAAATGAAGACACAAACAAAAACTTGCAACACTAGGGCATTTTCAAGTTTTGGGGATTTCCAGAAGAATTTTGGTTACATAGTAACTTGGCTAATCATTTCAAAATTATTTAGCAAAACATCTTATTTTAGGGTAATTTCAATGTATGAATCAAACTTCATTAGGGGACATGTCAAATTCCAGGAACAGGTTTAAACATTGTCAACTTGAATTTTCAAGAAACAGGAATAAACTTGTTTTTTACCTTAAAACAAAAGGGTTTCTTGCCTTAAAATGTAGTCAGACTAGTACATCACGCTTCATCAGAATGTAATATCAAGCCAACTTTCCAAGGCTAGTGAGGACATGGAATATAAGTGTGTGTGTGTGTGTGTGTTTTGAGAGAGAGATATTTATATACGAAATATAATCAATGAAGAAAATGCTGTCTGCTTAAGAATAGGATAATGAGAGGGATTCAAGAGTATATTGCTGGGAGGGGAAGGAAGTAAGGAGGCATATTATAATTCCATTTAAACTGGCAACATTTTAAAAAGAAATCAGAATTTTAAACTGAACTGATTTTTGTGAGTTTTTAATTAAAATTGTAAATTCCAGATCACTATCTTTGGTATAGTTTAGAAATAGTTGCTTAGGAAAATATTTCAAGTCATTGTATTTAAATCATTTTGACATCTAATTTTTAATTGGTAAGAGTCTTTGTCCAATTGAAAATTAATTTGAATTATGAGGAGTCTTCTTCAGTTGTTCATATACTTTTTGAATTAATTCAGACACTGAGGATTTTCTGTGTCGACTTAAGGTCTGATTTCCCCATATAATGTGTATAGCTTTAAGCTATCTTTGTAACTATGAATTACATACTATCAATATTCAAAAGATTTTTGCCACCATTTTTCTTATTTCTGAGACAGAATTACCCAGAAAATGAAACTGTGACATCACTAATCCCTAGATTTTTGTTTTCTTATGTCATATACTATATGACTCTTCTGATATGAGACAGAAACATGGAATTTTCTTTTAATATGTTTGAGTTTAGAGAAGAGAGCCACACTTCAGCTTCAAGGCCAGCTTTAGTTTGTAATATTTTGAGAGGTGAAAAGATTTTACCAATTGGGATGTAATTATACCATCATGCCAGATTGTTTCTTTCCTTGATATTTTTTTCCAGACAGTTCTCCCTTTTTTCTTTAGATGTCTGTATCTTCAAAGATATTTTACATTTTTAAGTTGAATATTTCTATTTTCCTGTAAAGACAAAAACAGAACCCTGCTCTTACCCTAATTTGATGAGTTTTTCCTTTTGACATGTTAAATTGCCACCTTGGTTGAAGAATTATTACTTGTCATGATCAAATGGTCTCTCCTGTTAGAGTTGAATCATTATTAATTTTGATGGTATCTATAGCTTTTCTTCTCCTGTGGAAACAAAAGCAAAGCCGCTTACCCAAAGTAGCACATATCCTGGTTTCCATTCTGAGGTCAAAATAGGTTTAAAGTACATGAACTGATTTAATTCAGTCGTTTCTTCTGCTGTCCAACGTCTCTCTGCAGACGTCATTCCTTTCTCAGTAGCATTTAGAAAATTTAAAGTTAATGACACATTATGCAGTCTATCTCTGGATGTCTTTGTTAATCTCTTCTGTTTAACAAGCATTTCTTTTAAAGTTTGAATAGACCTTCCTATAATTGTTTGTACTATATGTTTGTGTGGTATACCTGTAATATGCTTTATGTTATAATATGCAAAAATGTTTAATTTTACTAGACACATATGCTGGATCATTGTCAGTTTTAGTTTGTACAGATATTTCCATAATGGTCATAACTTCTAATAGATATAATTATAGAATCAATTTTTTCAGAACTCAAAGTAGTTGCCTGTTGAACTCCTAAATATGTATTTATGTATAGTGTACATATATTAATTTTCCAAATTCGGCAAAATTTAACACATCCATTTGCCAAATTTTACCCCTTTGAGTACCCTTTGTATTATTTCTTACAGTTAGTGGAGTTTGGTTATGTGAGGAATAAGTAGGATTTTTCTGTATGTGATTTCCTTGACTTGTTACCAAGTGATGGAAAAATCCTTTAAACTCTTGCTATTGTTGTGGTGTTTTTATGAAACTCTGAAGCCTCCAGGACAATGCCTATTAGAAAATGATAAATTTTATCATTACATTCTGTTAGAGAGCCTGGGAGGCCTATATACAACCTGGTAAGTGTAATATTTACAGAATGATTCCTATTCTTGACTATTTCTTATAATTGTATAAATAATGAGATTAATTCTGATTTATGAGGAATAAGTAGAGTAATTTCAAGATAAGACAACTTTTTCATATTGAGAATCAGTAATTATATTAAGACCTTCTGAATATCTAATGTTACCATGAGAATAGCATATAATTCTGATTTCTGAATTGAATCATAAGGGCTTTGAGCCACTTTATTTTTCCTGACTTATAATCTTTCTTTCCTGATTTATTTGCATTGGTATAGAATGTAGAGGCTCCAGAATTTGGGGCACCTTTTACTATATGTTTTAAAAATCCAATTCATCATTTTTAAAAACTAAAATGTCTTTTTTGATATTTGTAAATTTTCTCTCCCAAAAAGTTACTGTAAACTCTTTGCCCATTTTCTTTTTCTGCCCATAATGAAATACTTTCAGAATTCGTAAAAGGTACTACAATTTCTTCTTGGTTCATTTCTGTCAATTGATGAAGTCATAATTTTTTAAAATTAATTCAGAAAACTTTTCCACATATGTGTTTAACTTTTTACTTTGTTTATTTGGTAAACATAAACACTGTACGATAATATCTTACCTCTGCATTAAAATCTCTGTAGTGGACTGCATAGAGGGTAAAATAACCAAAATGTAATCAAGCTAAGGATCCAATCGATCCACATGTGCTTCCTGTAACTTCTATTTCACCAAAGCCAATTCTGTCTCATCTTCAACTAATACTCTTCTTGGACTACTTAAGTCCTTATAACCTTCTAAGGATTGACACAAATTACTCAGTTCTTGAGTTTTTACTCTAGTAATGGGGCATAGATAGTAAATGTCTTCCAGCAATTTTTGAAAGGCACTAAGAGTCCACAAATAATCTTTTCTTATTTGTGCCTTTTGGGGCTAAATATTTGTAAACCTATTATATATCCTAAGTAATCAAGAGAATCTTCTCTTTGTATTATTTCAGAAGCAATTTGTAATCTCCAGCAAGGTCAATTTTATTTTACTTCTTCAATCATTTTTCTGAAGTAACTATATTTGAATCAACTAATAAGATATTGTCCACAAAATGGTTAATTATAGATTGAGGAAACTGTACACATATTATTCTAAAGACTATCATACCAAATATTGACTAAGGGTGGGGCTGTTCAACATCTCTTTTTGGAGAATCTTCTATTAGTATCTCTTAACAGGCTAAGAATAAGTAAAGAAAAAATAAGAATAAGAATAAGTAAACACTGTGAAGACAATCCTTTCTCTCTCTTGTTGTTATAATATAGAAAAAAAGCAGTTTTTAAATCAATCACTATAACAAACAATCCCTTAAGTAATAAAGAAGGCAATGGAATTCCAGACTTTAAAATGTTCATTGTTTGAATCACAATATTTATGTCTGTTAGATCTCTTACCATCCTCCATTTTCCAGATTTCTTTTTAATAACAAATACAGAAGAATTCCAAGGACAAGTTGATTCTTCAATATGCTGAGCATTTCACTGCTTCTTTCCTAGCTGTTCTAAGGTTTGTAGTTTCTCTGTTCCAAAAAAAAAAAAAATAATAATAAAAAACCGAATTTGTCAGTCAACAATTTTAAAGGTAGGTCTATTGATACCTTTGAAATACCGACAACTTTTTTTTCCCAGTTATATACATCTTAAATTGTCTCTGGTTGTCCCTGAGCATATCTTTTGATATTTCTGTAATAAGCTTTCCTTATTTTATAGTATGTTTCTGAGACTGATGCAATGCTAATCTGTGTTTTCCATTGCTACTATAAATCGCATCCCCATAAATTCATTGCTATGTTAGCTAAATATGGTATAAATTTTTCTTTTTTTTAATTTTTTATTGAGAAAAAGAAAAAAAAAGTTTCTGCCTCTTCCCAGCCTCCCATTCCCCCCCTTACCCTTCTCCCCCTCCCCCCCATTTTCACCCCCTCCCTCTCCAGTCCAAAGAGCAGTCAGGGTTCCCTGCCCTGTGGAAAGTCCAAGGTCCTCCCCCCTCCGTCCATGTCTAGGAAGGTGAACATCCAAACTGGCTAGACTCCCACAAAGCCAGAACATGAAGTAGGATCAAAACCCCGTGCCATTGTCCTTATTTTCTTATCTGTCCATCTGACCCTGTACATTCAAGCTATCTTGAACTTTGTTTTTCTTAAGACAAACTTTCAATTCCTAAAAGCTGAACACTTACGTCATAGAGAGGCCAACCTGAATGCCATGATTTTGGTGCAATTTTTGTGATATCTGTACCTGTATCTATCAAACCCTCATGTTTTGTTTATGCTATTTATTCGTATTTTTAACTTTAGCCATTGATTATTTATAGAAGTTTGTAAAAATATTTGCTTACTAGCTTCTCCTGAAATTTTTGTTTTAGTTCTGAAATCTTTTCTGGTACCCAGAGTTGTATACTGTTAACATTTCCTTCTGTTTAACCTGTCCTTTGAGAAGAGTGGGATGTTGTAGTCTCCTACTCTTAGTGTGTTGGGATTAATTTGCAATTTAATATTTATTAATGTTTCTTTTACATATGTGTGTGCTCTTGTATTTGGGGCATAGACTTTCAAGTTTGAGACTTCATCCTGATGAAATTTTCTTAATTCCTGCTATTTTTTAGTGGTAGTGTTTGTGTATTTCCCTTCTTTGGAGTTTGCTCATGTGAGGTTATCTGTTGTGTAGGTTTTTTTTACTTGTAGCTAGCTTCACTGGGTTGAAGTTTTCTTTCTATTATTTTCTGTAAGGTTGGGTATGTGGTTAGGTACTGGGGTTTACTTTGCTTGGAAGACTCTTTATGAGGGATTCTATTTCACTATGTTTATAGGTCAATTTAAATTATTATCTGATCTTAATTTTACTTTAGTAAATAGTACCTATAAAGAAAAACAGCAGCACTGTTTGTCATAGACAGAACCTGGAAACAACCTAAGTGCCCATTGACTGAACAATATATAAGGAAAATATGGAACATTTACTCAATGGAATACTACACAGCAGAAAAAAATAGTGATATCTTGAATTTTGCAGAAAAAATGGATAGAGCTAGAAAACATTATTTTGAGTGAAGTAATCCAGACCTGGAAAGGTCTCAATTATCCCATTCCACCAAGCTCTCCCCAATCCTTCCCTTCTCCCTTCTCTCTCCCCATATTCCCTTCCCCCCAAAACACCCCTACCCCCCTGCTCCCAACTTTTGTCCGATGATCTTGTCAACTTCCAATATCCAGGAGGATAAATATATGTTTTTCTTTGGGTTTACCTTCTTATTTAGCTTCTCTTGGCTCATGAAGTATAGGCTCATCAAGCTCAATATGCAATTTATGTTGTAGTCATATTTCTTTAACAAAAGTGATCGCCTTGAATCTGTGGAATAGGTGATAATAATTGAAATGTGGGTTTGGTGGATTTTTCTTTTCATGAGTATGTGATCCCCTTTTCTGTATTTTTTGAATAATTTTAATTTGAAGTCTATTTTGCTAGATATTAAAATGCTATAGCAGCTTGGTTCTTAGGTCCACTTACTTGGAATAAGGTTTTTCAACCATTTACCCTAATGTAATGTCTTCCCTTGATGATAAAGTGTGTTTCTTGTATGTAGCAGATGGATGGATTCTGTTTTCACATTCATTCTGCTTGTCAGTGTCTTTTTATTGGGTAATTGAGACCATTGACTTTGAGAAATATCAATGTCAAATGAGTGTTAATTCCTGTGATTTTGTTCTTTGTTGCTATTTATTGAGGTGGTGGTGGTGTGTGTATGCACTTACCAGGCTTTGCTTTTGCTGGTGTGAAATTATTAATTTCCTGTGTTTTTAGGAATATAGTTGTTATCCTTCGTTTGTAGGTTTCTTCATGTACAGTTGGTAAGGCTGAATTTATAGATATATATTGTTTAAAATTGACTTTATGATTGAATAGTCAATTTTCTCCATTAATGATAAGTGAATGTATTTCTGGGTATTAGTAATTTAAATTGTGTGAAAAATACAGACTTCACTTCCATTCATGTTGTATCATTTTTTAATACCTTTATCTCCCCAAAGGAGACTTGAGAATGTACTAGTTTCTCCAATGCAGGGAAATTTGCAGAAATTAAAGTAGAAAACCCTTAGCCAGGGAAGCATAAATTGCAATCAAAGAGAAAATTTCAGAGAAAGTGTCTTATGCTCTATAATACTCTTTCAATTAGATGCATTAAAAATTAAAGAATAGTTGAAATGAAAGGATATGATCCACAATACATCAAGTTAGAGAACCAGATAATTAGGTGAGGCTATGATAAGCTATTTATTATCTTTATATGTTGTTGTATGGAAAGAGAAAAAATTGCTTTTTGAATGTGATAAAGTAACTAAGTGTGAAAATACGATGGAAGGAGAAGGATAAAGGAGGAAGGAAGAAGAGAAAAAGAAGTGTAGAAGGAGCTGTGGGCCACTTTTCACTGCTTGGCTCCCACACACCTGGCGAGTTTATGCCCCAAAATAACAACACGGAAAACTGTATTCTTTTAAACATTGCCTGGCCCATTAGTTTCAGCCTCTTCTTGGCTAACTCTCACAACTTGACTAAATCATTTCTAATAATCTGTGTAGCACCACGAAGTGGTGGCTTACCGGAAAGGATTCTAGTGTATGTCCATCTTAATCTGGAGCTTCATAGTGGCTGTCCCAGAGAGGAGAGGCATGGTGATTGTCTCACTTCCCTCTTCCTCCCAGTTTTCTGTTCTGTCTACTCCACCCACGTACGGGCTGGCCTATCAAATGGGCCAAGGAAGTTTCTTTATTTACCAATGATCTTCCTCCATCAAAGAAGAAAATTAAAAGTACATACAAGAAAAGAAGGAGGCTTAGGTAGTGGGACTGTAAGTTCTCTGTTGAAATATAGGGGTAGTAGTAAAGGAAATAGCACATAGAAAAAGTTCCAGAACTTTATAATAGTATGATTATTTCACCAAATGTCAGTATAAAAAAAAGTAGCTGAGACCAAGTAAGATCCTCACTTATTGTAAAAGTTACATTGTATAAACACATTAAGTCTAACTCGGCTTCTCTAGCCAGCCAGCAAAAGAGTTTCCTACAAGTAGGCTGTCCCAATACCCAGCCCAACCCACTAAGCCAAGCAAGAAACTAGCCCCAACCTGCCCCCAAACTTGCCTATCCTCCTGCAACCTTGGTGGAACTTTTAAACATAGCTTGCTACAATATTGACATGACTAAGAGGTGAGTAACCAGCCACATGGTGGGACAAGCTACTCTCTTGGAACTTCGTGGTACATCCTACTCTATATGACCCCCATTGTGGGACAAGGGCCCTGCCCCAACTGCCTTGGTTTCTTTAGTCAGCCACTAGGAGAGTTTCCTGCAGGTAGGCTGCCCCAATACTGACCACCATCTACCTGGACCCTGTAAGCTACAAGACCCATCCTACCCTAAAACTTACCTATTCTCCTGCAACCTTAGTGGAATTCTGAAGCACAGCTTGCTATAATACTGAGAGAACCAAGAGCTTGTTATAATACTGAAGTGACCAAGAGTTTGCTATAACACTAAGGGGTACCAAAATAGAGGAGCAAGATAGTGAACCAGAAAAGAAAATCAAGAGAACAGGCTTAGATAGTCCTCAGTGGCTCCCTGAGAGAAAGACATTGACAGTACAGAGCAGACAAAAACAATTCACAAAGACTCAGACAGCCACTACAAGGATTGGAACAAGATGCAAAGACACTACTGGCCTCCTTTCAAGGAAGAGATGGGTAGGTGTCAATGCAAGAATTCTTCCAACAATGCAAAAAGCAACATGGTAACACTAAAAACCAGTGGTCACACAACAGGAATATTTGCTCATCGTAACCCAGAAGAAGTAGAAGAGAACAAATTTAAACATAACTCATGAAAATGATGGAGACCTTTAAAAAGGAAATGAAAAATTCCCTTGATGAAATGGAAGAAAAGGCAAACAAAAAATTAGAAGAAATTAGTAAATCCCTCAAGGAAACCCAAAAAAACAAACAAAAATCAAACAGGTGGAGCAAATAGTTCAAGACATGAAGGCTGAAAGAGACACAATAAAAAAAAATACAAACCAAGGGAATTCTGGATATGGAAAATCTGGGTAAATGGACAGGAACTACAAAGGCAAGTATAACCAATAGAATATAAGAAATAGAAGAAAGAATCTCAGATGTTGAAGATACTGTAGAGGAAATAAGTTCATTGTTCAAAGAAAAGTTAAATCCAACAAATTGTTAACAGAAAATATTTGATATAGGAGGGTCTTCTATCTATTTGTTGCTTTCATTGGTTAATTAATAAAGAAAACTGTTTTGCCTTATAGGTCAAAAAATATGTAGGCGGGGAAGACAGAACAGAATGTTGGGAGGAAGAAGGCAGTGAGGCAGATGCCATGATTCCCCTTCCCGAGATGGACACTGGCTAGACTCATGCCAGTAAGCCACAAGCTCATGGTGGCATACAGATTATTAGATATGGGTTAGTCAAGATGTGAGAGTTAGCCAATAAGAGATTAAAACTAATGGGCCAGGCAGTGTTTAAATGAATACAATTTGTGTGTTTTTATTTCAGGTGTAAAACTAGCAGGGCGGGAGCCGGGCGGGATGAAAAGCAGGCCTGCTCAATGTTCCTTTCACTACAGATATTCGGAAAATCTGGGACACCATGAAAAGACCAAACCTAAGAATAATGGGGAAAGAAGAACTCCAGTTCAAAGGCATAGAAAAATGTATTCAACAAAATCATAGAAGAAAACTCTCCCAACCTAAAGAAGGATATACTGCTTCATGAGAGAGGATCTTGTACAAAAGTACAAGAAACTTACAGAACACCAATTAGACTGTATCAATGAAGAGTCCCCTTGCCATACAATAATCAAAACACTAAACATAAAGAATAAAGAATATTAAGAGCTGTGAAGGAAAAAGGTCAAGTAAATTATAAAAGCAGACCTATCAGAATTACGACTGACATCTCAATGGAAACCATAAAAGCCAGAAGGTCTGGGCAGAAGTGCTATAGACACTAGAGACCATGGATGCAATCCAAGATTATTATAGTCAGCAAATTTTTTAATCACCATCAATGGAGAAAACAAGATATTCCATAGCAAAACCATATTTATGCAATATATATCCACAAACACAGACCTACAGCAAATACCAGAAGAAAAATGCCAAACCAAGGAAGCTAATTAAGCCCACAAAATTACAGGCAACTGATAACCTCCCATCAGCAAAACTCAAAGAAAGGAAACACACAAACACTACTGCCTAAAAATAACAGGAATTAACAACTGCTGGTCATTAATATCACTTAATATTAATGGACTTAATTCACCTATAAAAAGACACAGGCTAAGAGAATGGGTATGAAAGGAGGATCTATTTTTCTGCTGTAAACAAGAAACAAACTTAAACCTCAAAGACAGATATTATCTCAGAGTGAAGGGTTGGAAAAAAATTTTCCAAGAAAATGGACCTAACAAATGAACAGGTGTATCGATACAAATATCTAAAAAAAATAGATTTCAAACTAAAATCAATCAGAAGAGATGGAGAGGGATACTTTGTATTCATAACATGAAAAGTACATCACGATAAAGTCTCAGTCCCGAACAACTATGCCCCTAACACAAGATCACCCACATATGTAAAATAAACTTTACTAAAACTTAAATTGCACATCAAATCCAACACACTAATAGTAGGAGATTTCAACAATCCACTCTCGACAATAGACAGGTCAACAATACAGAAAATTGTTGGAGGAAAGGTCACTTGTTCATCCCAGCTGCCCAGAACTAAAATAACCACATAGAAACTGTATTATTTAAAACACCACTTGGCCCATTAGATCTTACTTTTTATTTGTTATCTCTTACATCTTAATTTAACTGATCTCCATTATTTTTGTATCACCATAGGGTCATGTCCTACCAGCAAATTTTACCACATCTGTCTCAGGTGGGTCCATGGTGTCTCTCTCTGACTCCACCCTTTTTTTCCAGCATTCAATCCAGTTTTTTCTCCTATCTAAAATTTTTCCTGCTATAGGTCCAAAGCAGTTTCTTTATTTATTAATGATAATGACAGTACACAGAGGGGACTCCCACATCACCACCATTTCTGTTGAAATAAAAGGAAGGCTTTAATTTTAACATAGTAAAATTACATATAACAAAACAGGTATCAAACAAGAATTACAGTTATAATATCTATATCTATTTTACCTTTTATCATACCTAAGAAAAACTATAACTATAAATTCTTTAACTCCATCAAAGATTCCAAAAGGATATAGTATTACCTAAGTAAACAGAAAATGCAGTATAAGCAACTTCCAAAACATTAGAATTGGCAGAGATATATCACTGCCTAGACAGTCAATCAAAGTTCTTTTGTGTCATTGGGTCATCCATCTTCAGCCTACTGGCCCATAGTATCTGGCAGACTTTTTTATGAAGCAGGAGATTTTAAAGACAGTTCAGTCACTTTCTTCTGTATACAGCAGAATGCCTTGCAGACTCTTTCATCAAGCAGGAACCCAGAAGGATCATCTTACCTTTAGGCATGCTTAGCAGTCATTTTTTCTGAGAGTACTGCCTGTCCAGTTCAGAGGTTCAGGCAAGAGCAGTTTCTTGCCCAAATGGCTAACCAACTCCATAAGGAGCCGCTTTGATTCCCAGTTTCATATAGAAGTAGACTGGTGCTGCCAGGAACAGATGTGTCTTAATCTAATGAAAAGTCTTAAGTTTTTAAATATTTTAAATGCCATACTTTGAAGGTCTCTGAAAGATTTGAAGAATACCTATTTAAATAAAATATATTTTTATACATCTAGAAAATTTAACTAACATGACTACAAGGTTGACTATTATAGATGATTATCTATTACCCTATAATTTTAATTATACATTACATTTTTAAATGAAATACAAAATCACAATACCTTAATCAAAAGCAGCAGAAATGTACATATAACCAAATTGACCTCAATTTGTATCAATAAATCAAAATCCATACCAATGCAAATTGTATCTGTATCAGAAACTTAACAGAGAAATGAGAAAACTAACAGATACCATGAATCAAATGAACTTAACAGACATCTATAGAATATTCCACCCAAATACAAAAGAATAGCCCTTCTTATCAGTACCTCATGGAACCTTTTATAAAATGGACCACATACAGGATAACAAATCAAAGCTCTACAGATACATATTGGAGTAAACCCATGTGTCTTATCAGATCACCATGCTTTAAAGTTAGAATTTAACAACACTAGTATCAGATAGCCCACCTATCTAAAAATGATAAAAATGCTGAGAAATAAATCAAGCATCACCTTTCACAATAGCCACAAATACCAAAAAATATCTTGGAGTAACACTAACCAAAGTGGTGAAAAAACAATTAGACAAGAACTTTAAGTCTTTGAAGAAGATGCTAGAAAATGAAAAGATCTCTCATGCTCTTGGATATGTAGGATCAATGTAATAAAAATGACAATCTACCAAAAGCAATCTATAGATTCAATGCAATCCCCATCTAAACCCCAACACAATTCTTCACAGACATGGAGAGAACAATAATCAACTTCATATGGCAAAACCATAAAACTCAGAATAGTCAAAACAATCCTGTACAATAAAGGAATTCCAGAGGCATTACCACCTCTGACATCCAGCTCTATTACAGAGCTACAGTAGTGAAAACTGCTTGGTACTTGCATAAGAACTTGGGGGTTGACAAATAAAATTGAATCAAAGACCTGGCTATTGATCCACACACCTATGAATACCTGATTTTTCACAGAGAACCTAAAATTGTACAATGGATAAAAGTAAGCATCTTCAACAATATGTGCTGGAATAACTGGATGTCAACATGTAGAAGAATGAAAATAGATCCATATCTATTCCCATGCAGAAAACTCAAGCCCAAATGGATTAAAGACCTCAATATAAATCTGGGCACACTAAACTTGATAGAAGAGAAAATGGGAAGTAGCCTTTAATGCATGGGTACAGGAGACCACTTCCTAAATATATCCCAGAAGCACAGACACAGAGAACAACAATAAATAAATGGGACTTCCTGAAACAGAGAAGCTTCTATAAAGCAAAGGACACAGTCAATAAGCCAAAAAAGGCAGTCTACTGAATGGGAAAAGATCTTCACCAATCCCACATCAGACAAAGGACTGATCTGGAAAATATATAAAGAACTCAAAAAAATAGACATCAAAATTCTAAATAACCCAATTTAAAATGGAATAAATAACTACACAGAGAATTCTCAACAGAAGAATCTGAAATGGCTGAAAGACATTTAAGGAAAATTTTAACATCCTTAGCCATCAGGGAAATTCAAATCAAAACAACTCTGAAATACCATCTTATACCTTTCAGAATGCCTAAAATCAAAAACACCAATGATTACTTATGCTGGTGAGGATGGGGAGTAAGGGGAACATTTATCCAGTGCTGATGGGAATGCAAATCTGTACAGCTACTTTGGAAAGCAGTATGGCATTTTTCACAATAGTGAGAATTAACCCACCTTAGGATCTAGCAATACCATTCTTGGGCACATACCTGAAAGATGCTCAATCATAATACAAAGAAATTTGTTCAACTATGTTCATAGCATCATTTTTTATAATAACCATTACCTGGAAACAACCAAGATGCCCCTCAACCAAAGAATGGAAGAAAAAAATATGGCACATTTGCACATTAGAGTACTACTCGGTGGTAAAAATCAATGCTATCTTGAATTTTGCATGTGAATGGATGGAATAAAAAAACATTATCCTGAGTGAGGAAACTCAGACCCAAAAGATGAATATAGTGTGTACTCACTCATATGCGTATATTAGCTATAAACAAAGGATATTGAGCCTATAGTTTTTGATCCTAGAGAAGCTAATTAATAAGGTGAATCTTATGAAAAATATATAATAGATCCATCTGGAACGTCAAAATAGACAAGATCGCCTGACCAAATCAGGAGGATGGGGGTGGGGGAAAAAGGGATGGTAAATATGGAAGAGGAAGAGAAGGGGAGAAGGGGAGGTGTGCAGAAAACTTGAGGGAATGGGATAGTTGAAATGGAAAAAGGAGAGAGATGAGAATAAGGAAAGAGATGTCTGTCTTGATTGAAGGAGCCATTGCAAGAAACCTGTCTGTAGAATAATTTTCAGGAATCCACAAGAATGACCCGAACTAAGACCCTAAGCAACAGAGGAGAGGGGACCTATACTTTCCTTGCCCTGTAGTCAGACTGATGATTATCTTGAATGTCACCATAGAACCTTCACTCAGCAATTGATGGAAACAGAAGCAGAGACCCACATGGGAACACTGGACTGAGCTCTCACAGTCCAGTTAAAGAGTGGGAGTAATGAGAATATGAGCAAAGAGGTGAAGACCATGATAATTACACCCACTGAAACAGTCAACCTGAGTTAATGGGAGGGCACCAACATCAGCCAGATTGTGAATGAACAAGTAGCGGACCAAACTAATCCCTCTGAATGTGGTTAACAGGTGTATGACTGGAACAGACTGAGGGGCCAATGGAAGTGGCACCAGAATTTATCCCCATTGATTGTACTGGCTTTGTGGGAATCTATTCTTGGAGGGATATCTTGCTCAGCCTAGATAGAGAGGGTCTTGGACCTTCCCCAAAGCAATGTGCCTTATGCTCTCTGAGGAGTGGTTGGGGGTGGATTAGGATGATATGTGGAGGGAATGGGAGGAGGGGAAGGAGTGGGTACTTGGATTGGTATGTATAATGAAAAATTATAGTTTGTTTTTTAATAAATAAACTAAGAACCAGCTTTTTGTTTCATTGATTCTTTGGATTGTTTTCTGTGTTTCTATTTTGTTGATTTCAGCCCTCAGTTTGATTATTTCCAGTCTTCTACTCCTCCTAGGTGAGTCTGCTTCTTCTTTTTTTTTTCGAGAGCTTTCAGGTGGGCTGTTAAGTCTCCAATGTGTGCTTTCTCCTTTTTTCTTTTCTTTTTTTTTTAGGGTGAGGTTGAAGTTTATTCAGTGGGTTATGGAGGAGGGTGAAGGGGGGGACAGAGAGAGAGGGAGAGAGAGAGAAAGAGAGAGAGAGAAGAGGAGAAAGAGACAGAGAAGGGGGTAAGCACAGAAGTGGGGAGAGAGGCAGAAGCGAAGCTGCCTCTCTGAGAGGAAGATGGAAAAGAGCTCCTTTTTTCTTTAAGTGGGCACTTAGTGCTATGAACTTTCCTCTTAGCACTGCTTTCTTAGTGTCCCATATGTTTGAGTATGTTGAGTCTTTATTTTCATTGAATTCAAGAAAGACTTTAATTTCTTTATTTTTTTCCTTGATCCAGGTGTGGTTCAGTAGTTGACTGTCCAGTTTCCATGAGTTTGTAAGCTTTCTGGGGGTAGCATTGTTGTTGAATTCTAACTTTAATCCATGGTGATCTGATAAGACACAGGGGGTTACGAATTTTTTTTGTAACTGTGGAAGTTTGCTTTGTTACCGAGTATGTGGTCAATTTTCGAGAAGGTTCCATGAGCTGCAGAGAAGAAGGTATATTCTTTCTTATTTGGGTAGAATGTTCTATAGATGTCTGTTAAGTCCATTTGATTCATTACCTCCATTAATTTTCTAATTTCTCTGTTAGGTTTCTGTCTGATTGACCTGTCCATTGGTGAGAGAGGAGTGTTGAAGTCTCCTAATATTAGTGTGTGTGGTTTGATGACTGCCTTGAGTTTTAGTAATGTTTCTTTTACATAAGCAGGTGCTTTTATATTAGGGGCATAGATATTCAGGATTAAGACTTCATCCTGATGAATTGTTCCTGTTATGAGTATAAAATGTCCCTCTCCATCTCTTCTGATTGATTTTAGTTTGAAGTCAACTTTGTTAGAAATTAGTATGGCCACACCTGCTTGTTTCTTAGGTCCATTTGCTTAATAAACCTTTCCCAGCCCTTTACTCTTAGTAGATGTCTGTCTTTGTGATTGAGGTGTGTTTCTTGTAAACAGCAGAACGTTGGATACTGTTTTTTTATCCAATCTCTTAGCCGGTGACACTGGGTTTTGATCCTACTGCATGAACTGGTTTTGTGGGAGTCTAGCCTGTTTGGATGCTCACCTTCCCGGACGTGGATGGAGGGGGGAGGACTTTGGACTTCCCACAGGACAGGGAAGTCTGCTCTTCAGACTGGAGAGGGAGGGGAAATGGAGTGGGGGAGGGGGAGAGGAGTGGGGAGAGGGTGAGTGGACTGGGAGGAGGGGGAGGGAAATGGGAGGCGGGAGGAGGCAGAAATTTTTTCAATAAAAAAATAAATTAAAAAAATAAATAAACTAAATTAAAAAACATATGAAGTCTAAAACTAGGTAGCAACTCCCTCAATTCATGCATGGTTATTACTTGTGCTATTTATATTTGTAATTAAATAATACCCAAGATTAATAAGAGGGACAATACATTATTTCTTAATATAGAAAATTTAAATTTTATTAAAACAACTTTGTGTTATTTGTTCACATAAATGTCTAGGTCATGGCCATCTTACTGTTATGAAGAGAATCTCAATAGAATGATACATATAAGTTATAAAAAAACTAGAAGTGATCCACATGCATGGAGTCTACCTGTATCATATTTATTATGTATATAAGACTGTTATTTGTAATGCCAGTTTACTTATTAAACAGTTGTAATTTTGGAGACTCATATGTTCAAGAAACAACCCACTACTGTAGAAATAATTAATAAGCAACAGTACTAACAATAAGTCCAAAGTTCAAATTATTTTTTTAAAGATTTATTTATTTATTATATATACAATATTTTGCCTGTATGTATGCCTACATGCCAGAAGAGGACACCAGATCTCATTCTAAATGGTTGTAAGTCACAATGTGGTTACTGCAAATTGAGCTCAGGACCTCTGGAAGAGCAACACGTGCTCTTAAACATTGAGCCATCTCTCCAGACTTCAAATTTTTTCTAATGTTGAACATTATTTTAATTGGAGAAACATGGCTTATGTGGAGACCCAGCATATAGATAAAATAGATTGGAGGATTCCATATTCAGTTCAATAGAAGATATAAATAAATGATTAGGTCAAGCATTAGTATTTAATGGTTATGTCCAGAGAAAGCATGGAAAGAATCACTTCAGTACTGCTAATATTCTTTAATTGCAGTTCTTAGTTAATCATCTAAACCTACAAAAATATTACATTATGACATTTTCAAACAAGACATTTAAGAATAATGAACATTTTCATAAAACCCAGAACATTTTAATAAATGACCCAATAAAAATTATGTATTCATCATTTAAGTTTAGATTAAGGAAGTTTTTGCATTGTACATGAATGTTTTTTTATGAAAATTCACAACAAACTATCCTTTTCCATGCATTATTTTCTTTTTTGGCATGAAAATACTTTATTCAGAGACATGGGGGAAAGCCTGGAGAGGTTCATGCTGCCTATTGTTCTCCACTGCACAGAGTTTGCAGGTCTGCCCATTGCTACAAGCTCAGTCATTATTTTCTGTGTAGTTAAGACTTGCATGCAAAGGCAGGTTGCATGAGTTCTAAAATAAAGTCTAAACTTAGTATGTTTATGACTTTAGTTATCTATTTGAAAATTCCAAATTTTCCACTGACAAAACACAGACAGTAATATCAGTTAAGTGAAAGCTTTGGAGTAAAAAGAAAAATATTGCAATGATATGTGCTATTGTTGATGGCTCAAAAGTTAAGAGCAGTTGTTTGTTTTTCAGAAGACCAGGGTTTTGTTCCCAGTACCACAAGTGTCTCAAAATCTCTTGCAACTCCATCTGAGGTAAATCCAAAGCCTTGGATACCAACACACACACACACACACACACACCATTTGAAATTAATAAATAAAAACTGTTACACAAAACAGGCAAAACAGATGAAATAAATATAATAAATTATACATCATGAATAAAAATTTGTCATTTTCATGTTTGAATTTTAGAGAGTTGTTGAGAAGAGACAAGGTGTGGTAATAAAATGTCATTTTGTCTTACCGTGAATATGAAATCTAATTTAAAGTGAAAAATCCAGGATTCTACATCTGCCAAATCTATGTAATGCCCACTTATGGAATTCATGTATGTAAAGTAGAGCTGACTCTAAAAAGAAGTGTGTGCTGCTATTTGGTAGCAGATATGAAAGGAGAGAATATTTTAGACATTTGAAGTACACTCAATTTCAACTAATCATCAGATCACTATATATTGAGCTACAGCACTTGATAATTCATTTGATGTGTTTTGGAATTGTCCTCACTCACTTACGATGTGGAATTCCCATCTGTATGTTGTGAAAACTATTGATTAATGAAGAAACTGCTAAGGCCTGATCGGATAGAACTTAGTTGGGCAGGGAAAACTAAAATGAATTCTGGAAAAAAGAAGGGCAGAGTCAGAAAGAATCCATGGAGCCATCACCACAGACAGATTCTGGGAACTTTCCCCCGTAAGCCATAGCCACATGGTGATACACAGATTACTAGAAATGGGTTAAATTAAGATGTAAGAGTTAGCCAATAAGACACTAGAGACAATGGGGCAACCAGTGATTTAAATAATACAGTTTTTTTTTCTGTCAGTTATATTTCATTTTTTTTAGTATGTAAAAACAAAAAGCATTTATTCAGCAGAAACAACAAGTGTGCAATGCTGACCATTTGTACAAAGTGGTGACCTGGAGAGGAGCATGCATGCCCCTTTTAAGCTTATCTAGGGGAATTCCAGGAACACTTATGCCATCTCAAACATGATTGGTCAAGCTAGGAGCAGTTACAGTAGTATAGATTTGTTTGGCTTGGGTTTTAGTTTTTCCATATTTTAAAATGCCTGTGCAAGTCAGGGCTTGCTTTACAGGATTTCACAGGAACTTTATTTTTTGCCATTGCCTTGAAACACTCTGGGAGCTGGATTAGGCTTTGTACATGTTTTCTCCCTTGTCCCTGTATTTTTTTTATTGCTTTATAAATAATACCATTTAAAATTTCCACTTTCTCCCTTCCTCTCATTTCCTTCCCACTCCCCCACTCACCCTCGCTGCCTGGAGTCCTAAGAGAGGGCAGGATACCTGCCATGTGGGAAGTCCAGGTCCCTCCCCTCTCCATCCAGGCTTAGGAAGTTATGCATCCAAATAGACTAGGATCCCAAAAAGCCAGTACATGCAGTAGAGACAAATCTCATTGCCAATATCATTGGCTTCTCTGTACAAACTGTCAGCCACATTCAGAGGGTTCAGTTTGGTCTCATGGTCATTCATTCCCAGTCAAACTGGATTTGGTGACCTCCCATTAGATCAGGCACACTGTGTCAGTGGGTGGACCAACTCCTCGTGTTCCTGACTTCCTTGCTCATATTCTCCCTCCTGTTCTTCAATTGGACCTTGGGAGCTCAGTCCAGGGCTCCAATGTGGGTCTCTGTCTCTACATCCATCTGTCACCAGACAAAGGTTCTATGGTGTTATTCAAGATAGTCATCAGTCTTACAACAGGACAAGGCCAGTTTAGGAACCCTGTTCTCCAGTGTCCAGAGTCCTAGCTGAGGATATCCTCATGGACACATGGGAACCAAGAGCTAAGCCCAAAAGGCCCCCTTAATTAAGATATTTTCTTCCCTGATCCCATATCTTTCCTTCCTCCATCTCAACCATTCCATTCCCCAAAGCTCTCCCCAAAGTTCCCTTCTCTCTCCCCCTTGCCTCTTCCCCCCACCCCACCCCAAGCCCATGCTCTCAACTTTTGCCTGGTGACCTTGTCTTCTTCCAATTTCCAGGAGGATCTACATATGTTTTTCTTTGGGTTCACCTTATTACTTAGCTTTTCTAGGATCATGAACTATAGGCTCAATATCCTTCGTTTTGTATAGTGAGTATATACCATATTCATATTTTTTGGTCTGGGTCATCTCACTCAGGATAGTGTTTTCTATTTCCATCCATTTGCATGCAAAATTCAAGATGTCATTTTTTTTTACCTCTGAGTAAGTACTCTAATGTGTAGATGTGCCACACCTTCTTTATCCATTCTTCCATTGAGGGAAATCAAGGTTGTTTCCAGGTTTTGGCTATTACAAATAATGCTTCTATGAACATAGCTGAACAAGTGCTTTTGTAGTATGATTGGGAATCTCTTGGGTATATTCCTGAATCATGGGGTAGGTTGATTCCCAATTTTCTGAGAAACTGCCACACTGATTTTCAAAGGGGTTGCACAGGTTTGCATTCCTACCAGCAATGGATGAGTTTTCCCCTTACTCCACATCCTCTCCAGCAAAAGTTATCATTGGTGTTTTTGATTTTAGCCATTCTGACTGCTGTAAGATGGTATCTCAAAGTTGTTTTGATTTGCATTTCCCTAATTGCTAAGGAAGTTGAACATGACCTTAAGTGTCTTTTGGCCATTTGAACTTCTTCTGTTGAGAATTCTCTGTTCAGTTCAGTACCCATTTTTAATTGGGTTATTTAGAATTTTAATGTCTATTTTCTTGAGTTCTTTATATATTTTAGAGATCAGATATTTGTCTTATGTGAGATTGGTGACGATCTTCTCCCATTCAGTAGGTTACTTTTAGTCTTAACGACTGTGTTCTTTGCTTTACAGAAGCTTCTCAGTTTCAGGACGTCCCATTTATTCATTGTTGCTCTTATTGTCTGTGTTACTGGGGTTATACAAAGGAAGTTGTCTCCTGTGCCCATGTGTTACAGACTACTTACCACTTTCTTTTATTTCAGGTTCAGTGTGGTAAGATTTACATTGAGGTCTTTAATCTATTTGGACTTGAGTTTTGTGCATGGTGATGGATATGGACCTATTTTCATTCTTCTACAAGTTGACAACCAGTTTTGCCAGCACCATTTTTAAAGATGGTTTCTTTATTCAATTGTATGATTTTAGCTTCTATGTCAAAAATCAGGTGTTCATGGGTTTGTGGAGTCTTTGATGCAATTCCATTGGTCAAAATCTCTGATTTTATGCCAATACCAAGAAGTTTTCATTACTGTGGCTCTGTAATAGAGTTTGTTGTCAGGGATGGTAATGCCTCCAGAAGTTCCTTTATTGTTTAGGATTGTTTTAGAAATCCTGTTTTTTTTTCATATAAATTTGATTATTGTTCTCTCAAGGTCTGTGATGAATTTTCTTGGGATTTTGATGAGGATTGTATTGAATCTATAGACTGCCTTTGGTAGAACTGCCATTTTTACTATGTTGATCCTACCAATCCAAGAGCATGGAAGATCCTTCAATCTTCTGGAATACTGTTCAGTTTTTTCTTCAAAGCCTTAAAGTTGT
Source organism: Microtus agrestis (assembly GCA_902806775.1). Lineage (NCBI taxonomy): Eukaryota > Metazoa > Chordata > Mammalia > Rodentia > Cricetidae > Microtus > Microtus agrestis. Next base: position 237,302 of record CADCXT010001205.1, read on the forward strand.
TGTCAAATAGATCTTTCACTTTCTTGGTTAGTGTTACCCCAAGATACTTTATGCTATTTGTGGCTATCATGAAATGTGATGTTTCTCTGATTTCCCTCTCTGCTTCTTTATACTTTGCTTATAGGAGGGCTGCTGTTTTTTTGTTTTTGTTTTTTTTTTTTTGAGTTGATTTTGTATCCTGCCACATCCCTGAAGGGATGTATCAGCTGCACTACTTCTTTGGTAGAGTTTTGGGGGTTACTTATGTACACAATCATATCATCTGCAAATAACAAAAGTTTGACCTCTTCTTTTCCAATTCGAATCCCCTTGATCTCCTTATGTTGTCTTATTGTTATTGCTAGAACTTCCAGCACTATGTTGAAGAGATAAGGAGAGAGTGGACAGCCATGGCTGATTTTTTTAGAATTGCTTTCTCTCCATTTAATTTTATGTTAGCTGTTGTCTTGCTGTATATTGCTTTTATTATATTTAAATATTATCCTTGTATCCCTAATCTCTCCAAGACCTTTATCATAAAGGTGTGTTGAACTTTGTCAAATGCTTTTTCAGCATCTATTGAAATGATCATATGTTTTTTTTCTTTCAGTTTATTTATATTAGGGATTACATTGATAGATTTTCATATGTTGAACCTGCGTACATCTCTGGGGTAAAGCCTACTTGATCAAAATGAGTAATTTTTTATGTGTTCTTGGATTCGTTTTGCCAGTATTTTATTCAGAATATTTACATCGATGTTCATGAGTGAGACTGGCCTGTAATTCTTTCTCTTGGTTGGGTCTTTGTGTGGTTTTATCAAAAACCTCCCAACCAAAACAGGCCTAAAACCAGATGGTTTTAATGCAGAATTCTACCAAAACTCCGAAGAAAAGCTAACACCTATACAGCTTAACGTGTTCCATATAATAGAACCAGAACAATCATTGCCAAACTCTTTTTATGAAGCTACAGTTACCCTGAGACAAATCCCAGTGCCATTATCATTGGTTTCTCTGCCAGCCCCCATTGTCAGCCACATTCAGAGAGTGCGGTTTGATCACATTCTCTTTAAGTCCCAGTCCATCTGGCTTTGGTGAGCTCCCATTAAATCAGGCACACTGTCTCCGTTGGTGGACCAACCCCTTGTGGACCTGACTTCCTTGCTCATCTTCTCCCTCCTTCTGCTCTTCAACTGGACCTTGGGAGCTCAGTCCAGTGCTCTGATGTGAGTCTCTGTTTCTATCTCCATCCATTGCGAGACGATTCTCCTTAAATTTTCTTCTCTCCAAATTCTCAATATACCTATTTTTCTTCTCGTTCAAAATTGTGGCTTCTTTTTTCATTAATAATTGTTACATATATATGTATGTATGTATATATATGCAACATATAAATGCTTATACAAACATATTTATAATAAAATAAATATAGCCTGCTCAGTCTGTAGAAAAGCTTTCATGAGTCCAATTCCCTATAACTTACAAAAGTCACTATCTTCTAGTTGATGCCTTTTTCTGATGGCTGTTATATTCCCATCCCGTTTGCTAAGATTTCCCTGGGACTTAGTTGTAAGTGTTATATTGCAGATGTATCTGGCATATTTCCTAGCTGATCTGGAATTGAGTTTTTTTTATGTGTGTGGGGGTAGTAAATAATCTATATCTCTTTTAATTGAGTAATTTGATGCTATGTTACTATTAATTTTATACAATTTTATTTGTTAAATAATTTACAATGTCTACCTTGTTAGGTAGCAAGTGTCCTATTAGGAATAAATTTATTTCTTTGCTATTTATCATTTTATAAAGGGTTTATTGAGAAGTGTAACTGATTCAAAAAGAATGCTTTCTCACATTTTGTAAGTTTAGGACTCAAATTATGTTTAATTATGAGGGTATTATAAAAATGCCTATTTGTGCTCTGTAGAGAAATACTATTGATTATACAGGACTTGGGAGGGGGTAAATAGAGAACTTACAAAGTTGAAAAAATACAAATCTACTCATCTACTATAGGCTTCCTAGCTATAAAATATAAAGAACTTCAGAAAGTCAATAAAAAACCTGATTGAAAGAAGAGAGTAGATCTAAATAGACAGTTTCCAAAAAGGCAGGAGAACAAAATCTATCCATGACTAAATGCTAAATTAGAGAAACAAAAATCAAAACACAATATCATCTTATCCAAATAAAATTTTCTATTATCCAAAAGAGTAGGACCATAGGTTTTAGTAAAGATATTTAAGGAAGGGAATTCTCAAATTACTGTTGGACATATAAATTAGTGCAGTATTTATTGAAAATTTGAGGACAACTCAAAAATTAAAACCAGAGTTAATGGATTCAAAACATTCACTCTTAGTAACATCCTCAAGAAATAAAATGTATTGGCATGTTAAATCCTGTATTTACTGTCATACTATTGAAAACACCTAAGAAATGTATAGAATCTAAATTTCTAATCAATAAACAGATAAGTAAAACTTGGTATGTATATATAAGTGAGAAGCAGTCTCACATAAAATAACCACTGCTTTTATTTTTAATATACTTGCTATAACTGAAGGTCATTATGTAAACTGAATATACAAAAAGGACTAATTGAGCTTATACATATGTGTGATGTAAATTACTTAATTTTATAGAAGTTGGGAATGCAATGGTAGTGACCAGGCGAAGCAATGTAGAAGGAATGAAAGATATTTACTTATAAGTAGACAAGGGTGAGGAAAACTAGTATACTATTATTGCTATGTTGTTTTCCTATAAACAGTATGGTGAAATTATAAACCAGCTACAGTAAGTGCTTTTGTAGGTATTCATCATTTTATTTTTTTAGTAAAAAATCACTTTGAATAATTTGATGTATTTCCCTTCAATGTTTTGTCTTGCAGCTTGTGTGCATAAATTTCAGTCTACAGTAAGGAGGACATTAAAACTTTTTTTCAAATGTTTTTCATCAAAAAATATTTTTGTAGTTTTCTAGACAACAAAAAACATAAAAAATAATAAATGTATGAAAAATATTTTATTTATATTAAACATTTTATAATGTATATGTATTGTTACATCATGTATAGCAATTACTGTTTTTGTTTGTACATAACTATAAAGAGAAATTTAATTTAATAAAATATTAATAAAAAACAATTGCTTTTATATATATGGTGAAAGAAGACTGCTTGGTGCTTGTTGGTTTCTGGATGCTCAATAATCACACAGAAACTGTATTCATTAAATCACTGCTGAGCCCATTAGCTTTAACTATTGGTTAACTCTTCCATATTAATTTAACCCGTTTCCATTAATCTGTGCATCACCACAAGGTTGTTGCCTACCAGCAAAGTCTCAGCTTGTCTGTGTCTGTCTCTGGTGGGAGCTCCATGGCTTCTCTTCTGACTCTGCTTTCTTCCTCACAGCACTCAGTTTAGTTTTCCCCACCTACCTAAGTTCTGCCTTGCTATAGGTCTAAAGCAGTCCTTTATTAACTAATGGTATTCACAGAATACAGTGGGAAATCCCACATCATATATTACTACTAAATTTGCATAGAGGAATCCAGATAACCATATTTCTGAAAAAAAAAACACTTGTAAATATATTTGCCTTCAAGAATCATATTTGGAATAAAACTAAATCAAATAAAAATACAGTATTACAGTATTAAAAGGTTTGTGAGTAACGTTGATAGAGAAATATAGTTCTTATCTCAAAGACAAAGATGGGGGACCATTACCATGGATTTCTCCAAATTCCAATTCATATCATTGGAGAAGTTGCATGACATTTTATAGAAACAGAACAAAGACATATATATTAAATAGATTTCTATTCGAATGAACTGGTGAAAATATAAAGTTAGTCAGTTAAAACAATATACGTATGTGTTTGATATAGGCTTTAAATAATTTCTCAACGGATTATTATGCTTTGAGTTTCTGGAACAAAAGGTGATGTTTATATATGAAAAATTATTTACATGATAGTAACACAAATGTTACATAAAGCAAACAGCTATATAATAATTGATTATTTAGTGGATTTAGTAGCCCACATGATTTGTAAATAGTAATAATTTATATTATATTATATATTATATTATATTATATATATTATATATTAGGTGTTTGGATCTGCAACTTCCCAATTGTTCATTATTACAATTTTAATCAATAAATCTTGTGGAATATTTTATTCAAACTTAATTTATTTATTTATTAAGAATTTAAGAAAACAATTCAAAACACTTTAAATTTTATTAATTAAGTTTATTTACAAGCACAATAGTATAGAAGAAAATTGTTAAATTTTCATTTCAAATGCATAAACATATATTTAAACTGTAAACTAATAAAAGGACTTTATATAACAAAAAAAGATGCTGAAATTTTCCCTTAAGGGGACTTTTTAATGCATATGTAGTTTAAAGACTGCTTAATTGAATTAAATAAATTTTAAAATGCCCCTTTTTAGCAAATGCTAGATATTATATAACTGAAAATTTCTACTTTGGTTTATTGTTTGGTGAGAAATACAATTTTATTATATTTTTTTACCATAGACATAAATCAATAGTCATATATCAATAATAGTCATTGGGTATGATAAAAATTTATATTTTCTCATGAAACAATAATCAAGAGTAGAATACCACAGATGGTATTATGGTAAGTGTTCTGTCTAATTGCAGGGAAACCTTTCTTCATGGGCAAAGCACTCTAAACCTTCTTTAAATGTCTTTCATGTATAGATCATTGGGATAACAGAATTGTTGTCAATTGCTCTAAATCTCTAGAGAATGGAAAGGTTATCTGACAAGAACTTCTCAATGATAGAAAAGATTCTTCAAATATTTAAAACATGTCCTAATATTTAAACACTGTCCTAAGGGTGAAGTAAGTAAATGATACAAAGAAATGCCACAAATTTTCTCATGTGGAGAATTATTTTTTGATATGTTACATACATTATTTAATAAAATGGCATGGTGAAATTTTTATTGAAGGAAGACATCTTCAAATTTAAATAATACTTAGATATTTCAATGTCAGATATATTTGGTTTTTACCCTTTTATTTTATGGGAGTAGTCAGAAAGATAAGCAATTTGATTAGTTTAATTACTTGTAGAATTCATAGCAAAGACTTATTTCTTTAGGTATTGTTAGTCAACATTATTTTCACATTTATTTATCCTTCCCATAATTAGTATGATAGTTTTAATGAGGCCAACTCTATTCTTGTGACTCAAACAATAAAACTATATTTAGAAACCCATAGTATTGATTACAAGAAAGTCAGTGTTTAAGTATTTTAACTTTCCATTATATCAATAATTTAACAGATATAGTTGAAATTATTACAGAATAAATGTTTTCCATTGAATGTAGGGGAAATATTTTGATCAATTACAGTATATATTGGAAATAATTGCTTAATAATGTAAGTAAGGAATTTGTAAAAGAAAATGAACTTATTAGGGTAACAAAATAAACATTTATAAACATATTTTAATATTGGTTTCTCATATATTACATCCTAATATAGCTTCTCCTCCCCCCACATCTCCTAAGCCCTTCTTCCCATGTTCCTTCTCCCACATATCCACTCTTCGTTCTTTCCCTTTCAGAAAAGAGCATGCATTCAAGGAATATCAACCAACTACAGCATAATAAGTTTCAATAAATATAGGTACATACACTAATACCAAGGCAGGATGACAAACATGTTAAAAGCAGGCAAAAGTGTCACAGACAACCACCAATCCAACCTTTAGGAGTCCCACAAGAACACTAAGTCTCATAATTATAACATATTTGCAAAGAGCATATGTTAGACCCAAAGCGGCTCCCTAATTGTCACTTCAGTCTCTGTGAGCCCCCATGAGCCCTGCTTCATTGATTCTGTAGCTTTATTCTTGTGATGTCTTTGACTTCCCTGAGTCCTACAATTCTTCCTTTCCCTTTTCTGCAGGGTTCTTCTAGTTTCACCTAATGTTTTGCTGTGTGATTCTGTATTTGCTTTTTTTGTAAATATTTATTTATTATGCGTACAATATTCTGTCTGTGTGTATGTCTGCAGGCCAGAAGAGGGCACCAGACCTCGTTACAGATGGTTGTGAGCCACCATGTGGTTGCTGGGAATTGAACTCAGGACCTTTGGAAAAGCAGGCAATGCTCTTAACCACTGAGCCATCTCTCTGTATCTGCTTTTATTCATTGATGAAAGCAGCCTCTCTGGTGATGACTGGGTGGGCTAGGCATGGGTTTATGAGTATAGCAGAATATCATTAGGAATAATCTCATTTATTTATTTTGGTGTTCAATCATGTTTGGGTATATCCTAAGTCTCTGCTATATTCAACATATTTTTCTTGGTCCTCCAGACTTTATCATGTTTGGACCCCCACTTGGGGAATGGGTATCAAAATGTACTTGTCATTGTTTGGCCACTCCAACAGGTTCAGCATTGCCATTACCCAGAACATTTTGCAGGCAGGAGCAATCATAATTCAAATGTTTTATGGATGGCCGACATATTAGTTGCACCACTGGAAGCTTTGCCTGGCTACAGAAGCGGGCTGGTTCCAGTTCCATATCCTCTGATACTAGGAATTAACACTGGGGTCATTCTCATAAAGTCCAGGAAGTTTCCTTTGCAAGTAAATTTCTATATCAGAACCAAAATAACCTTCCCCAATACCAGTCATCTCTCCCAGTACTTTCACCCTTCCCTATCCTTTGTCTGATTCCTCCTGTTCCCATAACCATCTGCCCCCAGTTTATCTGTGAAATTGTGTCAATTTCCATTCATTCCCCAGCTTGAATCCCTCTTGTTACTTAGAATTTCCAGGTCTATGAATTGTAGTATGGTTACTCTTTAATTAATATCTAAGGTCCAGTTATAAGTGAGTACATATATTTGTGTTTCAGAGTCTGAGTTGCCTCACTCAGGATGATTTTTTTTTCTAGTTCCATCCATTTGCCCACAAATAACATGTTTTTTTTGTAGAGCAATCCTCCATTGTGTAAATGAAACACATTTTCTTTATCCACTCTTTGGTTGGGGGACATAAAGATTGTTTTCAGTTTCTGACTATTACAAAAAAAAAGTTGGTATGAAAATAGTTGTAGATGTCTCCTTGTGGTAGGATGGGGCATCCTCTGGATGTAAGTCCAAGTACAGTATAGCTAAGTCTTGAGGTAGATTGTAGCAATTTTTTTGAGGAATTGCTATAATAATTTCTAAAGTTGTACAAGTTTTCACTACAGTGGAAGAATGCTGCCCTTTAGATTTTCTCCAGCATGATTCTAGCCATTTTGACAAGTATACAATGGATTCTGAATGTCCTTTTTATTTTTATTTTCTTTAATACATGTATTTCTCAGTCATTTGAGATGTCTTTGCTGAGAATACTCAGTTTAGAAATATGCTCCATTTTTAATTGAACTATTTGTGGCTTTTTTGATGTCTAGTTTCCTGAGATATTTATATTCTTTGGGTATTATCCTTCTTTCAGGTGTAAGTTGGTGAAAATATTTTCCCATTTTAAAGGATTTCCTTTTGTCATATTCAAGATTTTAAATTTTGTCAAGTCCCATTTAATAATTTCCATTATTAATGTCTGTGCTGTCAGTGTTCTGCTCAGGAAGTTGTCTCCTGTGCCAATGTGTTCAAAGCCATTCTCCCATTTTCTATTATATTAGGTTCAGTGTACCTGGTATCATGTTGAGGTCTATGATCCATTTTAACTTTCCATATTCATCCTGACACCAAAATCACATGTGGTGGTTTGAAAGAAAATAGCTCACAAAGAGAATAACACTATTAAGAGGCATGGCCATATTAGAGTTTTTGGAGACTTGTTGGAGAATATGTATTACTGTGGAGGAATACTTGAGGTCTCAGATATGTGCAAACAATGATCAGTGAGACAAACCAGTTTCTGTTTCCTGTGAATCAAAATGTAAGAACTCCTGACTCCTACTTTATCACTATGTCTATCTGCATGCTGCCTTGCTTCCTGCCATGATAATAGTTGAAAAAACTTCTGAATTGTAAGTGAGCAATCACAATTAAATATTTTCATTTGTAAGACTTGCCATGGGCAATGTTCTTCATACCAAAAGAAACTAAGAGACTACAAGAAGACTCAACAAAGAAAGAAAATTACAAATTTACCTCATGAACAATGATGCCAAAACACTCAAAAATTCTAATATACCAAACCCAAAAGCACATCTATTAAGTTATCTACCATGATCAAGTAGGCTTCATCTCAGAAATACAAGGATTGCTAAACATATGAAAATCTTTCATTGCAATCTACCATATGAACAGACTGAAAAGAAATCACATAATCATGTCCTCTGATAGTGAACAAGTTCTTGATAACATCCAACACCTCTTCTTGATAAAGGTCTTAGGGAGATCAGGGATACACAGGACATACAAAAACATAGTAAAGGCAATTTACAGCAAGCCTTTAATCAATGTCAAATTAAATGAAGCAAAATTCAAAACAATTCCACTAAAACCCGGAAGAATCCAAGGCTGTCCACTCTCAGTATATATATTCAACAGAGTACTTGAAGTTCTAGCTATAATAAGACAACTGAAGGATATCAAAGGTATACAGTTTGGAAAGGAAGAAGTCAAAGTATCATCATTTGCAGATGTTATAATAGCATATATAAGTGATCCTGAAAATTCTACCAGAGAATTTTTACCATTAAATAATACCGTGAGCAATGTTGCTAACTAGAAGATCAACTCAGAAAATCAAAAACCAGAAAAAAAGGAAAACAGAACAATACAACAAACAAGCAATCACAAATGTCTCCTATATTCAAAGGACAACTGATCTGAGAAAGAAATCTGGGAAACAACACCTGTCACAATAGCCACAAATAATGTAAAATATCTCAGGGTAACTCTATCTACCCAATTGAAAGACCTTTATGACAAAAACTTCAAGTATTTGAAGAAAGGAATTTAAGATATTAGGAGACAGAAAGATCTCCCATGCTCTTGGATCGCAAGAATTAACATAGTAAAAATGGCCATCCTGTCAAAAGCTTTCTACAGTTTCAATGCATTCTGCATTAGCTTTGCAAAATAATTCTTTTTTTATTTATTTAACATACCAATCATAATTTTCCCTTCCTTTTCCCCTCTTGTTCCCTCAACCCAGCCTCCATTCTACCCTCCATTTCCTCCTTCTCTGTCTCCATTCAGATGAGGTAAGACCTTCCATAGGAATGAACAAAGGATGGAAAATCAAGTTGAGGAAAGAGCTTGGTTCTCCCATTTGTACCAAGGTTGAACAAGGCATCACAACATAGGGAATAGGTTCCAAAAAGCCAGCTCATGCATCAGGGACAGGTCCTGGACCCACTACTAGGGGCCTCACAAATGACCAAGCTATACAACTGTCATCCAGATACAGAAGGCCTAGGGCAGTCTCATGCCAGCTCCCTAGCTGTCCATATAGACATTCAAAGGACAATACTCAGCTTCACATGGAAAAATAAACAAAAAAGTGAAGAATAGCTAAAAAAAACCTTATAAAATAAAATAATTTCTGGAGGTATCCCTAATTTCATGCAGTACTACAGAGTTGTCATAATAAAACCTCCAATGGTACTGACATTAAAACAGACAGGTGAATAAATGGACTTAAATCAAAAATACAGACATAAATTTACACACCTATGGATACCTGATTTTTTTATAAAGAAGCCAGAAATATACAACGTAAAAAAATGGTGCTTCTACAAATGGTGCTGGTCTAACTTGATGCCTGTATATAGAGGAATGCAAGTAGAATCATACTTATAAATCTCAGAAAAGAGTAAACCACGCATGCAGAGATTACGCGGGCCTGTGGAGTTTAAATCCACGTGAGGAGGCAGAATAGGGTGCGTGGGGACTTGAAGTCAATCTGAGGTGTCTAAAAAAGCAAAGAACTGCAGCAAGAAAAGCCAGTGAGTGATAATTTATATTAAACTGCTGGCTCCATGCACAAGGCACAGGTCACACAGCCGCCGCAAGGCACAGGCCGCGGCTGAGGAAGGGAGGGCTTGCGCCCAGCCGAACTCGTGGCCAGCAGCCGAGCAGGGGAAGGAGAGGTCCTAAAAGCCAAACGTTCGGGCGCCAAAATGAAGGCGTAAGTCACCAACAATGCCACACCAGTTTGGAGTTATAATTAATAGGATGTTATTTATTTAAAAAGGGAAAACTTACAGACCACCGTCCGGACAACAGCCATCTGTGCAACGAGGAAGGGAGTCTAGTCTCCAGCGGAGCAGGAAGTGAAGAGAGAGAGCAGAAGGAAATAGCCGCTTCTTTTAAAGGGAGAGAAACCACACCCCAATGGGCTGGTATCTCAGCAGCTATTGGTTGGAGGGGCAGAAGGACCTCCCGCAACAGTATACAGTTGTGGTATTTCTAAAATCTTAGTGGTCCTGGATAGTGGAAATAATTAATATTTAATATACTTAAATGCCATTAAATTTCTTATCCAAAGGACGTTAAAAATAATGGCTGTCTACTAGTATAATTATTTGTCTTCAACCATAATAACTATTTTTGGCATGTTCTAGTGAAACTGTTAACTACCCAAACTTCAAACTCTCTGCTGTTTGAAAATCATTTTTCTGCTCTAAATCTATGAGATCAAAGTTTTTACTTCCACATGTGTGAGATAATATGAAATATTAGTCTTTCTGATCCAGATGTATTTTACTTGACAAAACATTCTACTCAAAGAAAATCCCAGGATATGATGTCTTAATGATGACTTTTCCCCAGTATATAATGAACCAAAATACAAATATAGCCAAATACTAATGCAAAGCCTTCCTTTCCTCCTACGCAAATTAAAAACAGAATTTTTAGTTGAGTGATCATGAGAGGATGCTGGAATTCAGTGAGAGACCGAATGAAATGCTAGACAACTCAGTAACCTCGGAAGGAACCACAGAAGAAGAAAAGACAACATCAACTAGGACCTAGGATTTTTATCCAGTGAGACACCTCTCTTTCCCAAAAGGCAAAAGCATATTTAAGAGAGTAGCAGCAAACATTATCAGTCTTGTTCCTGTGAATCTTAGCTACCTGTAATTTCCTTTAGCACAACAGGATTGTAGTTTACTTAAGTAAATTTCATGTAAGTCCAGGTCATCTTAAAGTGAAGTAGACAGAACTTTCATGCACATGGTTCCTAATATTTTCCCACGTTCAACTTGGGGATTCTATAGTATAAGCACAGGATGCTTTCCACACATATTGCTATGTAGGCATTATCCAGAGTGACCTTTTCCTTCAGTTCCATCTCTGTGGCACAGCATTTTATGATGAACCTATAGATAACTTTACTCTTATCTTGGAAAGGAAATTGAGCTAGCATCAAATCTATATGTGTCTATGTGTCAGAAATCTTTCCATTCCCCTGTCCTCGAAACCAGTACACATTCAATAATACTAACATAGGTAGCTAAAGGTACATGAACTGAATTTGACTTAGTAGAGCAACTGTGAGCCAGAAATCAGGGAACAAGGTAATTTGGCTAAGATGACAAGTACCACCTTCAAATTATGAGAGAAGCTGGGGCATATTTTCTAGCATGACCAGCATAACCACTCCGTTAAATGTCCACTTGCACTGGAATTGAGCATGAGTTGAGGCACATCAATGGTATACCAGATCATCTTGTTCTCTTGACCTTTGAAGTTCAACTGGAGCCAGAGCATGCCAGAGAAAATCAGCAACCATGTAAAACCACACAACACAGCTACCTGCAATCTGACCTAGTAGCAGCAGGAGGCCATGACCTAAAACTTACTGAAGGGCAAGAGTCACTGAACATCGACTCTGTACCTATCTAGATAGCATCATCCAATTTATCTTTATCATTGATATATATTGATACAGTCCTGTCTCCTGATATGTGCAGATACTTAAGAAATTTATTTTTAAGTGTTCTGGTTCTTCCATGGGACTTCTAAATGCTATGCAGTGATGATTAGGAATGTGTGAACAATCGTGGAAAGTTTCACATCTGAACATCTCTAACAGCAAGTTATGGAGGCATTGGTATGATGAGCCTACCTACATCACTTCAGGGGAAGGAGGAAGGTTCTACCATCCTGATAACAGATGTAAAAAAATTGAGGTTCAATGAACAGTAGAAGAGGGGTGAATCTTATAAGGCTTTATAGACCTCCCTATTGTGTCAGTATAGGACATTTAGAATCTTAAGTTTGAAGCAGAATGGGATACACACATTTTGCTTGTGTCTTTTATCTGCAAAGTGGTTATTGTTCATGAATTTAGAAGATTCTTGTAGACAAAGGTAAGAACATCAAGATTGTTAGAAAAATCAGAAGCACTGAAAGTAATCTTGGAGGCCAGTAATGAGACCATAGTGATTCATTCTAATATACATATTCAAATTCCTGCAGAGAAGTTATTCTTTACTTAGAACATGGTGATTTGATAATTCAGCCAAACTGATAAGCACTCAGTGGTTGCTAGAGACACGAGCAAAAAGCAGTGATTCAACAGGGCTAACAATAGTGGATTTGCTCGTCAAATACCAGATAGAACCAACTCCATCTTGTTGTTATGAGAAAAAGACGAAGGAACTGATGACTAGATTATTTTCACATGTAACACTTAATTCCTGGTGAGACAGAAGTTGCCACCATTTGGAGTGATTACAAAAACTCAACTACTTGACTTCCATTACCCATGACCTCACAGTAGTTGCAGCCTTGGGCACCGTCTAGGCCTCCTTCAAGTACTACAGTAGGGATATCATTATGATGTGTATGTCTTATAGGAATGCTCACCAGGTAGCCAGATGCTGTCTAAATGTACCCAGCATTGTTATAATACATAACCTCAAGAACTGGCAGGCCCATCAGGACCATATTTCTTCTGCTGTATAAGGATGTAGTCCAAGAGGCCTTTACTGAGGATATAGCCTTGTAAGTAAACTTTGCCCTAAATGCTGGCAAGGTGCAAGGCTTCTTCAAGATGGGAGATTTGGTCACTGTGTTGACTGGATGGTGCCCTGGCTATGACTTCTCTATCATCAAATATGTAGTACCTGTACTCTGATGATCCTCTGGAGTCCCTTTTCCAGCATATGTCAAACTGTGCATTAGACAAGGACAAATTGAAGCTATAGTGTGGTTTTCATGGACAGGGACACCAGGAATTATTAATACCTCTATGACTCTATTAAGTACTATAAAGATCAGCTGCTTACCCTGTGGACAAATCTGAGTCAGGGGCAAAAATATACTTAGAAGGTCTCTGAATTTATCACAAGAGGACAGCATCATTGTTGTTGGTCACCTGTATACTGTATAATACTACTGGAAATGAGAGAAAAATTTGTGGGTCACAGATCCACTGAGTTTGGTTGCTATCATCTGAGACCCTTACCTGCAGAGTTCACTACAGCAGTACCTGAGAAAGTGTCCAATATGCCCCCAACACCTGCATTACCATCCTAAGAATGCTAATAGAACCAATACTTCACTCTTAACCATATGTCCATGACAGCCATTTAGGCCACTAGAATCAACAGATTCTAACATTAAAAAAAATAATAAAAGCTGTATTGTAAAAGAAACATCTGATGATAGTTAAGATAATCATCAGGAGCTTTTTTCTAACAACAGATGGAAACAGAGGCAGAGAACCACATTTGGAGCACTGGACTGAGCTCTGAAGGTCCAGTTGATAAGTGAAAGGAGTGAGAATATGTACAAGGAGGTCAAGACCATGAGGGGTTCACCCACTGAGACAGTTTTCCTGAGCTAATGGGAGCTCACCAACATCAACTGGACTGGGAGTGAATGAGCATGGGATCAAACCAGTCCCTCTGAATGTGGTTGAGAGTTGGGGCAGACTGAGGAGCGACTGACAGTGGCACTGGGATTTGTCTTTACTGTATGTACTGGCTTTTGGGGACCCTATTCCCTTTGGATGTATACCTTTTTCAACCTAGATGTAGTAGGGAAGACCTTGGACTTGCCACAGGGCAAGGTGCCTTGTCCTTTCTTACAAGGGGGTAAGTGGGAGGGTGTGTGGAGGGAGTGGGCAAAGGGGAGGGAGTAAGAATTTGGATTAGTATTTTTTAAGTAAGAAAACAATAATAATAATAATAGAAAATCATCTGATTCACCAAATGTTTCAATATATAAGAAATAAGAAAAACTAAATGTAAATACTATATTTCCAAAATTAGAGACTAACTCTCCCCAAATTTTCCAAAGATGGCAATATTGATGTATACATAAGAAGACATTAAATGATTAAATAACTCAAATGGCAGTTAAAGAAATATAAGACAGCAGTCAAACATAAAGAGACAATTTATCTTAAGAAGGAGAAATGTTGTAAACACATACTGATGAGAACCAAGCTGACATCTTAAGCATGATTAGATCAATAAACCAAGTATATTTGAATAAAAATACAAAACTTTCAATAAAATAAATACAAAGTATTCCAATTAAATTATGTTTGAGTGTCTCAAAAATTAAACAAGAAAAAAGCACATCAGAACTTCAAACATGTATTTTTTATGTATTCAATACAGAAATAATTAAATGATTTTTAAATTAATGATGATGGCTGCAAAAACATTTAAGAAACCATTTAAAGAACAATATGTGAATTTTTGGAGTATTCGAAGGGAATATTCTCTAATATATCATATATTAGGCTCCAAACTAGTTTGTATATATTTAATATTATTTATACCATATTATAAATCTTTTCTGACCATTTTGGAGTGAGAAACTATAAGTCCTCTGGAATAAACAATGAATCATTAAAGAAATAATGTGGGAGAAGATTAAGAAAGTTTTGAAAAATTAAAACTTTCCAGGAGATCCATCTGGAGGGGTAAGTGTGTGTCCACCCGGCTGGCTGGATGCCCAGGGAACAGAATACAAGCACCTTCCAATTCCCTAAACTTTATGGCAATTCAGCGGGGCTTCTCCCCAGCTACTGGCTTTCTCTATTTATCCTATCCCAGCATTCCACCAAGGACCCATTTCCGTCTGCGGGGTCTTAGGATTTCCCAAATCAGCCTGCTTCAGGGCTGAAGGTCTGGGGAAGCAGTGGTGAGAGCTACTGCTATAGGGGTTTCTTTGTTTAACACGACCCTGCACCTGCCAAGCCCGCCCTTTTGTCTGCGAGGTCCGTGGCCAGCAAGAGGCCCTGTTCCTGTACCAGGAGATCCATCTGGAAGGGTAAGTATGTGCCTGCATGGCTGGTTGCACGCCCAAGGAACAGAGTACAGGCCCCCTCCAATTCTCTAAACATTCCTGGCAATTCAGCATGGTGTCTCCCCAGCTGCTGGTTTTGTCTATTTAGCCCATCCCATCTTGCCACCAAGCACACTTGTTCATCTGCAGTGTCATTAGGACCACCACCACAGCCTACTTCAGGGTGGAAGGGATCTGAAAGCCAACTCCAGTGCACAGGGGACCTAAGAGAGGGAAGACCCCCCCCAAAAAAAAAAACTTCAATACACAGCCACAGCAAGATTGGACCAAGATGCCAAGACTCTTGTGACCACATTTGAAGGAAGAGATAGGCAGGCACCAATGCAAAAATTCCTCCAACAACCTGAAAAGCTACATGATAACACCAGAATCTAGCAAACATGCAACGGGAAGACTTAAATATCCTAATCCAGAAGAAAAAGAAGAAATCGACTTTAAATGCAGCATTGTGAAAGTGATAGAGACCCTTAAGCAGGATGAGAAAAACTCCTTTAAAGAAATGGAAGAGAAGACTAACAAAAAGTTAGAAGAAATGAATAAATTCCTCAAAGATACCCAAGAAATCCAAGAAAAAGTAATCAAACAGGTAATAGAAACAGTTCAAGACTTAAAGACCGAAATGTAGGTAATAAAGAAAACACAAATCAAAAGATGGCTAGATATGGAAAATCTAGGTAAACGAACTTAAACTACAGAGACAAATATAACCACCATAGTACGAGAGATAGAAGGAAAAAATCTTAGGTGCTGAGGATACGATAGAGGAAAAAAAAAAACTCATTGATCAAAGAAAACACCAAATCCAACAAATTCTTAACCCAAAACATCCAGAAAATCTGGGACACCATGAAAAGACCAAACCTAAGAAGAGTAGGGATAGAAGAAGAAGAATTCCAGCTTAAAGGCCTAGAAAATATATTCAACAAAATTATAGAAGAAAACTTTCCCAACCTAAAGAAGGATATTCCTATGAAGGTCCAAGAAGCATATAGAACACTGAATAGATTGGATCAAAAAAAATCCCCATGTCATATAATAATCAAAACACAAAACATACAAAATAAAGAAAGAATATTAAGAGCTCAACTCATGCATGAACTGGTTTTTTGGGAGCCTAGCCCGTATGGATGCTCACCTTCCTGGACCTGGATAGAAGTGGGAGGACCTTGGACTTCCAGCAGGGCAGGGAATATGGACTGCTCTTCAGTCTCAAGAGGGAGGGGGAATAGAGTAGAGGGGAGGGGGAGAGGAGTGGGGAGAGGGCGAGGGGAGTGGAGGAAGGGGGCGATGTGTGGGAGGAGGGGGAGGGAAATGGGAAACGGGAAGGAGGCAGAAATTTTTTTCAACAACTAAAAAAATAAACAAAAAAAGAATATTAAGAGCTGCAAAGGAAAAAAGGTCAAGCAACAGATACAGGTAAACCTATCAGAATTAAACCTGATTTCTCAACAGAAACAATGAAAGCCAGAAGGTCTTGATAGATGTGCTGCAGATACTAAGAGACCATGGATGCAAGCCTAGACTACTATACCCAGCAAAGCCTACTTTAACCGTCTAAGGAGAAAACAAGATATTTCGGAACAAAAATAAATAAATAAACAATATGTAGCCACAAACCCAGCCTTACAGAAAGCACTAGAAGGAAAAAAACAACCCAAGGAAGCCAACAACATGCATAATAGCACAGACATCTAACAACCCTCCACCAGCACAATTCAAAGAAGAAAAACACACAAATACTACCACCAAAAAAATAACCAGAGTTAACAACCACTGGTAATTAATATCACTTAATATCAATGGACTCAATTCATCTATAGAAAGGCACAGGTTAAAAGGATGGATATAAAAAACAAGATCCAACATTCTCTGTTTACAAGAAACACACCTCAACCTCAATGACAGACATTACCTCAGAGTAAAGGGTTGGGAAAAGGTTTTCCCATCAAACAGACCTGGGAAACAAGTTGGTGTGGCTATACTAATATCTAACAAAATATATTTCAAACTAAAATCAATCAGAAGAGTTGGAGATGGACACTTTATACTCATAACAGGAAAAATTCATCAGGATGAAGTCTCAATCCTGAATATCTACACCCCTAATATAAAAGCACCCACATAAGTAAAGAAACTTTACTAGAACTCAAAGTATACATCAAACCCCACACACTAATAGTTGGATATTTCAACACTCCTCTCTCACTAATGGACAGAACAAACAGCCAGAAAATTAACAGAGAAATAAGAGAATTAATAGATGTAATGAATCAAATAGAATTAATAGACATCTATAGAATATTCCACTCAAACAGAAAAGCATATACTTTCTTCTCAGCATCTCATGGAACCTTCTCAAAATTTGATCACATAATTAGTAACAAATCAAACATCCACAGATACAAAAAAAAGTAGTAACCAACTGTGACTTATCAGATCACCATGGAATAAATAATTTAACAATTCTATCCCTAGAGTGCTTACAGCATCATGGAAACTGAACAGTCAATTACTGAACAACCCCTGGGTCAAGGAAGAAATAAAAAAAATTAAAGTCTTCCTTGGATTCAATGAATATGAAACAAAACATACCCAAACCTATGGCACACTATGAAAGCAGTGCTAAGAGGAAAGTTCATAACACTAAGTGCCTGCATTAAAAAATGGAGAAAACTCACATTAGAGTTTTTTAATTTGAGACAGTACATCTCAAAGCTTTAGAAAGAAAGAAGCAGACTCACCCAGGAGGAATAGAAGACTGGAAATAATTAAACTGAGGGCTGAAATCAACAAAATAGAAACAGAGAAAGCAATCCAAAAAATCAATGAAAGGAAGAGCTGGTTCTTTGAGAAAATCAACAAGATTGATAAACCCCTATCCAAACTAATCAAAAGGCAGAGAGAGAATACACAAATTAACAAGATCAGAAATGAAAAGGGGGACATAACAACAGATAATGAGGAAATTCAGAGAATCATTAGGTCTTACTACAAAAGCTTGTATGCCTCAAATTTGGAAAATGTAAAGAAATTGGACATATTTTAGATAAGTACCATATAACAAAATTAAATCAAGACCATGAAAACAATTTAAATAGACCTACAAGATGCAAGGAAATAGAAGCTGTCATCAAATACTTCTCAACCAAAAAAGCCTAGGACCAGATGGTTTCAATGCAGAATTCTACCAGAACATTCAAGAAGAGCTGATACCTATACTCCTTAATGTGTTTTAAATAATAGAAACAGAAGAGTCATTGCCAAACTCTTTTTATGAAGCTACAGTTACCCTGATACCAAAACCACACAAAAGATCAACAAAGAAAAAAATAGAGACTAATCTCACTGATGAACATCGATGTAAAAATTCTCAATAAAACAGTGGATAACCAAATCCAAGAATACACCAAAAAATCATCCATTATAATCATGTAGGCTTCATCCCAGAGATGTAACATGGGTTCAACATACAAAAATCTATTAATCTAATCCATAATATAAATAAACTGAAAGAAAAAAACATGATCATTTCACTAGATGCTTAAAAAGCATTGAACAAAAGTCAACACCCTTTATAATAAAGTTCTTGGAGAGATTATGGATAAAAGGATCATACCTAAATATAATAAAAGCAATATAGAGCAAGCCAACAGCTAACATCAACTTAAATGTAGAAAAACTCAAAGCCATTCAACTAAAATCAGAAAGAAGAGAAGGCTGTCAAGTCTCTCAATATCTTTTCAACATAGTGCTTTAAGTTCTAGCAATGGCAATAAGACAATATAAGGAGATCAAGGGGATTCAAATTGGAAAGGAAGAACTCAAACTTTTGTTATTTGCAGATGATATGATAGTGTACATAAGTGACCTCCAAAACTTTATCAAAGAACTCCTACAGCTGACAAATACCTTCAGTGATGTGGCAGGAAACAAGATCAACTCAAAAAACAAATCAGTAGCCCTCCTATAAACAAAGTATAAAGAAGCTAGAGGGAAATCAGAGAAACTTACCTTTCACGATAGCCACAAATAGCATAAAGTATCTTGGGGTAACATTAACCAAGGAAGTGAAAGATCTATTTGACAAGAACTTAAAGACTTTGAAGAATGAAATTGATGAAGACATCAGAAAATGGAAGGATCTCCCATGCTCTTGTATTGGTAGGATCAACATAGTAAAAATGGCAATTCTACCAAAGGCAATCTATAAATTCAATGTAATTCCCAACAAAATTTTTCACACACATTGAGAGAACATTAACTTTATATGGAAAAATAAAAAAAAACAGGATAGCCAAAATGATCCTATATTACAAAGGTACTTCTGGAGCCATTACCATCCTTGACTTCTGAAGGCGTAAATCACGAATAATGCCACACCAGTTTGGAGTTATAATTAATAGGATGTTATTTATTTAAAAAGGGAAAACTTACAGACCGCCGTCCCGGACAACAGCCATCTGCGCAACAAGGAAGGGAGTCTAGTCTCCAGCGGAGCAGGAAGTGAAGAGAGAGAGAAAGGAAATAGCCGCTTCTTTTAAAGGGAGAGAAACCACGCCCGAATGGGCTGGTATCTCAGCAGCTATTGGTTGGAGGGGCGGAAGGACCTCCCGCAACACCTCCCCCTTTTGTTTAAGTAAGAAAGTTCTAAACCTCCTACAAAATTATATACAATAAGTACAAATATCCTATTCTAACTAGCTTAGGTCTTGTATAATAAATAACTTGGCCAAGTCATGAGAGAAAAGTAACTACATTTATATAGTCTTCAACCCCATCGAAGATCTGAGAAGGGAAATAATGTTACCTGAGTAATTAGGAAGTTCAGTAAAACAACTTCCAAAACATGCAACAAATCACAGAGACAACTAGCTACCTGGGCAATCACCCAAAGTCATGTTTGCAGCGTCGAAGCAACCAACTTTGGCTAAGGCCTAACATAACTGACATACCATTTTCAAAGGCAAGCAACTTTTCAAAACTATCTTACCCTGTCTTGGCAGGATATGACAGTCCTGTTTTATCCATTGATGCACGCTCTGTATCTCTGTCAGTGGTTGAGGTATGGGCATTTCTTTGCCCCAAGGCCAGTTCTGCCAAAAAGAAAGGCTCCAGGTGGAGTGTCTTTGGTGCTCAACATTCTCTCGGGAATAGAGCGGTGTTGCCAGGAGCAATTGTGTCTCACTACCACAAAACTCTGAGTTAGATTAAAGGCCATTTTCTACAGCTCTTTGAAGAGGTTGAAGACCGTCTGTCTATACTGAGTTTAATCTCTATATATCTAAAGAACCTGATTAGTCTAATTATAAATGACAAACTTAGATGACTATAATCTATATAATTCTCAATATCTATCTAACTTAAAGACTAAGACAATAAACGACTGTGAAACAAATGAGGACAATGACCTCCAAATATAAACAATGTACAAATATACATTGCAATATGGTAAATATATATCAATATACAAACAATATATGAGTATCTTAATCAGAGGTAGAGATGTACACTGCAATATGGTAAATATATACAATATATATATCAATACAATATATGTCAATACATAAAAAATGTTTTAAACAGAGGTAGAAACATACATGCATACAATAGTCAATATAATTTAACTTTGCATCAATATACAAAAATCGATATCAATATATTTGTCTAAAACAGTAACTCACAATTATAAATCTATTATCCCATCAATCCCTCTTTTTTTTTTCTCCAAAATGATCCCTGAGCTTATAAAATTCCTCCCCCAACCTCCCAACCCCTAAATGATGTCCCTAAACCCAGGGGCAAACTTTACTGGGAGAGGGGACGTCGTCCTCTAGAATTACTTCCAGCTGTCATGGGGGCGACGTTCTTTCTGGGGGATCCTGTGAAAGTAAAATGATGGTTAAATTTCAAGATCAATGTCTTTTAAAATTGCAAATAGTCTCTGAGTATTTTGTGGAGGTCTGGCCAAAATGTTGTACAAGATGTGCACCATTTCAGCTAACCAAGTTGGGATCGTCTTGTGCAGTTGGTACCCAAAACAGGTCTTGTAGTAGCGCTATCAGTATCATGACGTCATATCAACCAGGTAGAGTTGTTGTTGTGGGGCCCCATCTTCTTCCTGGAAACTTCAAATGTCACTTCAGGAAAGACTCATTGTTCATTGTGAAAAACTTAAGCATTAATCATATAGACATATATATATATATATTCAATGAAAGGCATGATAGATATATTCAATGAAAAGTATGATAGACATGAAGAAAAGCAAAGATGTTTTCTAAACTCATATTTCTTTCTGTCCCATATCATGGCTCTTGACATGAGTCAGAAACTCCAGAAACTCTGGGTTTTTCTCTTACAAACAGGCTTGGAATTGGAGAGGAACTGAGCCAGAGTCCAACTTCAAAACCAGCTCTATAAATTTAGAAATATGGTTTAATATATTATACTTACACAACCCATTCAGTTTTCTTGATATTTCCTATTGTGCAGGTATTTTTCCATCTGTCAGTATCCAAACATCCAGGGTCCTTTGAATTTTTCAAAGATGAGTGTTTTCCTATGGAGATAAGAACAGAACCCTGCCCCCATTCTATATGTTTTTCTTACCACCTGTATGAATATCATCATTGTGGATGGGTTGTCATTTCTCCTTTCCAAGAGGTTTCTCCTCTTCAAATCGAAACTTTATTAATTTTGATGGTATCCACAATTTTTCTTCTCCTGTGGAAACAAGAGCAAAACCCCTTCCCCAACGTAGCACATTTCCTGGCTTCCATTGAGAGGTCAGCACATCTTTGAAATAAATCTGTTGATTTAGTTCAGCAGACTTTTCCATTATCCAATGTCTTTCTGCTGCTGTCGTTCCTTTCTCATAAGCGTTAAGAAAATTCAAGGTTAATAGAGCATTATGTAATCTATTTCTGGGGGTATTTTCAGTCCCTTTTTGTTTGTTCAGCATATCCTTTATAGTACGATTTGATCTTTCTATAACTGCCTGACCTGTATAATTATTTGGTATACCTGTAATGTGTTTTATATTATAATAGTCAAAAAAGCGTTTCATTTTCTTAGATACATATGCTGGACCATTATCTGTCTTTATTTGTGCAGGTATACCCATGATGGCCATAACTTCCAATAAATGTGTGATTACTGAATCAGCCTTTTCTGAACTCAGGGCAGTAGCCCATTGAAAACCTGAATACGTGTCTATGGTGTGGTGTACATATTTTAATTTACCAAATTCCATAAAGTGGAACACATCCATCTGCCAGATTTCATTTCTCTTAGTACCCTTTGGGTTACTCCCTGCAGGCAATGGTGTTTGATTATAGAAAGAACAAGTAGGACATCTCTTTATAATGTCTTTAGCTTGTTGCCAAGTAATGGAAAATTCTTTCTTTAGGCCTTTACTATTGACATGATGCTTTCTATGAAATTCTGAGGCCTGCAACACACTTCCAATCAATAATTGATCAATCTCAGCGTTGCCTTGGGCTAGAGGACCAGGCAGACCTGTATGGGACCGGATGTGTGTTATGTACATCGGACAAAGCCTGTTCCTGATTATGTCTTGTACCTGGATAAACAATGAAGTCAACTCTGTGTCATCTGGTATAAATTCAGCGGTTTCAATATGCAAGATAACTCTTTCTGCATATTGAGAATCTGTAACTATATTAAGAGGTTCTTTAAAATCCCTTAGCACCATAAGAATGGCATATAATTCTGCCTTCTGGACAGAATTATAAGGGCTTTGTTCCACCTTACTCAATTCATCTGACTTGTAATCTGCTTTTCCTGATTTATTCGCATCAGTATAGAACGTACGGGCTCCAGTTATTGGAGCATCACGTACAATTTTAGGAAGAATCCAAGAAGTTCTCTTTATGAGGTTAAGTCTACCACTTTTGGGATAGTTGCTATTAATTTCTCCCAAAAAATTAGCACAAGCTCTTTGCCACGGTTCATTGTCTTCCCATAACTTTTTTATTTCTTCAGTAGTAAAAGGCACTATAATTTCTGCTGGGTCTATACCTGCTAGTTGACGAAGTCTCAGCTTACCTTTTATAATTAATTCAGAGACTTTTTCCACATAAGTTTTTAATTTTTTACTTGGTTTATTAGGTATAAATATCCACTCTAAAATAATATCTTCCCTCTGCATTAGAATCCCAGTATGAGAAATTCTGGAAGGCAATATGACTAGGATGCAGCTAAGATTTGGGTTCACCCTATCCACATGTGCCTCCTGTAATTTTTCCTCAATCATTGTCAGTTCCTTTTCTGTTTCAGCTGTCAGTTTTCTTGGACTATTCAAATCTTTATCACCATCTAAGGTTTTGTTTAAATGAACTATTAGATCAGGTGTTATCCCAACAGCTGGTCGTAGACAGGAAATATCTCCTAACAATCTTTGGAAGTCATTAAGAATCTTTAACTGGTCTCTCCTAATTTGTGCCTTTTGCGTTTTAATTTTCTCTAACCCTATTCTGTAACCTAGGTAGTTAATAGAATTTCCTCTTTGAATCTTTTCAGGGGCAATTTGTAATCCCCACCTAGGCAAGACTTTCTTTACTTCTTCAAACATCCTTTCTAAAGTATCTTTATTTGAATCAGATAACAAGATGTCGTCCATGTAATGATAAATTATGGACTTGGGGAATTGTTTACGAATTATTTCCAATGGCTTACTTACAAAATATTGGAACAATGTAGGACTATTGAGCATACCCTGTGGGAGGACAGTCCATTGATATCTCCTATTAGGCTGAGAATTATTATAAGTAGGCACTGTGAAGGCAAATTTTTCTCTATCCTTTTCTTGTAACGGTATAGTGAAAAAACAATCTTTCAAATCAAGAACTATAAGAGGCCATCCTTTTGGTAGTAGAGAAGGCAAAGGAATTCCAGATTGTAGTGGGCCCATAGGTTGAATTACTTTGTTGACAGCTCTTAGATCTGTCACCATACTCCATTTACCAGATTTCTTTTTTACAACAAACACAGGAGAATTCCAAGGGCTGGTTGATTCTTCAATATGGTGAGCATCTAGTTGCTCTTGCACCAGCTGTTCCAATGCCTGCAATTTATCTTCAGCTAATGGCCACTGTTTGATCCATATTGGCTTCTCAGTTAGCCATTTTAAAGGTAGGGCTGTTGGTACCTCTAAAGGTTTGGTATTTGTTGTATGTTCTTGTACAGCCTGAATGGCTGGTGACCTTTTTCCATAATACCGCATCATATCTTTCCTAGAATTATGAGTTCCTGTAACTACAGGAATGTTAATCTGGGTATTCCATTGCTGTAGCAGGTCACGGCCCCATAAATTTATGGCAATATTGGCTATATATGGCCTTAGTCTTCCTATTTGCCCTTCGGGCCCTATGCATTCAACCCATCTTGTGCTTTGTTTTACACGAGATACGGTTCCAATTCCCAGAAACTGAACATCTACCTCTTGAAGAGGCCAATTCGGATGCCAGGATTCTGGAGTAATGATACTTACATCCGCACCTGTGTCTAATAAGCCTTCAATAAAAGTGCCATTTATACAGACTCTTAGCTTTGGTCTTCGATCGTTAATAGAAGTCTGCCAAAATATACCTTTACTCTGTCCTACTGGGTTTTTTGACTCATCCTCCACGCGTAATTCATCATTTAGACCAGTATTACTTTTTACAGCAGAAATTGGAGCTTTTAATTTTCTTGGTGAGGCACGTTCTCCACTGTGACTGGGAATGACTGGGCCACTGTTGGCTTGGGGGCCTGCGAGAGGCCCCTCAAGGAGTTTCCCGGCGGTATCGGGTTGCCTTGTTTGTCTGATGTTGACCTGCATTCGTTGGACCAATGTCGGCCTTTACCGCATCGCCTACATATATCTGAAGGCCTAGGTCTCCTATTCTTGTCATTCCCAGAGGAGATATTATTCCTAGAAATTCTGTGCCTGCAATCCCTTTTCAGATGTCCTAATTTACCACAATTAAAACACCTGGCAGTTTGATGTCTCCTCATTGCTGTGGAAACTGCTTCTCCTACCCAAGATTCATCATTATAGCTAAACGCCTCAACATTCATCGTATGCTGAATCCATTCATCCATAGGTGCTGATCTAGACTTTAAAGGCCCAATTATCTTTTGCATTCTATGTTTGCATTCTCAAAAGCTAGAGATTCAAGAAGTATTCGTCTAGATTCTGGGTCTGTTACCCCTATGTCCAGAGCCTTAATTAATCTTTGCAAAAAGTCAATAAAGGGTTCTCTCTGTCCCTGCCTAATTCTCGTATATGATTCAACCCGTTTTTCCTGGATCTTGTATCCTATTTCAAGCATTTAAAGCTGCTTGGTGACATAGACACCGTACTTCATCGTCATAAAGAGCTTGGACCTGTGGATCAGCATATTCTCCTGCACCAAGAATTTGATCTTGGGAAACCTCAATACCTTTTGCTCTTCCTTGCTGTTCCATATGTTTGGATTCTTCTCTGAAATAAATTCCAAACATCAAGGAAGGTCCCTTATCTAAAACTGCAGACACTAACTGATGGAAATCATAGGGGTTAGCTCTAGCATTAGAAGCCCAAGTCCTTATCATTTCCTTTACATATGCATTTTGTAAGCCGAAATTAATAATAGCCTGCTTAATTTCTTTTAGATCATTCATTGCTATTGGTGTCCATCTAGCTTCTCTGACTCCCTTTGAGCCTTTAGAAGTTGACGCTTTGTCAGAATTAAGTATAGGGTATGCTGCTAAAACCTTAGGTAAGCCAGTTCTAATAGCTGGTGTTGGCATTGGATCCTGTCCTTGTGCCTTATTACTCTGTTCACCAGCTCCAAAAATTTCTTCAATCATTTCAAGTCTTTTTATTATTGCCTCTTTTGAATCCTGAATCTCCTGACCTATGGTTCTTAGGAGTACCATATTCTTCCTAAATGATAGAATATTCAAAAGAATACTAAAACCTAGTAGCCAGTAAATTAAGTTATCCTCATAGTCATATAAACCTTGCATGATAAGACCCATTGTATTGGTAGCCCAAACAGTTAAATTCATGTTGGAAACGAAAACTGCCATCTTACCTATTATCCAGCTGGCCTCAAACTCACCGAAATCCGCCTGTCTCTGCTTCCCGAGTGCTGGGATTAAAGGCGTGCACCACCACCGCCTGGCCGGCCTCGAACTCACAGAGATCCGTCTGCCTCTGCCTCCCGAGTGCTGGAATTAAAGGCGTATGCCACCACTGCCCAGTTGGTCTCAGAGATCGTCCTGCCTCTCTGGATATTATGGGCCTGAAGGCCGAGTGTATCTCGGACTCAGCACTGGGGCCTAAGTCATGAACTAAACAAAAAACAGTGTATACGGAACCATAAACCCAGAATCCAGGGGTAGAGAAGAGTAACCAGGAAGCCTTGTATGCCTCCACGTGACAGAGTCACCCTGAGGGGTTGCAGTTTCCGCAACCGGCAACCGCGTGCTCTGGTTCGCACCACTTAAGAGCTATACTTGCAAGGGAGATTTAAAAACAACTCAGAAAAGAGTAAACCACGCAGGCAGAGATTACGCGGGCCTGTGGAGTTTAAATCCACGTGGGGAGGCAGAAGAGGGTGCGTGGGGACTTGAAGTCAATCTGAGGTGTCTAAAAAGCAAAGAATTGCAGCAAGAAAAGCCAGTGAGTGATAATTTATATTAAACTGCTGGCTCCATGCACAAGGCACAGGTCACACAGCCGCCGCAAGGCACAGGCCGCGGCTGAGGAAGGGAGGGCTTGCGCCCAGCCGAACTCGTGGCCAGCAGCCGAGCAGGGGAAGGAGAGGTCCTAAAAGCCAAACGTTCGGGCGCCAAAATGAAGGCGTAAGTCACCAACAATGCCACACCAGTTTGGAGTTATAATTAATAGGATGTTATTTATTTAAAAAGGGAAAACTTACAGACCGCCGTCCTGGACAACAGCCATCTGCGCAACAAGGAAGGGAGTCTAGTCTCCAGCGGAGCAGGAAGTGAAGAGAGAGAGAAAGGAAATAACCGCTTCTTTTAAAGGGAGAGAAACCACGCCCCAATGGGCTGGTATCTCAGCAGCTATTGGTTGGAGGGGCGGAAGGACCTCCTGCAACAGACTTCAAGCTTTATTACAGAGCTACAGTAATGAAAACAGCTTGGTACTGGCATAAAAACAGAGAAGTCGACCAATGGAATCGAATAGAAGACCTGGATGTTAACTCACAAATCTATGAACACCTGATTTTTGACAAAGGAGCTAAAATTATACAATGGAAGAAAGAAAGTATCTTTAACAAATGGTGCTGGCATAACTGGATGTCAACCTATAGAAGAATGAAAATAGATCCATATCTATCACCATGCACAAAACTCAAGTCCAAATGGATTAAAGACCTCAATATAAACCTGACCACACTGACCCTAATAGAAGAGAAAGTGGGAAGTAGACTGCAACACATGTTCACAGGAGACCACTTCCTATGTATAACCTCAGTGGCATAGACAATAAGAGGAACAATGAATAAATGGGACCTCCTGAGACTGAGAAGCTTCTGTAAAGCAAAGACACTGTCATTAAGACAAAAAGGCAACCTATTTTATGCAAGAAAATCTTCAACAAACCCACATCAGACAAAGATCTAATCTCCAAAATATATACAGAACTCAAGAAATTAGACTTTAAAATTCTAAATAAGCCAATTAAAAAATGGGGTACTGAACTGAAAAGAGAATTGCCAACAGAAGAAGTTCAAATGGCCAAAAGATACCTAAGGTCATGTTCAACTTCCTTAGCGATCATGGAAATGCAAATCAAAACAACTTTGAGATACCATCTTACACCTGTCAGAATGGGTAAAATCAAAAATACCAATCATACCCTATGCTGGAGAGGATGTGGAGTAAGGGGAAAAATCATCCACTGCTGGTGAGAATACACACTTGTGTAACCACTTTGGAAAGTAGTGTGGCGGTTTCTCAGGAAATTGGGAGTCAACCTACCTTTGGATCCAGAAAAATCACTCTTAGAAATATATCCAAGAGATGCCCTATCATACTACAAAAGCATTTTTTCAACTATGTTCATGGCAGTATTTTTTGTAATTGCTAGAACCTGGAAACAACCTAGATGCCCCTCAATAGAAAAATGGATAAAGTGTGGAACGTATATACATTAGAGTACTACTCAGTGGAAAAAAAAAAGACATCTTGAATTTTGAATGCAAATGGATGAAAATAGAAAACACTATCCTGAGTATGATTACACAGATCCAAAAAGATGAATATGGTATGTACTCACTCATTAGTGGAATCTAGTCATAAACAAAGGACATTGAGCCTATAGTTCACAAGCTTAGAGAAGCCAAATAATAAGTTGTACCCAAAGAAAAAACATATATAGATCCTCCTGGAAATTGGAAGCAGACAAGATCACCAGGCAAAAGTTGGGAGCATGGGGTGGGGGTGTAGTGGCGGGAAGGGGAGGGGGGAATGAGAAGGAAAAAGCAAAGGATTGAGGGAGCTTGGGGGAGTTGGAGGGTTGAGATGGAGGAAAGGTGGGTATAGGAGCAGGGAAGAAGATATCTTAATTGAGGGAGCCACTTTAGGGTTGGGAAGAGACTTTGTTCTAGAGGGGATTCCAGGTGTCCACAGGGATGTCCCCAGCTAGGTCCTTGAGCAGCAAAGGAGAGGGTGTCTGAACTGGCCTTGTCCCATATTCACTGATGAATATCTCGAATATCACCATAGAACCTTCATCCAGCATGGATGGAGATACCAGACCCACATCAGAGCACTACACTAAGCTCCCAAGGTCCAGTTGAAGAGAAGAAATAGGGAGAAGATGAGCAAGGAAGTCATGACTGTGAGGGGTTGGTCCACCCACAGAGACAGTGTGCCTTATCTAATGGGAGCTCACCAAATCCTGCTGGACTAAGACTAAATGAGCATGTGATCAAACTGGACTCTCTGAAAATGGGGACTGACTCAGAAGCCATTGATAATGGCACTGGTACCTGTTTCTACTGCTTTGAGCTGGCTTTTTGGGACCCTAAGCTGTTTGGATGCACACCTTCCTAGGCCTCTGTGGAGGGGAGAGGGTCTTGGACTTCCCACAGGGCAGGGTACCCTGCCCTCTCTTAAGACTGGAGGGGGTGGGAGGAGGGAAAGTGGGGGAGCAGGAGGGAATGGGAAGAGGGGTGGAAGTGGAAATTTTTGAATGGAAAATAAATTTAAAAAATGAAAATAAATAAAATAATTTAAAAAAGAAAGAAAAATAATTAAATAGAAAAACAGGATAAGGAAGTCTCGTGGAGTTGCAGTAATACTCAGGAAATGTGTATACGAGTGAAAGCTTATATTTTGATGGTCTAATACTTTTTAACAAACTTAAAGAATTTGTTTTCAAAAACTTAGTAAACATTAATAACAAGAGTAATAAAAACAATAATAATCTCAAGGAAAATGGAAGAGAAATTGCAAAATCATAGTCAAAATCAATTACAAAATTGATAAATTTATAAGAATTAGTAAAATTCTCTCCTTTCCAATATTTTAAACTAGTTTGAATAGAATTGGGTCTAGTCCCTCCTTAAAATTTTGATAGAATTTAGCACCAAATCTACATTATTATGGATTTTTCCCAGTTGAAAGGTATTAGTGACCATTACTGTCACCTATAATGATTCCTTCAAATTTTTATTTCTTCATGGGCGGATTAAAGCATGTTATATATTTCTTGAAACACATCTATCTCTTCAGCATTTTCCAGATTCTTAGCAACTAGTTACTTTTACTATCTTTATTAATACTTTGGATACCCATGTTGTTATTTTGATATATTGTCTTAAATCTTCAATTTTATTTGTTTTTGTTTTTTGCTTATTTGACAACAATTTTTGTTTATTTATTTTTAATTTCTAACAAGGAAAATCCTGAATTTTAGTAAATTTTGAATATTTTTCATTCATTTATTTTCATTGTTAGGTTTGATATTTCCTTCTGTCTTACTTAATGTTTCTATTACTGAAACAAAATGTGATTAACAACTTAAACTATATATCCTCTATCCTAGACATTAGCTAAGGTTATCCTTGTAGATTTGTGGGAGTTTCTCTTGCAGCGGTTTGAAACCTAAACTTGAAATGCTCCCTCTACTTCTAGTCATCTTCTATAGTACTCTCCTGCCTCATTCATCCCTCAACTAGATTCCTCCTGTTCCCATCCCTACTCACCCATGCCATGGGATAATGATCTTGTATCCTGTCACTTGTATTGTATTGTTTTAATAAAATGCTTATTGGTCAGTACCCAGGTAGGAAGTATAGGTGGGGCAACCAGGCAGAAAGTAGAGGCGGGGTGAACAGAACAGGAGAACTCTGGGATGAGGAAAGAGGTAATCTGCAGCTGTCACTCAGATGCAGAGGAAGCAAGAATGAGAATACCTCACTTATAAACAGAACCAAGCCGTGTGGCTCACACTGACACGAATTATGGGTTAATGCAGAATGTAAGAGTTAATAAGAAGCCTGAGCTAATAGGCCAAAAAGATTATGATTAATGTAGACCTCTGTGTGTTTCTTTGGGACTGAATGACTGTGGGCATTGTAAGGGCAGAAAACTTGGTCAACAACCCCAGGCCACCTACAAGATTTCTTCTGTTTACCCTTAACAAGGAGATCCAAGATTCTGCTTTTGAGCCCTGTTTACCTAGCCTTTCTGTGTCTGTAGATGGTAACATGGTTATCATTTACTTTACAGATAATATTCACTTATAAATCAATATATGACATGTTTGTTTTCCTCAGTCTGGGTTACCTCATACGGGTTGATTTTTTTAGTTCCATTCATTGACCTTCAAATTTCATGATGTCATTGTTTATAATAGTTTAGTAATAGTACATTGTATAAATATATTGTACCACATTTCTTTTTGTTGAAGGACATTTACATTGTTTGCAGGTTCTAAATATTATAAACAAAGCTTCTATGGAAACACTTCACTAAGTGTCCTGTCCTTTTGGAATGGTCAAGCATTCTTTGTGTATATGCCTAAGAGTGGTATAGTTGGGTCTCGAGGTAAATGAATTCACAATTTTCTGAGAAAATGTCATATTGATTTCCAAAGTGGCTAAGTTTGTACTCCTGTCAGGAATGAAGAATTATTAACCTTGCTTCACACCCTCTCCAGAATAAGCTCTCCTGTGTTTTTTTATCTTAATCATTCTAATGAGTGTAAGATAGAATCTCAGAGTCAGTTTGATTTGCATTTCCCTGATGACAAGAATGTTGAACAACTCTTTGAGTATCTTTTAGACATTTGAGAATTTTCTGTTGAGAATTCAGTTTATATCTGGGCCCCATTTTAAAATAAGAGTAATTGTTGTTTATGTTTAATTTCTTGGATTCTTTATTTATTTCAAAAATTAGTTCTACATATGTATGACAGAATTCTAGTTTAGTAGGATACCTTACAATAGGAGCAGAAACTGTCCCTACTGCTTTGATGGCTATTGGAAACCTACTCCTCATACTGGGTCACCTTACCCAGCCTTAATAGAAGAGAAGATGCTTAGTACTACTGCAACTTGATATGCTATGTTTTGTTGATAATCATTAGAGCCCGTTCCCTCCTGAACAGAAAAGGAGAAGTAGATTGAGGGAAAGGGGAATTGGAAAAGGATATATAAAGAGAGGAAGGAGGGAACATTGCAGTTGAGATTTAAAATAAATAAATAAATCTACTAAAAATGATATACATTTAAAAGAAAAATCCCTGTGTATACAAATAATTTGAAAAACAAACCATGAGTACAAAATAGGAGAGTGATACACTATGTATGATAAAATATGCATCATAATAATAACATATTATATAATATTTTCTCAGCAAATCCATATGTGAAAGGAAAGTATATACTGATTTTATATCATATCCAAAATAATTCAAAAGCATTTTAAGATCTAAACGTATAAACATTCTAAAGAATCTTTAGTAAAAAAATCTTTGTGATATTGGATTATATTTTTTTGTTATTTCTTCAATATGACACACACAAAAGAAAACACAGGCAACAAAAAAAATATTTTCCATGGACAGCATGAGTCATAAAAGCATTGCAATACAATGAAATAAACAAGAAAACAGAAGGATTGAAAATCATATACCTGGGATTAATACCAAGAATATAAATAGAATCTTCACAACTGACAACAAAACCAATTCAACTGAAAATGGGTTAGGACTCTATTAAATATTTCTATTTAAAAAAGCAAATAGGAAGAAATTTGATAAAAATATTCACAACACACTTACCTACCAGAGATATAGGAAGCAAAACCAAGAGTTATCAACTAATTTATTAAGATAAAAATGCCAAATCCAATGAAATATAAGTTGTTGGGCTTGACATAAAGAATTTGGACCCTTATGTATCATCCATATAATTGAAAAATGGTGCAGCCACTGATGGAAACAGCATGGAAATAGCACACATACATACACACACATGCACACACACATTTATATACTATGCATATGTAGCAATTATAATTCTTGGCATACATTTAAATGAATTGAAAACAGAATTTCCAAGACATTATTTGTTAACCATTCTGGATTGTATCATTACCAACAGCCAGCCAAGATATATATATATATATATATATATATATATATATATATATATATCCTTCCTCTTTACCTGTGTTTCAGAAAAACTGTGCTATATAGATAGAATAAAATATTAAACTTTATCAATGAATGAAATTATGTCATATGCTATAACACTGATCATGCTTGAAAGTAAATTTTTAGTCAAGTTAAATAAGCCCTATAAAGTAGATGATATTTCAAGATTCCACTTATATAAGGAATCTAAAATAATAAGATATATAGATGGAAAAAGCAGAATAGATGCTTCCAAAGCTTTGCAAGAAAAAAAACAGTGAGAACAGATTTTTCTGAGGAGATACTTTTAGTTATTAATTATATAGTGGCTAATTGGATTTGTTTAACAGTAATGTATATTTGTCTTAAAATATATCTAAACTAAAATTTAAAATTTTGTTTTAGGGACACTGACTACTTAGGAATGTTTAATAAGTACTTAATTTTTCATATATAATTAAAAACAAAGCTAAGGCTATTGCAGATAACAAATATATTATTCTCTTGCCTGTTGCTGTTCTCTTGCACAGAAAAGGGCTAATTTGTCTTAAATATAACATCACAGTTCATCATTGAGGAATACCAAAGGAGGAATACTCAGATTGAACCTGGAAGCAGGAACTGAGGCAAAGACTAGAAAGGAACTCTGCTTAGTGGATTGTTTTCTGAGACTTGCACAGTGCTCTTTGTTTTATAACCTAGTCACATTATCAGGACTATAATAGTATGGGCCCTCTCAATCAGTAAACAATAAAATACCACCACAGACTTGCATATAGTAAAATAGAAAATCTAATATTGATGTCCACTCTTTTTAGACGATTCTAACAAAATAAAATCCTAGGCACAAAAAACCATCACCAGTAAACCATACCTTTCCTTTCATGTTTGTTTTCAACGTCTCCTGTTAGTATTAATACCACCATATAAATCACAGTTCAATATTTCATAGTCCCAAAGTCTTTATAATTTTGGATGAGGATAATGTGGTACATTTCCACAATGAAGTACTACACAGCAGAAAAAAAACAATGACATATTGAATTTTGCAGGCAAATGGATGGCACTAGAAAACATTTTGAGTGAGATAATACATACACGGAAAAACAATTATCACATGTACTCACATATAAGTGGTTTTTAAACACAAAGCACAGAAAACAAGAAATCACAATCCCAGAGAACCTAGACAACAATGAGGACCCTAAGAGAGACAAGCATAGATCTAATCTACATAGGTAATAGAAAAGAACACGATCTCCTGAGTAAATTGGGAGCATGGGGTCCTTGGGAGAGGGTTGAATCGGAGGGGAGAGGCAGGGCAAGGAGCAGAGAAAAATGCAAAGCTAAACAAAAATAAATTAAAAATAAAATAAACTATAAAACCTCTATATAGATCTAATGTATCCATTAAAGAACAAATATTTTCTATTGTAGGTTCACATAAAATATAGAGGTTAAATATATTCTTATTCCAAGAGGGAAGAAACAGAACATAGTCACTCTCATATCAAACCAAAATTAACACCCAAATTTTAAAATAGAATCCCTTAGCTCACTGTACTATGTCTGGGACTCATTCAGTCATAATTTTCTGGACTTCAAAGGGCTTAGACCATGAAAATTTTCTCTCTGGCTCTGCTACAATAATACACTTAGTTTTTCTAATAGGTTATAGTTCACTCTTTTTCACAATTACTGCTCTCCTTGTTATATGTCCTATGGACTTGACATCTCTATTATTCTGGGGTCTTTCAATGTAGACTGCTTTTCTGTACCTAGATGACCAGATCTGAATAATCACATAAAAACTATGTAAATTACAACACTGCTTGGACTATTAACTCAGACTTCTTATTAGCCAGCTCTTAGCTCTTAAATTAATCCATCTCTATTAATCTATGTATCACTATGAGACTATGGCCCACCAGAAAGTTTGCAATGTCCTTCTCATTCAGCAGCTACATAGCATCTCCCTGAATCCACCTACATTATATATCTCTGTTTGGATTTTCCACCTGGCTCTAGTATGCCCTGTCATAAGTGGAAGCAGCTTCATTATTAATCAATGATAAAACATATTCACAGCATACAGAGCTGTATCCACATCATCTCCCCCTTTCTGTATAAATAAAAAGGAAGGTTTTAACTTTAACATAGAAAAATTATATATAACAAATCAGGTATCAAGCAAGTATTACTGATACAATATTTTTTGAAAATCTAAAGATTCATATCTAGTTTATCTTTTGTTATAATTAAAGAAAATTATAACTATAACTACCTGACTTCAAAGTAATCAAAATCTTCAGAAGTATAAATATTACCTAAGTAAACAGGAAGTCCATTGTAAGCAACTCCTGAAACTCTAGAGTTGACAGACATATCTTGCTGCCTGGACAGTAACCCAAAGTTATTCTGTAGTTTAGGGCCATCCATCTTCAGCCTACAAGCCCATAATATTTGGCAGATATTTTAGTGAAGCAGGAAATTTGAAGATCTCTTCTATTACTGAAAAAGTTTATCAGTTGTTTTCTGTGTCCTGCATGTTCAGTTCATATAAGATATCATCAAGCAGTCTTGGGCAAGAACAGTTTCTTGACCAAATATCTAGTCTTGTCACATTTCAGGCAAATTACATGATAAGTGTCTTCAATTTCCATCAAATTACTCTCTGAAGTAATTTTTGCTACTGGAAGCAGATATGTCTCAATGAGTGGAAAAGTCTAGATTCTTAAAAGATTTTAAATTGCCATATTCTGTAGATCTTTAAAAGATTTGAAAAATATCAATGTAACTGAAATGTATCACTATATAGCTATAAAGCATAATAAAATGACTGTAAGTTTGACTATTACAGATGACTATTAATCTGTACTTCGTAATGATACATTACATTTTAAATGAGCTGTATTAGCATAATCTAAACAAATTTAACCTCAAATTTATATAAATTAACCAAAGTTTCATACCAATGCAAAATTATTCATCTCTATATCGTAACTATCCCCTTGTTTTACTACAGATATTGAATGTGACCATTATCTAAACATTTGTAATCAAACCACTTTATATGAAAACAAACATTTATAAACAACTATTTTGGGAATTTGAGTGTAGTTTTCTTCAAAATGCTTCCTGCTATTTGTTGGGCAAAGTATTTTTAGAGTCCATGAAGATCTTTCAGAGGGTCTTTTTCCATCAAACCACATTAGCCTGGAAGGAATATATAGGTTCTCATCTTTGAAAACAAAATTAGCAAGGAGTGCTGATCTCGGCACCAGAAGAACCTTCTCGGGGTGAGTGAGTCTCTGACCCGCAGCCGCAGTGGGTCAGGGAACTGTTTCCTGCAGGCCCTATACTCCTGCATACCGCCTCTCTCTTCATACCTAACCCAGCGTGTACCCAGAACCCTCCCTCACTTCTCTCTCCCTGCGATCTCTGGGCAAATAACATCACCCAGCTCAGCCTGTCTGGGCGCTGGGGCAGTGTCCGGAGGGCAGCCGGGCGGGCGCGAATTCCTTTGTCCTCAGTGGCCTGCCTGCACCGTGCAGGTAGGTAGGTGCTTTGTTTACAAGCTACCCAACCAGCAAGGAGTGCTGATCTCGGCACCAGAAGAACCTTCTCGGGGTGAGTGAGTCTCTGACCCGCGGCCGCAGCCCAGGTCAGGGAACTGTTTCCTGCAGGCCCTATACTCCTGCATACCGCCTCTCTCTTCATACCTAACCCAGTGTGTACCCAGAACCCTCCCTCACTTCTCTCTCCCTGCCATCTCTGGGCAAATAACATCACCCAGCTCAGCCTGTCTGGGCGCTTGGGCAGTGTCCGGAGGGCAGCCGGGCGGGCGCGAATTCCTTTGTCCTCAGTGGCCTGCCTGCACCGTGCAGGTAGGTAGGTACTTTGTTTACAAGCTACCAACCAGCAAGGAGTGCTGATCTCGGCACCAGCCGGGCAGGCGCGAATTCCTCTGTCCTCAGTAGCCTGCCTGCACGCACAGGTAGGCACCTTGTTTACAAGCTTCCCAACCAGCAAGGAGAGCTGATCTTGGCTCCAGGAGATCCATCACTGGGGCACCTAGAGAGCCATCACGGGAGAGTCCCAACACAGGGAAGTAACATCAGTGGGCAAGGAGACCTGATCCTGTAAAAGAAGATCCTTAGGGGAGCATTTGGAGGAAGAGATGGGCAGGCGCCAATGCAGGAATTCACCCAACAATCTGAAAAACAGCATGAAACCACCTGAACCCAGGGACCCCACATCAGGAGGACATGAACACCTTAATCAAGAAGAAGGAGAAAAAATGGAATCTTTGAAAGTGATTGACATCCTTAAACGGCATGTAAAAAACGCCCTCATGGAAATGGATGAGAAGTATAACAGAAAGTTTGAAGAATTTAATAAATCAGTGAATGATACCCTCATAGAAATAGATGAGAAGTATAACAGAAAGTTTGAAGAATTGAATAAATCAGTGAATGATACCCTAGGAAACCAAGGAAAAACAATCAAACAGATAATGGAAACAGTTCAAGACCTGAAAACTGAAATGGAGACAAGGAAGAAAACACAAACAGAGGGCCGTCTGGACATAGAGAATCTAGGTAAACGAATAGAAACTACAGAAATGAGTATAACCAACAGAATACAAGAGATTGAAGAAAGAATCTCAGACGCTGAAGATACCATAGAGAAAATAAACGCACTGATCAATGAAAACAGCAAATCCAACAAGCTCTCATCACAAAACATTCAGGAAATCTGGGACACAATAAAAAGACCAAACCTAAGAATAATTGGAGTTGAAGAAGGAGAAGAAGTGAAGCTCAACGGTCCAGAAAATATATTTAATAAAATTATAGAAGAAAACTTTCCCAACCTAAAGAAAGATATACCTATGAAGATCCAAGAAGATTACAGAACACCAAATAGGCTGGATCAAAAAAGAATATCCCCTCGCCATATAATAATCAAAACACAAAGCATACAGAATAAAGAAAGAATATTAAGAGCTGCAAAGGAAAAAGGCCAAGTTACTTATAAAGGCAAACCCTTCAGACTTACACCTGACTTCTCTTTGGAAACCATGAAAGCCAGAAGGTCCTGGATAGATGTACTGCAGAAACTAAGAGACCATGGATGCAAGCCCAGACTACTATACCCAGCCAAACTTTCGTTCACTATAAATGGAGAAAACAAAATTTTTCAAGATAAAAACAAATTTAAACAGTATGTAGCCACAAATCCAGCCTTACAGAAAGTAATAGAAGGAAAATCACAAACCAAGGAGTCCAACAAGGCTCACAATAACTCAGATATCTAGAGTCCCTTCACCAACACATCTCAAAGAAGGGAAACACACAAACTCTACTACTAGAAAAATGACCGGAATGAACAACCACTGGACATTAATATCACTTAATGTCAATGGACTCAACTCATCTATAAAAAGGCACAGGCTAAGAGATTGGATACGGAAACAGGATCCAACACTCTGCTGTCTACAAGAAACACACCTCAAACACAAAGACAGGCAACTACTCAGAGTAAAGGGCTGGGAAAAG
Organism: Microtus agrestis; assembly: GCA_902806775.1. NCBI lineage: Eukaryota > Metazoa > Chordata > Mammalia > Rodentia > Cricetidae > Microtus > Microtus agrestis. Next base: position 275,820 of record CADCXT010001205.1, read on the forward strand.
GCTTATCAAGCAAATGGACCTAAGAAACAAGCAGGGGTGGCCATACTAATTTCGAACAAAGTTGATTTCAAACTTAAATCAATCAGAAGAGATGGAGAGGGACATTTTATACTCATAACAGGAACAATTCATCAGGAGGAAGTCTCAATCCTGAATATCTATGCCCCTAATGTAAAAGCACCCACGTACGTAAAAGAAACATTACTAAAACTCAAGGCTGCCATCAAACCCGACCTATATATATTTGGGGTCGAGGATGTGTTTGTGCTTTTTTCACAGAAAGAAAATGAAATCTGGACGTGATGTCGAGGCTGCGGACACAGAGGAGTTCCAGACTTCCAGAGGTGATTGAGGAGAGGTCCTTGGTATGGTCTTCCCTGCCCCCAAGGAGAGGAGTACCTGCTAATAAAACCAGCTACACCACTCTGCAGGGAGTCATCCTGTGTCCAGAGTCCAGGGAGACCCGGCTGACATAAGTGCCAGGATGTGCTTCATGTAGCTGAATCCAGCTCCCCTCACCCAGGTTCCCCCCACCTGTCCTGGAGCACAAATGCTAAACTGCTTCTGCAGCTTGAACTCTGGTCTGCTTTGGAGCTGAGTTGCAGACTAAATATCAGACTGCTTTAAACTTTGGGACACAGAACTCATTTTAATTAAAATATTAACCTCTCTTCACTTAAGAAGGGGGAAAATTGGGGGTTCCTGTCACTGTTGCTCAGAGACTGGAACTGGTGGTATTTGATAACAACAATGTATGTCATTGTACTCCTACTGAAATTGATCTAATGATATCTGTAACTGCTTATAGATGTTGGGAAAAGTTTGACACATGCTGTAAAGTGTTTGGGTTTAATGCATATGTTAAAAATTTTGGATTTTGATCCCTTTTACACTGCCGTAATTTTTGGCAGGCAGCTCACATAACTTTATGTGGAGTAGGTACTTATGAAGGAAGACATACCATAGGCCAGACTAAAAGGTGAATACTGGGTTGGGAAAAAGCCCTTTCTTCTTGTCTGGAGATGGAGTTATTGGTGCCAAAATTATATCATTATATCTTTTGTTTGAGGAGCTCCTCACAGTCTTTTCATTAAGGATATTCACAGGGGCCCAACGATGGGAGTTAGTGTGGATTCTCGCCTGAATAGCAAACCATACAGAGGTTGTAGAAACCGGCTCAACATGGAATGGTACAGATATGAGTGCGCTCTCTACATGGCCTAAGACAGGGTGCCCTGTGATCTGTTTACTTTTATCGTGCTAGATGCCTTTTATTTGTGGAGCTCCAAGGACGGGCGACTTATGGTAGGATAATCCCCCAACCTAAGACAGGGCCCTGGAAACCCTATAAAGGGTAAGGGGGAAAGTAAAAAGGCCTGGTCCCCACTCGACCTAAGAATCATCAGGCACCCCTCTGTTCCCAGGAGAAATAAATTGCTTCACCACTTGAGAGGAGGGACTCTCCTTATCTCAGTCCCTTCTCCTTTAGATCTGACACCATGATTGACTCTGACTGGTGCTCTGCACAGAATAACTACCTGCCTTTATATAAGAGAAAGGGGGATCTGTTGGGAGCCGTTTCCACCTAAAAATCATTACAGGAACCATCACCCTGGCAAGTCTGCAGGGAACACCACACCCATAATTGTGCTAAGAATAGTTCTATTGCCCCACACCCAATTAAAGCTGTTAATGGAAAAAAAGGGAAAAAAAAGTAGATTCTATAATCTATTTTATCTCATGTTTATACCCACCCTTTTTTATTTCAGGGTAGATGAAATAATCTGCTTATCATATTTATAACCCATTTTTGCTTTTCTTTTTTTCCTTCTCTCCAAATGAAATATGACTAAATATGCCCAGGTTCAGAAATCAGGATTCAACTTGAAGATATGAAAAGGAAAACAGTAAGAAACTGTTCTTACCATGACCTCAGTGTGAAATGGCAATCCTGCCTCCAGGAATCTCTGAATGAGACTTTGTTTTGACAGCTGTTTTTTTTCTCCCATTTTATAATGCTCTCTATGATTTGGATAAAAGGCCTGCACCACCATGGCTAAAGGCATGCATCACCTAATTTCTATGGCAACTACTGTGGCTAATAGGATTAAAGCTGTGTGTTATCATAACTTGGTTTGTAAGGCTGACCAGTGGTGTTATTTTACTCTCAGATATACAGGCTGTTTTTGTTTAATAAAATACAATTGAAATACCACTACATTCAAGCACTCCAATAATGTAACAAAATATCAAGTTTTTTAGATTAATTAAAACACAAATCATCCTTAATATTTTCCAATCATAAAAATATATAGCTTTTTTTCTTGTTTTTTGCAGATAAATACTTCATTTTTTCTATTTTTAACAAAATCTATTAATTTAATTTTGCTATCCAAAATCAATTGTTTAAGTAGTGGTTAGGACTTAAATAATCCTCTCATTTTGTTTTTACTATTTGCTCTTAGGAGATTCACCACCCCACTCCAAAATAAATACTTATTCTTAGTTATAAATGCCTGGCCTTCTCTTGGCTTGTTTCAAGAGTAAAGGGATGGGAAAAGGTTTATCAAACAAACAGACCTAAAAAAGAAGAAGGTGTGGCCATACTAATTTCTAACAAAGTTGAATTCAAACTAAAATCAATCAGAAGAGATGGAGAGGGACATTTTATATTCATAACAGGAACAATTCAACAGGATGAAGTCTCAATCCTGACTATCTATGCCCCTAATATAAAAGCACCCAGTTGTGTAAAAGAAACATTACTAGAACTCAAGGGCGTCATCAAACCATACACACTAACAGTAGGAGACTTCAACACTCCTCTCTCACCAATGGACAGGTCAATCAGACAGAAACCTAACAGAGAAATTAAAGAATTAATGGAGGTAATGAATCAAATGGACTTAACAGGCATCTCTAGAGCATTCCACCCAAATAAGAAAGAATATACTTTCTTCTTTGCAGCTCATGGAACCTTATTGAAACAATGACTTGGTGAATTTTGCATGCAAATGGATGGAAATAGAAAACACTCTCCTGAGTGAGGTAACACAGACCCAAAAAGATGAACATGGGATGTACTCACTCATAATTGGTTTCTAGAGATAAATAAAGAACCTTAATCTGACGAAGGATGGAGATAGAGACAGAGACCCACACTGAGGACTGAGCTCCCAATGTTCCAATGAGGAGCAGAAGGAGGGAGAATACGAGTAAAGAAGTCAGGACCACAAGGGGTGCACCCACCCATGGAGACAGTGGGGCTGATCCATTGGGAGCCCACCAAGGCCAGCTGGACTGTGACTGAAAAAGCATGGGATAAAACTGGACTCTCTGAATTTGGCGGACAATGAGGGCTGCTGAGAAGCCAAGGACAATGGCACCGGGTTTTGATCCTACTTCATGCCCTGGCTTTGTGGGAGCCTAGCCAGCTTGGATGATCACCTTCCTAGACCAGGATTGAGGGGGGGAGGACTTTCAACTTTCCACGGGGCAGGGAACCCTGACTGCTCTTCGGTCTGGATATGTAGGGGGAGGAGGGGGAGGGGGAGGAGTGGGAGGGGGGAGGGAAATGGGAGGCAGGGAGGAGGCAGAAATTTCTTTTTTTCCAATATAAAAAAAAACTAAAAAAAAAGAGGATAGCTCACAAACTTTTGGTTGGATGTCCAATGGTTAAGGCTCTAGTGATAATATTCTTATGGGAGACCTTGAGCTGCTAGGTAAAATTCTTACAAAAAACAGTTTCCAATAGAGAGCTTAAAACAGCTGCCTAACAGGTACTCAAGCAGGTAAAGTATAAATCAACAGATAAAGTATACAATAATCAACAAATACAGTATATTAATTATAATTCAGCTATGGGAAGTGTGTATATTAGATGTAAAACTTATTATACAACAGCTTTATAAAACATGCTGCTTATGGTTAAATCTTCTCAGTTTTGCTAGTTAAGATATTAAACTCTTAATTTAAACCAGTAGCCTGTCTGATATAAAAGGACAGGATAGAATCGGGAAAATGGTTTAACAAAATATTGACTATGATCAATGTTTCTTATACTAAACAGTAGATTCATTGATAATTTTAAGATTGATTCCTGGACAAATGCCTTTGCTAAATTCAAAAGCCATGAACAATGGTCTTTTCCGAGATCACTGCTACTATTTATGCACCTATATCTTGCTACGGTTATAGCAAAAAATCCCTTAAAGGATTTTATGCTAAATTTTACAAATGGCTCTTCCAATGGAGGAACTGCATACATGGCTAACAATAATAAAAATTATGGAGTATAACAAGGCTCCTTCAAAGCAACTCATAAAAGTTGCCAGCAGATCCTGATGCAAACAGATCTGGCTTGATGACACCAACTTGCCTTTGATAAGACAAGGTGAAAAAGCCCTTGCAATGCATTATGAAAAAGCCTGACCTGTATATATATTTGGTGTCGAGGATGTGTTTGTGCTTTTTTCACAGAAAGAAAATAAATTCTGGACGTGATGTCAAGGCTGCGGACACAGAGGAGTTCCAGACTTCCAGGGATGATTGAGGAGAGGTCCTTGGTCCGGTCTTCCCTGCCCCCAAGGAAAGGAGTACCTGCTAAAAAAAACAGCTACACCACTCTGCAGGGTGTCATCCTGCCTCCAGAGTCCAGGGAGACCCGGCTGACATAAGTGCCAGGATGTGCTTCATGTAGCTGAGTCCAGCTCCCCTCACCCAGGTTCCCCCACCTGTCCTGGATCACAAATGCTAAACTGCTTCTGCAGCTTGAACTCTGGTCTGCTTTGGAGCTGAGTTGCAGAATAAATATCAGACTGCTTTAAACTTTGGGACACAGAACTCATTTTAATTAAAATATTAACCTCTCTTCACTTAAGAAGGGGGAAAATTGGGGGTTCCTGTCACTGTTGCTCAGAGACTGGAACTGGTGGTATTTGATAACAACAATGTATGTCATTGTACTCCTACTGAAATTGATCTAATGATATCTGTAACTGCTTATAGATGTTGGGAAAAGTTTGACACATGCTGTAAAGGGTTTGGGTTTAATGCATATGTTAAAAATTTTAGATTTTGATCTCTTTTATACTGCCCTAATTTTTGGCAGGCAGCACACGTAACTTTATGTGGAGTAGGCACTTAGGAAGGAGGACATACCATAGGCCAGACTAAAAGGTGAATACTGGGTTGGGAAAAAGCCCTTTCTTCTTGTCTGGAGATGGAGTTATTGGTGCCAAAATTATATCATTATATCTTTTGTTTGAGGAGCTCCTCACAGTCTTTTCATTAATGATAGATGCAGGGGCCCTATGACAGGAATTAGTGTGGATCCTCGCCTGAATAGCACACCATACAGAGGTTGTAGAAACCGGCTCAACATGGCATGGTACAGGGATGAGGGCTCTCTCCACATGGCCTAAGACAGGGTGCCCTGTGAGCTGCTTACTTTTATCGTGCTAGATGCCTTTTATATGTGGAGCTCCAAGGACGGGCAACTTATGGCAGGATAATCCCCCAACCTAAGGCAGGGCCCTGGGAACCCTAGGATTGGTAAGTGGGAAAGAATAAAGGCCTAGTCCCCACTCGACCTAAGAATCATCAGGCACCCCTCTGTTCCCAGGAGAGGTAAATTGCTTCACCACTAGAGAGGAGGGTCTCTCCTTATCTCTGTCACTTCTCCTTTAGTCTGACACAATGGTTGACTCTGACTGGTGCTCTCCACGTAATAACTACCTGCCTTTATATAAGAGAAAGGGGGATCTGTTGGGAGCCGTTTCCCCCTAAAAATCATTACAGGAACCATCACCCTGGGGAGACGGCAGGGAACCCCACACCCATAATTGTGCTAAGAATAGTTCTATTGCCCCATACCCAATTAAAGCTGTTAATGGAGAAAAATAAAATAAATAAAAAAATAAAAATAAAATAAAAATTTCTAAAAAGGAACAGAAAATTTTAATATTCAGTTTGTTACTCCCTAGTCAGACAAAAAGAAAGGGGATGATAGCATATTAATCAAATTTTTGAAAAGCTTAAACAGAATATGATACTCTTTTTCCAATTTTACATCAAAATATTCCTTATATACCTTTATACTGTAAAATATTTGGGTGTTATTTTTATTTAATAATTAGTTTTAATCTGGTATTTGTTTTAAATTAGTAAGAAAATTTTTTTAAGTTTATTTAAAAACTCAGTAATTGTCCAGAATGGTTTTACAGCAAACATTTTTTTTTCTTCTGAACCATTTACCTTTCAAAGTTCTCTTCAGGAACTTGATGAAAGCAATGCCTAAGAGAACTAACTTCTTTGACTTTGTCGTTTTCTGCTGAATCGTGGACACTCAGTGTTAGGTGATAAGTTAGTAAATAGCTTAGGCTCGGCTTGCTCTTCTTCTCTCTTCCCTTATAAACACCACTGTGGACAACTTGACGAATTAAAGATATTATGGAAACACAAAAAAAAAAGAAAGAAAATTGACCACATACTCGGGAACAAAGCAAACTTCCACAGTTACAAAAAAAAAATACGAGTAACCACCTGTGTCTTATCAGATCACCATGGATTAAAGTTAGAATTCAACAACAATGCTACCCCCAGAAAGCCTACAAACGCGTGAAAACTAAACAGTCAACTACTGAACCACACCTAGGTCAAGGAAGAAATAAAGAAAGAAATTAAAATCTTCCTTGAATTTAATGAAAAAAAAAGACACAACATACTCAAACCTATGGGACAAGATGAAAGCAATGCTAAGAGAAAAGTTCATAGCACTAAGTGCCCACTTAAAGAAAATGGAGAAAGCACACATTGGAGACTTAACAGCCCACCTGAAAGCTCTAGAAAAAAAAGCATACTCACCTAGGATGAGTAGAAGACTGGAAATAATCAAACTGAGGGCTGAAATCAACAAAATAGGAACACAGAATACAATCCAAAGAATCAATTAAAGAAAAAGCTGGTTCTTGGAGACTACCAACAAGATTGATAAACCCCTATCCAAACTAATCAAACGACAGAGAGAGAACACGCAAATTAATAAGATCAGAAAAGAAAAGGGGGACATAACCACAGACACAGAGGAAATTCAGAGAATCTTTAGATCTTACTCATAAGCCTGTATGACACAAAATTGGATAATGTAAAAGAAATGGACATTTTTTTAGATAAGTACCATCTACCAAAGCTAAACCAGGACCAGGTGAAAATTCTAAATAGACCTGTTAGTCACAAATAATTAGAAGCTGTTATCAAAAACCTCCCTACAAAAAAAAAAGCCCAGGACCAGATGGTTTCAATGCAGAATTCCACCAGAACTTCCAAGAAGACTTAATACCTTAATGTATTTCACAATATAGAAACAGAAGAGTCATTGGGAAATTCCCATGCTACAGTTACCCTGATACTAAAACCACACAAAGACTCAACCAAGAAAGAAAATTACAGGCAAATCTCACTCATGAACATTGACGCAAAAATCCTCAGTAACATATTGGCAAACCGAATCCAAGAACACATTAAAAAATTATCCATTATAATCAAGAAGGCTTCATGCCAAAGATGCAGGGCTGGTTCAACATATGAAAATCTATCCATGTAATCCATCATATAAATGAACTAAGAAAAAAAATCATCATTTCATTAGATGCTAAAAAAGCATTTGACAAAATTAAACACCCCTTTATGATAAAAATCTTGGAGGGATTAGGGATACAAGGGTCTTACCTAAATAAAATAATAGCTATTTACAGAGAGCCAACAGCTAACATGAAATTAAACAAAGAGAAACCCAAAGCCATCCCACTAAAATTAGGAACATGACAAGGCTGTCCACTCTCTCCATACCTCTTCAATATAGTGCTTGAAGTTCTAGCCATAGCAATAAGACAACATAAGGGCATCAAGGGGATTCAAATTGGATAGGAAGAAGTTAAACTTTTGTTATTTGCAGATGATATGATAGTGTACATAAGCAACCCCAAAAACTCCACCAAAGAACTCCTACAGCTGATAAACACCTTAAGTAATGTGTCAGGATCCAAGATCAACTTCAAAAAATCAGTTGTCTTCCTATACACTAAGGATAAAGAAGCAGAGAGGGAAATCAGAGAAGCATCCCCTTTCACGATAGCCACAAAGAGCATAAAATACCTTAGGGTAACCCTGACCAAGGAAGTGAAAGATCTATTTGACAAGAACTTTAAGTCTTTGACGAAAGAAATTGAAGAGGATACCAGAAAATGGAAGGATCTCCCTTGCTCTTTGATTGGGAGGATCAACATAGTAAAAATGGCAATTCTACCAAAGGCAATCTATAGATTCAATGCAATCCCCCATCAAAACCCCATCAAAATTCTTCACAGACCTTGAGAGAACAATAATCAACGTTATATAGAAAAACAGAAAACCCAGCATAGCCAAAGCAATCCTATACAAGAAAGGTACTTCTGGGGGCATTACCATCCCTGATATCAAACTCTATTATAAAGCTACAATATTCAAAACAGCTTGGTATTGGCATAAAAACAGAGAATTCGACCAATGGAATCGAATAGAAGACCCAGAATTTAACCCACAAACCTATGAACACCGGATTTTCGACAAAGGAGCTAAAAGTATACAATGGAGGAGAGAAAGTATCTTCAACAAATGGTGCTGGCAGAACTGGATGTCAACCTGTAGCAGAATGAAAATAGATCCATATGTATCACCATGCACAAAACTCAAGTCCAAATAGATTAAAGACCTCAATAGGAATCTGAACACACTGAACCTGATAGAGGAGAAAGTGGGAAGTACTCTACAACATATGGACACAGGAGACTGCTTCCTAATATAACCCCAGCAGCACAGACATTAAGGGCAAGATTGAATAAATGGGACCTCCTGAAACTGAGAAGCTTCTGTAGAGCAAAGGACGCTGTCACTAAGACAAAAAGGCAACCTACTGATTGGGAGAAGATCTTCACCAACCTCACAATAGACAAAGGTCTGATCTCCAAAATATATAAAGAAATCAAGAAACTAGACTTTAAAATGATAATTAACCCAATTTAAAAATCGGGCACTGAACTGAACAGAGAATTCTCAACAGAAGAAGTTCAAATGGCCAAAAGACACTTAAGGTCATTCTCAAGCTCCTTAGCTATCAGGGAAATGCAAATCAAAACAACTTTGAGATACCATCTTACACATGTCAGAATGGCTAAAATCAAAAACACCAAAGATAGCCTATGTTGGAGAGGTTATGGAGTAAGGGGTACACTCGCCCATTGCTGGTGGGAATGCAAACTTGTGCAACCACTTTGGAAATGAGTGTCACCGTTTCTCAGTAAATTCGGGATCAACGTGCCCAAGGCGATGTCCCCAGTTAGTTCCTGGGACAGCTGAGGATAGGGAACCTGAAATGACCCTATCCTATAGCCATACTGATGAATATCTTGCATATCACCATAGAACCTTCATCTGGTGATGGATGGAGATAGAGACAGAGACCCACACTGGAGCACCGGACTGAGCTCCCAATGTTCCAATGAGGAGCAGAAGGAGGGAGAATATGAGCAAAGAAGTCAGGACCACAAAGGGTGCACCCACGCACGGAGACAGTGGGGCTGATCCATTGGGAGCTCACCAAGGCCAGCTGGACTGTGACTGAAAAAGCATGGGATAAAACCGGACTCTCTGAATTTGGCGGACAATGAGGGCTGCTGAGAAGCCAAGGACAATGGCACCGGGTTTTGATCCTACTTCATGTTCTGGCTTTGTGGGAGCCTACCCAGTTTGGATGTTCACCTTCCTAGACCAGGATTGAGGGGGGAGGACTTTGGAATTTCCACAGGGCAGGGAACCCTGACTGCTCTTCAGGCTGGAGAGAGAGGGGGAGGAGTGGGGGGAGGGTGGAGGAGGGGGAGGAGGGGGAAGGAAATGGGAGGAGGCAGAAATTTCTTTTTTTTTCCAATTAAAAATAAATAAATAAATAAAAGGTACAGGCTAACAGATTCGCCAGGAAAAGTGAATCCGTCCTGCTGAATACAAGAAACACACTTCAAACTCAAAGGTAGACATCACCTCATAGTACAGATTGGGAAAAATTTCCCAATCGAATTAATCTAAGAAAAAAGCTGGTATAGTTAATCTAATATCTAACAAAATGGGCTTCAAACTAAAATCAAGCAAAAGAGATTTTGTTACAGGAAAAATCCACCAAGAAGAAATCTCAATACTAAACATCTAAGCCCTGACTACAAGGACACCTTGATATGTATGTATATATATATATATATATATATATATATATATATATATATATATCCAAAGCTAAAATCACACATTAAACCCAACCCCACACACTAGTAGGGGAAAACGTCACCATCCTATTCTCATGACTGGACTAGTCTGTCACACAGAAAATTAACAGAGAAATTAGGGAACTAACAGATGTTATGACTCAAATAAACTATATATATATATAGTTTATTTATATATATAAACTATATATATATATATATATATATATATATATATATATATAGAGAGAGGGAGAGAGAGAGAGAGAGAGAGAGAGAGAGAGAGAGAACATACCATCTAAACATAAAAGAATATACCTTCTTCTCAGCACTCTATGGAACCTTCTCAAAAACTGACCACACACTCAGTAATAAAACAAACCTCAACAGATACAAAGAATTTGGAATAACCTCATGTATCTTATCGGATCACCATGACTTAAAATTAGAATTCAACAGCCTCACTAATTCCAGAAAGCCTGCAAACACATGGAAATTAAGCAATGCTCACCTGAAGCATCAATGGGTCAAGGAAGAAATAAAGGGAGAAATTAAATACTACCTAAAATTCACTGAAAATTATGATACGCCATACTGAAATGTATGGGACACAATATAAGCAGTGCTAAGGGGAAAGGTCATAGCACTAAATGCCTACTAAAGAAGCTTGAAAAATCCCACAGTAGTTAATTAAGAGGATATTTTAAAACTCTAGAACAAAAAGAAGCACACTCACACAGGAGAACTAGATGGCAGGATATAATCAAATTGAGTCCTGTTCTTGTCTTGGCAGGAAAATACTCATCTTCAAAAGGTCAAGAGACCCTGGATATCTAGGTGCCTAAAGAGAAAATGATAATTACCCAGATAAACTCATCAAACAAAGAGAATTATGACATAGGAGGACTTCTCGTCTGAGGGTAAGAATCTCAAAACAAACTGAAATAATAATTATGATTCACTTAGAAATCAAAGCTGGCTGTGGAGTTGCACACTGGCTCTGCCCTTCTCTAAATCCAAGCATGTTTTTAAAACAGAAATTCAGAGTTTCTGTCTCATGTCAGGAACCATGATATGGGACAGAAAAAAATACATTAGAAAAAAATTTATTTTCTTCATACCTATTTTTGTTTTTATTATACCTTTTATTGAATATATATATATGTGTGTGTGTGTGTGTGTGTGTGTATGAATAATGTTTAAGTTTTCCACAATGAAAAATAAATTTTCCTGCATTAATCTTTGAAGTGTCTAGAAAGATGATGGGACCTTACAACAACTCCATTTGGTTGGTATGACATCATGATGCCAATAGTACTACTATAAGTCATGATTTGGGTATACTCAAGATGGTTCCAACTTGGTTAGGTGAAATGGTGCACTTTTTTTTTTTACAATGTTCTGGCCTGAAATCAAAAAAGAACCTCAGAAAAAACCTTACCAAATACTCAGAGACTATTTGCAATTATACCAGACAGTAATCTTGGAGCATAACCATAATTTTCTTTTGTAGGATCTCATAAAAAGAACATCACCCCCATAACAGCCAGAAGTAATTGCTGTTAGAATTCAATAATATTTTAACTTTTCCAGTAATATCTTTAGTTTTCAGAAATTTTACATATAAACACATATGCACATGTTGTATTTACTAGTTTAATATTATGTTTTGATTGATCAAACTTGTGTTTCTCATTGGAAATATATGCAAAAGAAAATGTAGTTATTTTATGGTGGTTGAATTTTCTGGGGAGTCTACAAGGAATAGAAATATAAATAAAAATGTTTATTGTATGATAACAGATGGAGAACAAAAAGTGGGAGTGCAGAATTAGACATAAGGAGCTGTCAGAACGTAAAAGTCTTGATAAAAATTTTGACAGTGCAACTGGGGGCTTCAGAATGAGGATTAATCAGCAAGGATTTTATTACAAGCATGTTCTTTAAGCCGTTCTACAATCACTTTGCTCGTTTGGTTCACTACCCCAGCAACTGAAGGAAGCATATGCAGAGATCCAGAGCTAAACACTAGGCTGAGCAATGGGAGTCCAGTTGAAAAGGGAGAGGAAGGATTATAGAAGGCATGGGTCAAGATCATGACAGGGAAACCTACAGACAGCTAACCTGAGCTTATGTGAGTTCACAGGTTCTGGACTGACAGTTATGGAGTCTTCATGGGACATATCTGGTATTTCTGAATGCGTGTAACAGTTCTGGAGCTTGGTTTGCTTGTGCGGCTCCTAATGTTGGGATCAGAACTTATACCTCAAGCTTGAGTTGGCTTTTGGGAACCCATCCCCCATGCAGAGATGCCTTGTTCACCCTTGATTCAGAACTTGGTCCTACCTCAACTTGATGTGCCATGTTTTACTGACTCCCGTGGGAGGCATGCCCATTTCTGAATGGAGACAGAGGAGGAGTGAATGGGGGGAGGGAGTAGAAAGAAGGTACAGAGAGGGAACAGGAGAATAGGAAGAAGGGAAGGCTATAGTATGTATGTAAAATAAATTTTAAAAATTAATAAAAAGGAAACAATAAAAACACAATGGCCATAAAGATGATGACAAATGTTTTCTTGGTAAAAAGTATTCAGCTAGCTGTATTTTCTTGGTGATTTCAGTTTAGAAATATCTTTCTTATTTTTTAATGCTAAGAATCGCAAAAATGATGTCTGATAATATTATTTCTAGACCAGGCTTTTAAACTCTAGGTTTTTGTTCCCTCACTAAAATGTGTTTAGTTTTAAATAATGTAAAGTTATTTAAAATTTAAAGCTATTTTCATATAAAATGTACAGTTTAATGAATAGCTTATTTATGAGATTAAGGAATATAAATATTATAAAAATATACCTTAAAATTTAAAATGCATACATTTATTTAAATTGTCTCTTTATCTTTATATTATATAATTGCCACTAAGGGAGGAGTCACATTTATAAGAAAAAGAATTAAAATAGTTTTGGAAGCATGATTCAGTAATAAAATTAGTGAAGACAAAGGTTAAAACGTCACATTTAACTTTAAAATTGATATACCTTACATTTGAATTCCATCTAAGGTATGAAAAGTTAAACCCCTTAAGTTACTATTTTTTGTAATCAATGTTTAAATTCTCTCTTAAAAGGGATACTAAAATTGGGAATAAATATATTAAGTTGTTTTTAAGAGCAACAATGAAAATTATTTGTCATTACAATAGAAATATGAAGCTCAAATCAATCCTGAGAAAAATTTGTAAAAACTATTCAAATTTATTAACTTTTAAACCAATAAAAAATATTTAAAAAATAAATCAAAATCAACTTCAATGCCCACATGGTACTTGAATGATTCCTTCTTCTTGATTTAGACAGACACAAAGAGATTTAACAGTGCACTTTGTAGTACAAAGTAGAAATTAGGATTTTAGGGTAGAATGATTGATTTTAAATAATGTTCATTTAAAGATAGGAGAGTCAATATTTAGTGCTGGTAAATGCCAATGTCAATAATCCCCCTCCTCTCTTTAAGGAATACCTTGTCCCAAGCCAATTCCAAGAATTCTTATGCTTAGGCCACCTGTCACTTTTCAATATGTCTGAGAAAAGTATCTAGAATGAATTCACACTGAGGTGTTGATGACTATATCAGTGTGGTTTCTTCACATGCATCTCCTATTTCTAACTGTGAGTTACTTGAAGGCAAGAGTTATATTTTATTCATGATTTTTAGGACCTCTTATGGTGCTATGGTTGGGAACAGTCTCTAACCCAATAATTCAACAAAAATAATTTCTTTTGAAAATGCCAAGAAACCCATCTGTCCTTATTTTGAAACTTCAAACTATTTTGTATACTGTAAAATGAGATCTGAAGTAATACAAAGGGATAATAAAAAATAAAAAAAAATTAAGGATGACTAAGAAAGGAGAGAGAATGTTGGAATGAACGTGATGTAAGAAGAATTATGTAAGGCTGATTTATGATAAGTTATTGCCCTTTAATAATCAAAGAAATGTTTGAAAAAGGAGGACAATGGAATGTGTTGAGGATTCATACAGATGTTCTTCTTTATATTTACACATACCACATAATCATTAGGTGTTACAAAGCCTGTGTCACACATAGAAAATCTGAGATTTACAGAAATAGCTAAGATCATGTAAGAGGAAAAGGGAGACTCTATACAGGAATGCATGACATTCATGTATTTCTAAAATACTATGAAAGAATAAAAGTGCCTAAATGTACCCATCCAGATAGGTCCAGTTATTCCAGGGTCTGAAGAGGCGCTACCTGAATGAACATGGGCGAGAGAGAGGAACAAGACCAAGCAAGATCTGTTGTCAAAGTCTCAGTTTATTAGCATAATGGTAGCGGCTTATATAGCCCTTGAATGAGGAGTTTGGCTTGGGGTGAGGGGTAGGAGTAAGAAGGAATTTTGCTGTGGTAGCAAAGGTCACTAGTCAGCACACCTGGTGTAAGCAGAAACATTCTTTTTGTGGCTCCATTAACAAACAGCTCTCAAGGTAGTTGGGATGTGGGGGCTCTCTGCAAACATTCTTAGGACAATGGTCCCTGCTATCAAGAAAGCTGGGATGTGAGGCAGGTTCCGTAAGCAAACAGCTCTCAAGGTAGTGGGACTTTCTGCAAACATCATTAGGGCAATGGTCCCTGCTATCATCTTTGGGACAAGGGTCCCTCACACCTAAATGATGACTAGCATCTGTAAATTGAACACTCAAGAGATATAAACAGAAAAAATTCCCAGGAATCCAAGGCCAGTCTTGAATGCATGGTATCTTTCAGAAAAGGCAATATTAGTGAGACATATAACAAAATAACAAACAGAAATGATATTGAGAAAAAACAAAAATCATTAAGATATAAGGAAAATGAATTCTAGTATTTCATTCTATGATATATTAATAATTTAATCAAATTTTCTAGCAATTTTGGGCACATAGAATAAAAATAGAATTCTGTAGCCTTCTTTTCAATTGGATTTTACATGATTAATTTATAGCTTGATAGGATTTAAAAACTGCATACTATTTTATACCTAATATTACAATATTTTTCAAAATTAGTTCATTTCTACAAAGTTACTCTACACTTTCCTTATTAATTCTTCCACCTGTACTCTGCATTCTTGAAACTACTGAATTAATTCTGTTTTCTAACTTAAATAAAATCATACATTACATGGTCTTTTAGACTGTTTTCAATGGCATGATGTTAATTTCCTCATATGTCTTTTATGATTCACTAGATTATTTGTTCCTAATATTGAAGTATACTCTATTGTATAATTGTAGCACAGTTGTCTTAAACATTTAAATACCAAGAGATATACTTACTACTTACTCATTTTGGAAACTGTGAAAAAGTAGTTCACTAAAGTATCATGTGGAAGCCTTTAGTTGTATGTTTGTTATGTGTATCTGTGTGTGCAAATATGCTTCTCATAAGCATGCATAAAGAGGCAAGAGGAGGGTACCAGAAATCTTACTACATCACTCTGTGACAATTGATCTCAACCTGTGGGTTACAAACAGTTTGGGGGTCACATGTCAGATATCATGCATATCCAATATTTATATTATGATTCATAAGAGTAACAAAATTAGAGTAATGAAGCAACAACAAAATATGTTTATGGTTGGGTTCATCACAATAAGAGAAATTGTATTAAAGGGTCAAGGCCTTAGGAAATTTAAAAACCATTATTCTATATTTTGTTATTTTATATTGTAGTTTTGAACCTTTCCTGCTTCTTTGTCTCTATCAAATCCCCTTCAAGGCCCCTGCCTCCAGTGCCTCCCATGTCTTCTTCCAAAGTTTCAACTTGATAGCCTCTTTTTCTTTTAAAAATACTGTTACATATGTGTGTATGCATAAATACATGATTATAAACTGTTAATTCTATTTTTGTTGCTAGTACATCTATGGTTTCAAGGTTATAAGGAAGGTTAGTTATATTTCCAAAAGTCATGAGTTGATTGTAGTTATTTCTCTGGGATTGAGAACATGAAATATTATCACTTCTACACTATAATATCCACCAATACTTCCAATCTTCTAGTCTTATTAATGCAGCCATTTATAATAATAATCATGTCACAGTAGACTGTCTGGTATCTAACTCTTACAATCTTTCCACCCTTCTTTCTGAGATATTCCTCGAGATATAGATATAGAAACTGTAATGCAGATGTATCCTCTGATGCTAGTATACCCATGATTTTGATAAATCTAACAGGTGACCCAAAAATACCATTAGTTAGCATATCCACAAAGGATTTAATATCTTATTTCACAATCACCCAACAATGTTCATTGACTTCCTATTCCCAATATCCATAAAATGGAAATAACGCAAATGTCCTTCAATGAAAGGAATAATATAATTGTCATATATAAGCACAGTGCAATATTCTTCAACTGTAAAGAAAAATGAAATAATGCAGTTAAATTGGTGTATTTATAAAAGTTTATATTGAATGAAGCAACCTAAGCACAGAAAGAAAAATACCCCATGCTTTCACTTTCATTTGTGGTTCTTAACATCATCTCCTTAGATGTGAGTATATTGCATGGAATAACAACAGAAACCAGTACCACAGGCAAAATAGTAGGAGGCTTGAGAAAGGAATTACAAGATATAAGTGTTATGAATTGACAGACAAAAAAATTTGGAAGGGATCTAACTGTGCTGGACATATGGAGGATACTATATGAGAAGCAGAGACATAAGACAGATAACTTTTGATAAAATCTCGAGGAATCTTGTTATTTTATATTTATCTAAAATGAAAATATTTATATCTAGTCTTAGCTGTTGTTCTACTGCTGTGAAGAGATATCAAAACCATGGAAAGTCCTATAAAAAGTGAACCCTTGGTTTCAGTTTAAGAAGATTAATTCTTTATTATCATGGCAGAATATAGGCAGGCATCTATATAAATATAAATATATAGATAGTTAGATATAGCTATAGATAGATAGATAGAGATAGATAGATAGATAATAGATGAACTAATAATAAGCGTATACTAACAAAAATACACACACCATGCATAAGTGAATGATTTGTTAGGTTAGTCTCCATGACTCCTAAAACAATATAGACTGTTGATATAGCCATTGGTTGTGTTTCAGGGGTTGATAACAGGCTCCTATAACTGAACAAACTACACACTTATAACATAGGACTCAGACAATTCATTCTTGATGTGATCAAAAACCTTCTTTTGTGTAGTCTAGCTTATTAAGATTCAAGAAAATACTATGCATGCTGCCAAGATAGTGGAACAATTAAACATTTCTACCCAGCTGCAAAATCTATAAACTATGACAATCATCAACAAGGCAATATATTCATAAATGTACAAGTAATTGTACTTTCGTGTCAGTGCCAACCAACAGCTGTTTAATTGGATTAAGGTTCACTCTTCAGGAAGAAAATAATGCCTGATACTGGAAACCTACCAAGCTTCCCATGACTAATAAAGTCATGAAACTTAGAGAGACTTCTATCACAACCAATTTGCTAGAGCAGCATAATTATGTGCCACATCAAAGTCTTATCCTTATGGCTACAGATAAGTGTAGCTACCACCCTTCTTTAAAAAACTGTTTCTTCATATGAATTTGAGAACATCACAGAAAACTATAATTAACCAAGTGCATAGTTAAATCCATTTTCATACTGATGATAAAATTTTATCTTCACTGTTGTTGAATTACATTTCATAATTTATTTAGAACATATTTTCTTTATTTATTTTTTGAGGGAAACCAAATCGTACTCCAAAGTTCTACTATTCTGAATAATGTCACAATAAAAATAAATCTCTTTGGGAAGAAAGATTTTGGGTATATATTCAGAAATTATAACATTAGATCATACACTACTTTTATTTTTGTGTCTGAGAAACCACCGTAATCATGTGCATATTGGGTATGACACTTTATATTCTAATTTGTACTCAATAATAGTCCATCTTAATTCACACCCTACCAAGAATTTGTTGTCATTTGTTGGCTTGGTGTCAGCTTTTTGACTGTTGTGACAAAATGCAAATATTCTTTTAAGATATATTTCCCTCATGGATAAGAGAATTGACCATGGTATTTTTGTGAAACCTCCTAAGGGATTGGCTGCATAAAGATGAAACTGAATATCTTTTTCCAAAAACTGGACATCAGAAACTCACTGAAGTGGACACTGCATGAAAGCTCTGTAGTTTATATTAGAGGTTCATAGCTACAAATGTAACTGCTGATGCTGTGAGCAAAAAAATGGAAGGATTGATTGTGTGGTCCATATCAGTGATAGAAAGGATAAGCATGGTTTCTCTCTTAATCAAAGTTTCTTGACATTCTGCATAGTGCCCCTGGTTTTGACTCATTGGGATTTTTATAGGCAAAAAAAAAAAAAAAAAAAACTGGAGAGAAAATGTGAAAGTCTGTTCATGGATTTTGGCATTGACAGCTATTACTGTGCCTTGGTTGCTATTGTCAAAAAGAGCTAGCAGATTCCACAAGCTTTGCAATCTCTTTAAAGAAGATTATATTTGCCAAAATATTGTCGTCTAGTCCTCAAACAAAGATAGTAAGAATCCCAGTTCCACACATCCAAAATACCAAATGGTGTCATGCAGGAAAATGACAGCATACTGCTTTGAAGAAATAATAAATTAAGAAAGAGAAGGTGGAGAAAAATCTTTGACAAAATCCAACACCCTTCAAGATAAAAGTTTTGCAGAGGTCAGGGATACAAGGGACATACCTAAACACAACAAATGCATTTTCCCTTGAAAATATAGCCATTGTCAAATTAAATGTAAAGAAACCCAAAGCCGGGCGATGGTGGCACACGCCTTTAATCCCAGCACTCGGGAGGCAGAGGCAGGCGGATCTCTGTGAGTTCGAGACCAGCCTGGTCTACAGAGCTAGTTCCAGGACAGGCTCCAAAGCCACAGAGAAACCCTGTCTCAAAAAAATCAAAAAAAAAAAAAAGAAACCCAAAGCATTCCATTAAAGTAATGATCAACACAAGGTTGTCAACTTTCTCCATTTCTATTCATTATAGTACTTGAAGTTCTGATTAGAGCAACAAGAGAAGTTAAGATGCAGAGAAACAAATTGGATAAGAAGAAACAAAAGTATCTGTATTTGCAGATGATATGCTAGTATATATAAGCATCCCCAAACACTCTTTCAGTGAAATCCTATAGCTGATAAAAAAAAAAGCCTTCACCAAAGTTGCTGGAAGTAAAATGAACATCAGAAGCCAATATACAAATGATAGTGAATTGAGAAGAAATCAGTGAAGCAACACCCTTCACAACAGCCACAATAGTACAAGATATCTTGATATGACTGTAATCTAGAAAGTGAAAGACCTGTATGACAAGAAGATCAAGTCTTTGAAGAAAGCAATTAGAAAAGATATCAGAAGATGGAAATATTTCCCATGCCTATGGGTTAGTAGGATTAACATAATAAAACCAGTCATCTTACCAAAAGCAATCTACAGATTCAACACAACCTCCATTAAAATTACACCAAATTCTGTATAGAACTTGAAAGAACAATACTCAATTTCATTTGGCAAAACAAAAACAAAACCCCCAGGATCTAGCTAAAAATCCTATATAAATAAAAGCACCATCCCTGATATCAAGCTCTACTACAGAGAAACAACAATCAAAATCACATAGTATTGGAATAAATACAGAAAGATTGATTAATGGAATCAAATCTAAGGCTTAGAAGTAAATTCACACACCTATGGACACACAATTTTAACAAAGAACCCAAAATCATAAAATGAAAAACAAGAAAACACCTTCAACAAGTGGTGGTGGTATAACTGGATGACAGTATGTAGAAGAATGTAAATGAATCCATATTTACACAAAACTACCCTGCACAAAACTTTAGGCCATATAGATCAAAGACCTTAACATAAATCTAGATATACTGAAGCTGATAGAAGTGAAAATGAAGAATAACTTTTCATCTCATTGGCATAGAAGATGACTTCCTGAACATAGCATCAATTGTGGAGGAACTAAGCTTGAAAATTAATAAATGGGACTTCATGAAACTGAAAAGCTTTTGTAAAGCAAGGAGAACCGTCAATAAGACAAAATGAAAGCCTACAGAATGGGAAAAGATCTTCACCAACCCCACATCTGACAGAGGGCTGATATGTGAAATATATAAAGAAATCAAGAAACTAGGTAACAAAAACCCAAATAAGTTAATTAAAAAATAGTGTACAGTTTAAGCAGAGATTTCTCAGTGAAAGAATCTCAAATGACAGAATTACTTAAATAAATGTTTAACCTCCTCAGCCATGAGAGAAATGCAAATAAAACCTATGTTGAGATTCCAACTTAAACCTGTCAGAATGGCTAAGATCAGATACATAAATGACAGCTCATGCTGGCAAAGACAAGTAGCAAGTGGAACATTGCTCCATTGCTGGTGGGAGGGCAAACATATACATCCACTTTGGAAATCACTATTACATTTTCTCAGAGAATTGGGAATCCATCTATTTTAAGAACCAGGTATATTACTCCTGCACTTATACCCACCCAAAGGACATTACACCATTCCAAAATGATACTTGTTCAACTGTTCCTAGCAGCTTTATTCCAATAGTCAGAAGCTTGAAAATCCCCAGATTTCTCTCAAAGAATGAATAAAGAAGATGTGAAACATTTACACAATAATACTACTCAGTCATTAAATAAAATGACATCATGATATTTTCAGACAAATGGATAGAGCTAGAGTGTGGTAACCCAGAGCAAGAAAGACAGCATGGTATATACTCATTTATAAGTGTATATTAGCTATAAAGTAAAGGATAACCCTGCTCAATCCACAGACAAAGAGAGGCTAGATAAGAAGGACCACTCAATGGGGAAACCATCTCACTGTGAAGGGGAAATAGAATAGACATCTCTTTTAGACAGATGGAGGAATATGGATGCGGTTCTTACAGCAACAGAAGTCAGGTGGGAGAGGATTGAAAGAATGAATACTTGCAGAGACAACTAGAACCTGGAATATCTCTGGGATAAGCTAGAAACCTAGTGCAATGATAACTCCCAGGGATCTATGAGACAATGAAAGAGAGTAACTCTAATAATTCTAGCAAGGGGAGATACAATGTCTCAACATTCACTCTCATGCAACCATTATTCTGCCAAACCAGTCATAAAATTTTGACCTACAATTTGACCTGCCTACATGACGTTCTGGGGATAAAGTGGTACAGATATTGTGAGAGTGCCCTACCAAAAACTAGCCAAGTTTGTGGCTAATACCATGAGAGAGAGAGATCACCCCTGATGGCCCAGACTCAAAGGCAGGATAACCCAGGGACCGAGGATAGAACCAAACACACGACTAGCCAAATATTCCTTGAAATGATTCCTAATGATATTCTGATATGGTCAGATACTTGTGCCTAGCTCAACTATCATCAGGGAGGTATCACCTAGCAACTCATGGAAACATGGTACGGGAGAATTGTCTGTATTCTGTCAATCATGTTTTAAATAAATGCTGATTGGCCAGGCAGGAAGTATAGGCAGGAAAACCAGACAGGAAGTAGAAATGATGTAATGAAACAGGAGAATTCTGGGAAGGAGGATGTTGATTCATCTCACTCCTGCCCAGACCACCAAAGCAGCAGGATGTGATCTGCCCCACTGAAAAAAAGTACTGAGCCACATGGCTAACATAGTTCAGAAAAATGGGTTAATCAAGGTGTGAGAGTTAGCCATTGAGAGGCCAAACAACTTATAATTTATGGAGACCTATGTGTTATTTTCTTTGGGGCTAAACAGTTGGGGGTACTGGGCAAGACAAAAACTCAAACAAGCAGGCCCAGCCCCGCTCATGTTATAGATTCGCACCCACGTGGATAACAGCATCCACAGAAAGCCTGGGAAAGCTGGGAAAAGACTAGAGTAAAGCATATTGGTTTTCAGCCATAGCAAAACAAAAAGCTGGCTGTTTTAAAATGCCAGCTTTCTGGGCCTTCGTGCCAGAGAAAACTCTGACTTTTTTAAATAGGCAGTCCAGTCTATGGAGCTATGGACATAATGTTGCAGCTAGCTTCTTGGCAAGGATGTTGAAATGCCATAGGAGCTTTTCAGTATTGTTTACACACTGTTGCAGCTTGCTTCCTGTCAAGGAACTTAAAATATCATAAAGTTGTGACAAAAAACTTCTCCATATTCCTTAGCAAATTAAAGACACATGTGGTCACAAAAAGAGAGATATACACTAAAGAGAGATTCAAAGAGTAAAAAAAAACTCTAAATGTTTTACAAAGTGTTAAAAATATATACAGGATAAAGGTTAAAGTTCTTAGAGTTGAAAGAAAGAAAGAAAGAAAGAAAGAAAGAAAGAAAGAAAGAAACAAAGAAACAAAGAAACAAAGAAAGAAAAGAAAAAAGCCTGGGAGGCAGAGACAGATGGATCTCTGTGAGTTCAAGGATAGCCTGGTTTACAGAGGGAATTCCAGGACAAAGATATACAGAGAACCTGTCTCAAAAAGCCAAAAATTAAAAGTAAAAATAAAAGAAATAGAGGTTAAAATAAAGCCACATAGAGATAGAAAACACACAAAGAATCTTGATACTTTATGCTATTATGCTCTCTTTGAATTGTTTGAATGCTAAGGAGGGAGCAACAGCTGCTAAAAGGTATTTGTTGGCGAGTGGTCTATAGAATTAACCAAACTAGTTTTATTATAAAATATTCAGCTTTAATAAAGAGAAGAACTGGGGAACTTACAAAGCCAGAGTTCCCATGAAGCACAGGAAAAACAAAGAGGAAGCACACCCGCAAGATTTGTAAGTAAATATTAGCCCAACGGGAACATGCCCTACCAACAAGGCGATTGGCTGGGCTTCCCCTTTAGATATTTGCTTATAAATGCTGTTGAATTAATCCAAGATAGGTATTTTGAAAATGCCTTGACTTCACAGTTGAAGTCAAAAGGTATGTTGCTTTGCAGAAGAGATTTTGCTTTTGTTTCCACAGCAAATGAGAGGCTGTGGATTTATTCAGAGTTAAGCAAAATCCAGTTTGATCAAGGAAGGCCACCTGAGAAGTTTCCGGCAGGAATAGATGGCCCAGATGTCTGAATTCTTGATCCAGAACAGGTTCAAGATGGCTGCCTGAGATGATCAAGACTCATAGGATACTTCAGTCAGGATTTGATCAGAACTCTATATTTTCTTTAGGTCCCCATAAAATTATCAGTGCCCCCAACGAGCTGGAAGTAGCCTGGAATACTATGCCCACACTCCCAAAAAAATGGACTATGGATATTTTCCTTTTATTTTTTTTTTTTAAGAGAAGGAAGTAGTGTGGGAGAATTGTCTGTATTCTGTCAATCATGTTTTAAATAAACGCTGATTGGCCAGGCAGGAAGTATAGGTGGGAAAACCAGACAGGAAGTAGAAATGATATAATGAGAACAGGAGAATTCTGGAAAGGAGGAAGTTGATTCCTCCCACTCCTGCCCAGACCACTGAAGCAGCAGAATGTGATCTGCTTCACTGAAAAAAGGTACTGAGCCACATGGTTAATATAGATCAGAAAAGTGGGTTAATCATGATGTGAGAGTTAGCCAGTGAGAGGCTAGAGCTAATGGGCCAATCAGCATATAACTTATAGAGACCTATGTGTGATTTTCATTGTGGCTAAACAGTTGTGGGGGACGGAGTGGAACAAAAACCCCAACACAAACAAGCAGACTGCTCATGTTACAGAAACAGTTGCAGAGACTAATATCCAAAAATTAGGCAGAATTAGGGGGACCCTGTGGGAGATGGGACGGAGAATTATAGGAGGCAGAGGGGTCAAAAACACCTACAGAAAATTCATAGGATGAACTAAACTGGGCTCACAGGGTCTCCCAGAAACTGAAATGGCAAGTAGTGTGCCTGCACAGGATTGCTCTAAGTCCTATGCATATATCTTACAATTGTGTAACTTGATATTCTTGTGGGACACCTAAAAATGCAAGCAGGGGCTGTCTCTGACTCTGTAGCATCCTTTTGTGACCCCATGACTCCTTCTTGATTGCTTTTTCCAGCCTTAATATGAGAGAAATTGATTAGTTTTACGGTAACATGATATAGCATGGCTGGCTGATATTCATGGGAGATAGCCTTTTTCTGAAGTAAAAAAAAAAGAAAGAGGGGATGGGGGAGTGAAAAGAAAAAGTGTGGGAAGTAATTGAAAGGAACGAGGGAGGGGAAATGGATGTTGCAATGCAAAACCAAAATAAATATAAGCAATACCACCAAAATGGAAACTCTGATTATAGTTAGTATAGCAAAAAAATTATAAACATATGTTCATAACTTCTAGTTTAGTTACCACTAATTTTTCTTGTAATGATACACAAGATTTTCTTAGAATGTATTATAATTACTAGGTACATATACTGCAAAAAGATTATAACATATGTTGGACAGAATAACATGTTTACTTAATTTAAAGAATAGCACATATTGATATTCATTCCATAGGAACAAAAAATTACTGGTAATATACTGTATTTGGACAATATAATTTTTCTAAATTATTTTGTTGCTATTTAAATTCATTGAATCATGGATTCTATTCCAATTATTAAAAAATCATTTTGAGGATAGGATCAAAAACAAAATTACAAGAATCATTTTGAAATTTAAATTAGAACTTTATAATTTATATATTTTACAATTAAATAGTTACTTAATTTTTACTATTAAAATTAAATGTTAATTTAATTGATCAAATAAATATATTTACAGATATTCATTCATTTCCAAGCATATTATTTAATACATATCACATACAGACACAGATTTATACATAAAAACACATATATGTATATGTATGCATACATGTATATGGCTTTCTTAGATAGATATTAAGCACACAGGCAGAACTAAGTTTACTCATTTGTTGGGAAGAGATCTCATGAAGATGGAATGAAAATGTGATGGGGGAGATAAAGACAAAATTAGAAGAGAAGTAATGGGCTTAACTTGATAAAAAACACATTATATACATGATTATTTCATGTTATTAAGCCTGGAACCTGAAAATAATATATCTTACATGGGAAAAATAATGCTGCATATTTTATTAATATAAATAACATATATAAAGATTATTTTTCATTTTTCATATATGTCTGATTAAGTTACAGGTACCCTTAAGAGAAGACACCATCCTCTTTCAGGAAATAGAAAGGAAATGAAGATGAAAGGAAAGCTAGATAAGTTGTAAGTGTAAAAACTAGTAGCCTCATGGCACTATCTCTGAGAAGAGAACACTCAACACTAAATTTCAGTCTTTTGAAAGCTGAGAGATGAACTAAATGAAAGTATATATCTGATTATTTAATTTGCATTGTCAAAGCACTATTCATAATATAATTTCATTTTATTCATATTTATGTAAATCTCACTATTAAATTATGCCACAAATTATCTATATTTTATTTTCCTATTTAAATAATTCATGTAAGAGATATATTCAGACTAAAATGAAAAAGAGCATTATTAAACATAAACTTACAATACAAAATATGAGTAATAAAAATGCTATGAAGTGTTCTGCTTTAGGGGAAAGGCATAATACGTCTAGAGTCAAACTAAGATAAATCTGTTTTATAAACTGCCTGTAAAATATAGACAATTTGTATTTTTATCAAAAGTTCAGGCACAGGCCTGAATGTGCACGGTTTTAATGTCAGAACACAGGACACAGAAGTAATACAAGACCACCCTTGTCTACAGAGTATGTTCCAGGATAGTCAGAGATAAACAAAAACTGTGTCTAAGAAAAACTAAATAAATAAATAATAAAAATATATTGATTTGAAAATAGAAACAGTAGCAGCCTCAA
Source organism: Microtus agrestis (assembly GCA_902806775.1). Lineage (NCBI taxonomy): Eukaryota > Metazoa > Chordata > Mammalia > Rodentia > Cricetidae > Microtus > Microtus agrestis. The sequence continues at coordinate 302,037 of CADCXT010001205.1, forward strand.
ACATTTGTGAGTCATGGTAAACAAAAATTATTGTATTCTCTCAATCATATTACACTCATCAAGTAATGAGTTGCTCACCAGAGTTCAGTTATTAGATTTTAAAAGCTTACCCATGGGACTAACTAGAGGAGATTATTTCTACCTTATTGTAACACTTGCGAAAAAAAATCCTGAAATGATAGCAACCTCACTCCAAATGGATTTTATCTGAAGGAAAAAAAAAAACTAGATTCAGTATTTACCTTCCACCAATACGTCATCAGTTATAGGCTACTTTAAAATGATTTTGCACATATACTCTAATGACTGGTGTGCTTCTCAGAGCATTAGTTTATAATTATCTACAATCCTTCACTTATCAAATTAATGTTTCTATTTGATAAACATTTAATTATGTATATTAGATTAACCTATTAGTCTCCTTATATATTTATTTCTTAAGTATATAGCACTTATAAGAGAAATATTGATTCATTTAGTCTAAGATTCAGTCTGGATGTCAAATTTCTCAAATCATCCACCAATTTATTCAATTTAGTCACAAGACTTAGTATTTATTGGTGGAGATTATACACATATAAATATAAAATATATAAAATATACACACTATATATTTTAAAAATTTATAGATTTTCTCTATAGTATCTCTAGTTTTATAATTATTGTGCTAATGGCTAATATTACTTTATTTTGATTTTCTGCTTTCTTTACCAGCCCCGAGAATGATTTATATATATATATTCATGTATATAATATACATATATATGTTTATGTATCAACACCCACTCTTATATTCTCTATGCTCATTTGTAAATTGATAATGAGGATTTTATTATTTCATGACAAAAATAGGCAGGAAAATACTAACACTGTAGTTTCTTTCGTGATTAGTCATTTTATAATTTAGTAAAGAATTCTGTAATTAATACATTTATTTAAATGGTTAAACAACTAAGGATTACAAAATATGTAGTTAGGATGCACTGTGCCTTAGAATAAAATAATGTACTTGGGAAGCAACAATCTAAATCAAAAGGGAAAAATCAAGTATAAACAAGTTGAATATCTTTTAAAATACCATTATACTGTAAGAAATTGTACATAGTGTCTAGGAGAATGGATAGAATGTTTTAACTTTTGTGGATTAACTTTATGCACTGGAGATCAAAATAATATTTAAATATTTAAAGTGGAATAGAAGAGAAAGAATTTCTGATGCACTGAATCTTATATATAGTGGATGGATATTTCAATTTCATATAAATTCAAATGCATTTATACAGATATAGAAATTGGAGGTTGTTATTTATCAAGTAATTTATAACATGAATCCTGTTTTTACTATAACATTTGTTGGGAGGGTTATTACTGTACCATGACATTAGCTTAATTCCTCATCAAAATTCAATTGCCTGCAAATGTCAATATTTCTTTGTTAACTACTTTTTCTCCTCCATTTAATTGTTTTGCTTTATGCCACTTAAAGTTTCATGATATTAGGTTTCAGATCTAGGTGTGTGAAATGTCCAGTTTCCTTGTTTATTTTTAAGATCATTTGCATTATTCTAGGTCATTTTGTTTCTCTTATAAATTCTAGAATAAGATTCTCAGTTTTAAGAAGCCAGTGAAAATTTTGGACAAACATTGCAATAAATAAATTGTAGGCAGAAATTTCCTTCTAGCCAGAGGAAATGTTGTTGTCCACAACAAAACACACAGAGGCTTATATTAATTATTAACTGCTTGGCCTATTAGCTCAGGCTTATTACAAGCCAGCTCTTAGATCTTAAATTAACCCATAATTCTTTATTTGACTTGGTACCTTACTCAATGAAGCCTTCTCACTCAGCTAAAACTGTACCATGCTTTCTCGTGCTCATCATGAGAGTTATGTCCCCAAGTGTGGTATTTGGCATTACTTGTGCAACACTTACACCTGAAATGATGGCGGCGCACCATTAATCCCAGAACTAAGGATACAAAGGAAGGTAATTCTCTATGAGTTTGAGGGCTGCCTGGTGTATATAGATTGAGGACTGCCAAGGTTCTAGTCTGTCGCAAAAAAAAGTGTAAATTTGTGTCTACATCCAGAGTAAATTACTAAAAAGAAAATATTTATGGATATTTTGGCTACTTCCTTTTGATACTAATATTCAGAGTCTATAATTTATATTTGTTGAATACATGAAATATGTGAAGCTCCCTCGAGAACTCAGAAAGAAATATCACATAGAAACAAGTTTTATAAATGAAATAAACAACTTCTTTTCAATTTTTCATGCCTCTTCTGGGCTATCCTTAATTATTCCCAGTCTTCTCTCACTGTGTAGATTTCATTTGGAGTTTCATAAGGGTCCATTTTTCACTTCCCAGGACACCTTGCCATTTCAGTAGGAAAATGCCATTTTTTCCAGGCAAAGCTATAAAACAAATTTCCTTTTATTTCTCCTTCATCTCAATTAGCATGAAAGACACCTTCATTGGTACAAAGCTCTCTACAGCAAAATTATTACATATCATAATGTTATTAATGGTTATCTTTAATATTTTGTGGAGTCTTTACTGAAATTATACAAGTTTTACTTGGGTTAACTGCAGATCCCAATTCATGAACTATCAATTTAATCATAACTGTTTGAACTAGTCATTTTCTGCTTATCACATATGCATCTTAGTAGAGTACTAAGTATTATACAAGGATGGTTATTTGTTCTGCTTTTGCTCTCCCAAATGCATTCCTTTCAGATTTAACTGGAAAATACTAATGATATTGGACTTAAATAAAGATGAAATTATTTTATTTATTATCCCTTTTTCTAATTACACATGTTCTTTTAGGAAAGTTAGGGTTACTATTGGTTTGGTGAAATACCATGTTTAAAAGAAGTTTGGATAGGAAAGACTTGATTTTGCTCATAGTTTCATATTACATTTCAACATCAAAGGAAGTCAGGGAAAAACTCACACAGTAACCTGGAGGCATGAACTCATGCAGAGGTCACAGAGGATTGTTGCTTACTGGCTTGATTCTCATAGTTTTCTCAACCTGCTTTAAATAAAACCCATGACTTTGATCTCAGGGATGGCACCATCCATAGTTGGCTGGGTCCTCCTTCATACGTCACTAGTTAAGAAAAAATGCCCTATAGACTTCCCTACAGCTCAATATCAAGGAGGCATTCTCTCAATTGAGCCCCCCCCATGACCCTAGGTTGTATCAAGTTCACATAAAACTGGACATTATAGTTTCCAAGAAGTAATTTCTTTTGAAGGATATTTTTACTGAGATGCCAACCTTTAATTTAAATATCCTACATTCATAGTGGTAGATCGTAATTGCTGGGCACAGATATAGCCCTCTAATGTCACTTCTCTTACTTAGGTATTTTAGTGCCCTATACCTAAAATGGCAATTTCATCTGGATAGTAATAATTATGTGGTGGTCCTATTTTGCCTTTGTATTTTCATGTCCAATAATGAAATATTCACATATTTACTATTGTTCTATTCAATGAGGGCTATTGATCATTGACTAAAATATTATAGTTAGTAAATTAATAATTGTAATAGATCTACATATCATTTTATTTCTTTGTTCTTACACAAATCCTAAGAAATATATATTGTGGTTTTTAACCAGAATATAGTTTAAAATATTTTCACAAAGTTGTTTCACAATTATATTTAGCTTCCACTGACACATAAAACAGGTTAATTATACTAATATTCATACACCTCAAATATTTACTTACTGGGAAAATGCGATGATACCTTCTATAGTGGTGTATTTACTGTACATTGATTATACATTTATATTAAAATGTATATTAAAGATAAGTTACATTTTAAAATACTATTTATATCTACCTTATTGAACCAAATTCCAGAAAGAGGCATAGATAAATGCAGACATTGTATGAAGTGGTAACTATTCATCCCCAGTCATATCTAAGAATTATTGTTAAGCACCATTAATGAAATACATGACTGTTGATATATTTTGCTGATATTTAAGTAATTGTTCCACCATCATAGGGAATTTATCTTCCCATGGTACACATATATTTCCATGTCAATTAGTTAAACTGTAAGTAAGTAATAACCTCAGTAATTATAAATTTCAGTAATGTTAGATGATAATAATAACTACTACATGGTTTTGATAACTGAATTGCTTAGCATGGTTTTAGGGATTTTTCCTTCAGAATTAATTTTGTCATGACATAATAGGGTGGATTTTAATAGTACAAATTTAAAATTTTGATTTACTGTAGGAATGAATCACTATACTTTGAGTAGTTAGAAAGTTTCATTGATTTTTGCTGCATGAAGATTGGACAGACTCTATTTTGGGGTTTCATTTTCATCAAAACACCTTTACAATGAACTTAGATGTAATTATAGAATTATAGAATTAGAATTATAAATTTAATTATAGAATATAAAATTAAAGAGAAAGAAAAGTATTATACGACAGTTTTTTTTAACAAGGCTGTTAAATGTAATCATGTGATATAAGTTAGGGTTTTTTTTGTGAACTTAACTCTAGCTGGAGTAATTATGAAAGAGGTAATCTCAACTAAAAATGTCTTCAGAAACCTTGGTTTGTGGGTATATCAATGGAGGTTTTCTTGAAGTAATTATTGATAGGAGAAAGTATAGCTTACTATTATCAGTTTTGTTCTCAGATATTCATCAGTAGTCTCTGCTTTAGTTCCTGCCTTCCTTTACAAACTTACAGCTGATTTACCTTCTGGATGGACTGTAAACCTTAAGATAAAATCACCTCCTTCCTCTCTAAGTTACCTTTCGTTATAGTTTTATCACAGCATTAGTATGCAAACCCTGACAAGAACCATATTGCAATGTATTTTAAATTTTCTTTTTATCTCTGTTGCAACAGGTCTTTGAATTTGTTTATTTTAAAATATTACAATTAAAAAGGAAGACTAAAATCAGCAATGACAATCTAGGAAATCAGCACGAATACACGAAACTAAGCAGCACAAAGGAATACATTTCAAAGTGTTTAGTCATTGAATGTACTTAGTATTTGTAACATGAACAGGTCCTGCTTGTAACATGTGGGGCTGGCTTGTTGGGGTTTCTGTCCTGCCCGGTACCCCACATCTGGCAAACCACAATGAAAATCACACAGAGATCTTTATAAGTTATAAAGGTGATTGGTCCATTAGCTCAGGATATTTATTAGCTCTTGTAGCTTATATTGACCCATTATTTTGTTCTATTTTTGTCATATGGCTTAATACTTTTTTTAGCTGGCAGTTCACATCCTGTTTACTCAGTGGTCTGCACAGGACTGGGAGCAATCACCTTCTTCCTTCCCAGAATTCTCCTCTTCTTATTGTATTATTTTTATTTCCTGTCTGGTTTTTCTGCCTGGCCAATTAGCGTTCATTTAAAACATGATTGAAAGATTATAGACAGTTTTCCCGCATCAATTAGTGAATATAAGATTCACTTTCTGTCACTTAAGCCTGTAAGGTTTTATGATATTAAGAAGAGAAATGTTCAAAATAGCTTGGGTTTACTAAATAAATAGTACAACAGTGACTTTTTACTTTTGTAAAATACTATTTCTGGAAAGCGAATTTATTTTTCCACCAATGAATGTGAAAATTTTCTTCATGTCTGGTCATAAAATCACTGCAGGATATGTTGGGCTTCAATTACTGAATTCTGATGTTTGTTCAAATGGAACATATCCAGAAGTTCAAAATTTATAGGATCCCTCCTGAGTAAAATATTTCAAAAGAATATAAAGATAAAATAAGAATGGATTTAAGTTAATCTAGTGTAAAATGTTAGTCAAATTTTCATAAGCATTAACTATGACAAAGGGTAATGGTGATTAAAAGACTGAAGGGATTTGTTCTCTCATGCATTCTGTCTTCAGGGAAAGAATAACAAAACTGTGTTTGTGTTTCCCCCACAATAGCTAATATTTAAGGCATACTGAGATTTTCTCACTCTGGTCTTTGTATTTACCAGACATAGCAAATGAAGAAAATAATGTAGAAAAGTGATCACCAACAATATTCTGGAAAACATATTTTTTCACAAATGAAATTTGAAATGAAAAGGTATAGTTTATAAAGATCTTAGTAATTAGTTTATTCTCCAGTGTGTAGCATCAGGCAGTAAAAAGAATCCAACATGAAATCTTAAGCCTCTATTCTTCATATGGAACTAGTTGGAATTTTGACATAACACTGTTATGCATTCATTTATCCTCCAACTTATATCTGAAATAGGCTTCAGTTTCTTAAATGATAATGACATTAGACTTTAAACATTCTGTGAAAATGGAATCAACTCTATCTTCTAGATAATTATTTTGATCTTGATGTTTATCACAGCAATAGCTTAGAGAAGAAACTTATCTATTTACTATTCTTTGTTGTTTTTTCCTTCTACCCCAAAAGACAAAGTAAAAACTTAAAGAAACAACTTTTGCATGCTCTTAAACAATTAAAGGACAATAGACAAGGTTTGGAGATACAGTTTTTCTGTGGCGCTCAAATGGCCCTGAATTAAGCCACCCTAGTTATGTCATACAGATGTTCACCACCACACCTGGCTCAATATAACAAAAGTACGTGAAAATCAGAAAGCTTGGGGAGGCAAGTGGGATTGATGTGATCAATGTATGCTATATGTGCTGACAAGCCATACAGATCCCTGTTAACAGGTATAATATATATGCTGAGGAAAAATAAAATATAATGTTTAAAAAGGAAAATTCTAAGCAAAATTGAGTTTTATACTTTTCATATCTATACCTGAAGCTTTTCTTCATTGTAGAGTATGTATATGCGGTTTTGCATCAAAAGCTCACATTCTTTTTACAATTCCATTTATATTCTATGTATTACCATCTTAAATATTTTTAAAAGACAAATAAAAGTATCCTGCAATCACTATGAATAAAGTTCTTTATAGTAATTTGATGTTAGATTTCCAAATTTTTACAAATGAAATGATGTCCACAACATTCTATACTTAAGAAAATTGCACTCATACACACACACACACACACACACACACACACACACCCAGACAGAGTTAAAATATTTTAAGAGCCAAAGTGTTTTGTGGATTTAGTGTAAACAGTTTTATGCATTGCCTTCTCTGAATATAGGGGATAATTTTCAATTTAAAACTGCTCATCATCTTTTCTTAGAACATATTATTTGTTTAAAATAATGAGATTCTCTATAACATTTTCAAAACTCTTCTGCCTCATTCTTCTCAGTGTTAGGATACACTGTGTGCACCATGACGAGATATTTGAAAAACATTAATAATTACATTAATGAGCAGATAAATGTGCAAAATAAAGCATTTAAATTAAGGAAATCAATTAGCCTAAAAAGTGTCACACATAAAATGTCCTAGCTTAATATTCTAGTTTGCTTTGTTCCAGAAAATAATAAGCTGTAAAATATCAACATAAATCTGATTGATTTATTGTAACATAGTTATTTTTAAGAATAGATATAAATATTAAGGATTGGAATTTTTGATGAAATAAATGTCATAAACAAAAATTGAATTTCCAAAAATGTTATAAAGTGAAAAAGTCTTCAGAAAATTTATGAATATGGATAGATTTTCCAGAATTACTAATATTAATTATGTTAGTAAAACAGCATTATCTCACTGTAGCACAAAGGTAATAAAGTAAAAGTAGCTTCATGATGCAATTTCTTTTTGACCACACTCTAGACACGAAGGTCTACTTGGGCAGAAAGTTCACTTGATTTTTGTTTTAATGCACATAGTGAATATATTCCCCCCCATCCCATTAGACAGAGTCCTATCTAACAATCATTCAAGTTTGACTAATTTTTAAATTATCTGCACAAAGGAAATAAAAGAAATGGTGAAAGGGTTAGCACCTCCAGGAAATTAAATTCTGAAAATAAGTGGTAAACCAGGAAAATAAAAATAAAGTAGAGTAGATGTAAAAAAATCTTTACATGTGGGCTAGATTTATGAATATTACCCATTTGGAGGGTAAATACAATTGATTTAAATTAATTCTTTTAACTATAAGAAGTAGGAAAGTTTAAGAAAATAATCATTATACAAATGTGGTGGCACATGCCTTTAATTCCAGCAGTTGGGATACAAAGGCAGGCAGCACTCTTTGTGATTGAGGTCGGTGTCTAAAAGAGGGAGTTCCACGACATTTTCCAAAACTATGGACGAACCATGTCTCAAAAAAAAAAAAAAAAGAAAGAGAAAATAATCATTATACAAAACAAAAATATCAACAGATAGTTCTGAAACTGACAAGGAATAGATGTGGGAATATTTAAAATTTTCACCAAAAGACAAAAGAAAAAATCACCAATAATGGAGTGCCTTAGTTATTTGTCTATTATTGTGACACTATGATCAAGGAGACAATTCGGTTTGGGGACCTATAGATCTGGAGGGTTAGAGTCCATGACCATCATAGCAGGTTGCATGGTAGCAGGTAGTCATCACTGGAGGAGTAGCTGAGAGCTCACAGGAGAGAAAGAGAGAGAGACAGGAGAGAGAGAGAGAGAGAGAGAGAGAGAGAGAGAGAGAGAGAGAGAGAGAACAGGAGAGACCTAAGAATTCAATCTATTATAGTATAGATCTAATAAATGCAAATGTTATTGAAGGAGCAAGTATTCTTTTCAATTATCCCCTGCAACTTTGCTTTTGACACCAAACGCTGCAATGTATAACATTAAATGATTACAGAAAACATTTTTAAAAAATTTATTTATTGTATTTTATTCTTATATTGAACTCGTAACCAGTTGAAAATGCACCTAGATAAAAAACACAAAGTGAAAATAAATATAGAATTCAATTTGAAAACAATACTAATGATCTCATTTTTTTATTTCAGTAATAAATCTTAGCTCAAATTATCATTACAAGGCCAGAAATATAAAAACCAAGTTCATTATATATGAAATATCCAGAATTTCTGCATTTCTGGAAGTTCAGAAAATGATAAAATTATTAAAATATTTAAAAATGCTGCAATTTGTGGGTTTGAGTATTTTTTAATTTTAAAAGTAAGAGAAATTTGATCCAGGAATATAAAGGCTACAACTGAAAGTAGTTAACAAAAATTGGAAACTTAAATTATTATTACATTGAAAAGCAAAAAACCAAAAGCAAATATTTATATGGGGCTTCCAGGGTTATAAATTCTTGAAAAAGAAACTTATCTCTTTTGCTTTGATTCCAAAGTGAAGAAAATTACATACAAATTTAAATCAAGTAAATCAATTGTTTGGCAAGGAATATATGTTTTATTTAATATGTTTAATAAAAAGCTCATACTCAGGTTTTGTTCTATTAATTGATATCATGTATCCTGAGAAGAAAAATATGAGGTATGTAAATGTATTTTAGCAATGATATTCCCTATTACAGCTATGTCATATTTTTTTTTCAAAATTCATAACATGGGCAATGAGATGACTCAAGTGATAAAGATACTTGTCCCTGACTCTGAAAATTGGTGTTTGGTCTCCAGGACACACATGGTGATAGGAGAATACTAACCCCTACTCCCTAAACACAGAAATATTTCAGTAAATGTAATATAAACTTTATAAAAATCCATAGTTAATGTTGTGGCTATGCTTTGATTTGACCCATTTATATTATTTCCCAGAGTATGTGGTATAAAGCAGTCCTTAAAATGGTAGGAATCTCTTTCTTTTAATATCATTGAAAATTATCTGGTTCTGTTTCTTTGTTCCCAACAAAATATATAGAAAATATTGGTACGTTCATGATAGCAACTCATGAAAATGGACCCTTCATATATTTTGTGTTTTACTTGCCATTTACACTTCTTTTCAAAATAATCTTCAACATTATCTTCAAAACAATAAATTGCACTATTTGTTATAAGAAAATCCTAGTTTTACTCTTCCTCTCACAATATACTTAAAATCTCTAGTATTTTAAGTATATGCGTATAATTCTTTCACAATTCTGAAAACATTCCTAACATAAAACATTATATTATTTGGAAAAAAATAGTGCATTTTTGAGATATAAATTCTGATTTAGTCGATAATCAAAGAATAAAAATCAGGTATCACCTTTCTTTTGATTATATCCTAGAAACTAAAAAAAAGTGATAAAAATAACTTGGCTTCACATTTTAGAGAATGTTAAAAATTATTAGCCCAGGTTCTCTAAAGGAACAGAACAGCTTGAATGTATATTAAAGAAAGACTAGTGGTGAGAATGATGACTCAGACATGAAGAGTACTTGCTGCTTTTCCTGAGAATCCAAAATTTATTCCAAGCACCCAGGCTTGGAATTTGACACACAATTTCCTATAACTTCAATTCAAGAAGCTCCAAAATCTTCTGCCAGCTTCCCTGGGCACCTCCCACAACCATATAATCTTGTTAGTACATGTATACACAAAAATAAACGTTTTACCATGGGAAGATTATTATTTATTGGCTTCATTATAAAGTCTGGGCAGGCAAATGTTGCAATTGGTAGCGGCCGGGCTGCATCCCCTGCACCCGGCCGTCCACATGGCTTACTTATGCTCCGAAATAATTACATGGAAACTGTATTCTTTTAAACACTGCCTGGCCCATTATCTGTAGCCTCTTATTGGCTAGCTCTCGCACCTGGACTAGCCCATTTCTTATAAGGTGTGTAGCACCCCAAGGTGTGCTTACCGGGGAGATTCTAGCCTGCGTCTGCCTGGCATGGGAACATCATGGCAGCTCCTTCACTCAGCTTCCTTCTCCCAGAATCCTGTTCTGTTTTCTCCACCCACCTAAGGGTGGGCCTATCGAATGGGCAAGGCAGTTTCTTTATTAACAAGAAATCATTCCCACATCAGGCAAAGAATGACTTTTCCAGCCTGGATTTGCTGAAAGCCCTATACATTCTGAATTAAAATATTTGGGTGCCTTAACATTCCCAGAATAGCAATGAAGGCTTTGATGATTCCTAGAGAGCTACTGGTCTTTGTTTTACATGGCGAGTCTGAAGAACCTGCCTGTTACATCAGTGACAGATAACAATAGCAGGAACATTGACAGAGTTAAGGACTTTTAAACAGAGTAAAAGAACATGCTAGATAAATATAAAGGCAAGGATGAAAATAGCAAAACATTTTGAACCTTACTTTATTTGACAGCTATTATACTGTTCTTTCACATCATAGGCTAAACCTTCACATTTAAAATAACATGTTGAATGAAACATGATTAATAAAAACTAAGAGAGAGAAACGGGTTCAACCTGAAGTTCAGAATTGCAAAACAGCCAGCCACTTGTTCTTACCTATACCTCAGTCTGAAAGAGTAACCTTTCTTCCAAAAATCTCAAGATGAGACTGACACTGAGACTGAAAGATCTCTCCTCCTATTTTATAATTGTCTCTAGTTCTGGGATTAAGGGCATACACCACTACCACCTGTTTTCTATGAGAAGCTAGTCTGGCTACTGGGATTAAAGGTGTGTGTCATTGCTGCCTGGTCTATAAAGCTGGCCAGTGTGTCTATTTAACTTTTCTGATCCTCAGGCAAGCTTTATTTATTTTAATACAAACAGAATGCCACTACATTCCCGCTTTTGCCTAAAAGTTTAAAAGAAGGCTATAACAATATAAAAAAGCTATCTACAGTAAGTACAATGATATGTACATACCAATATGTACAGGCAATAAATATATTAACACTGTCTAATCCATTTGGAAATTTGATAAATTCAGAGAAAATATTCCACATCTATTCTATCTTGGTGAGTCCCAATTTTCTACTTAATGTATTTCCTACCTCAATTGGCATCACCATTCAAAACTATCTTTTGATATTTCTCAACATTTACATTTCTTTAGAAAATTTTTTCTGAGTCTTATAAGCAAGGGAGACTATAACTATAACTATCTCATCTTCAACTACCTCCGAGACACAAGAAAGAAATAATATTAACTGAATAATCAGGAAGTCCAAGCAAGCAGATTCCAAAAACTGTGAATATTTACAGAAAGAGCTGACTTCACGGACATTCACCCAAATTTTCTTGACAATGTTGGGCCTTCCGTCTTAGGCCTACATTCTTTGAATATCTGACAGACAATTCTGTGAAGCGAGATATTCAAAAAGGGTGTCCCTACTTGTCATGACAATGTTTTTCAGTCACTTTCTTTTGTGCCCTGTTTGTTTAATTAAAATAGCATATTGTCAGCAGTTGAGGCAGGGGCATTTTCTTGCCCAGTGGTTTCCTTTTGCTACGAAGAAAATAATAATCATATGGAGTTTCTTTGATGCCCATATATTCTCTGAAGTAGATTGGTGCCACAAAGGGCAAACATGTCTCATTGTCATATAAAAAAAGAAGCTAGATTATTAAAGCCCTTCAATGGAAAAATGGATGAAGAAAGTATGGAATATATACATATTAGAGTACTACTCAGCAGTAAAAAACAAGGACTTCTTGAAGTTTGCAGGCAAATGGATGGAAATAGAAAACACTATCCTGAGTGAGGTAAGCCAGACCCAAAAACAGGAACATGGGATGCACTCACTCATATTTAGTTTCTAGCCATAAATAAAGGGCATTGAGCCTATAATTCGTGTTCTTAGAGAAGCTAAATAAGAAGGAGAACTCAAAGAAAAACATATAGGCATCCTCCTGAATATTAACCTTCATCAGGCGATGAAAGAAGACAGAGACAGAGACCCACATTGGAGCACCGGACTGAAATCCCAAGGTCCAAATCAGGAGCAGAAGGAGAGAGAGCACGAGCAAGGAACTCAGGACCGCAAGGGGTGCACCCACACACTGACACAATGGGGATGTTCTATTGGGAACTCACCAAGGCCAGCTGGCCTGGGTCTGAAAAAGCCTAGGATCAAACCAGGCTCGCTGAACATAGCAGACAATGAGGACTACTGAGAACTCAAGATCAATGGCAATGGGTTTTTGATCCTACTGCACGTATTGGCTTTGTGGGAGCCTAGGCAGTTTGGATGCTCACCTTACTAGACCTGGATGGAGATGGATGGTCCTTCAACTTCCCACAGGGAAGGGAACCCTGATTGCTCTTTGGGCTGATGAAGGAGGGGGACTTGATTTGGGGAGGGGAGGGAAATGGGAGGCTGCGGTGGGGAAGAGACAGAAATCTTTAATAAATAAATAAATTAATTAAAAAATAAAGCATCTTAAATGCCATATTCTATAGATCTCTGAAGTATTTGAAGATGAACTGTCTATCTAAAATATATCTTTGCTTCTCCTTCAAAAAATACCTAATGTGACTATAAGTTTAATTATACTAGCTGATTAACTACCAACCTTATTTCTTTATTATCCCAAAGGGTAATAATAATTTTCAAGGACTAGAGATTTGCATTGTATTATTAAAAGAGCTGTCTAGCTAAACTCACACAAGATTAGAAATATATGTACAGTATTTTTTAACAAAATTAATATCAAATTTGTATCAATAAACAAAATTTGTATACAACATACAAAAGTCCAGTCCAATGTAGAAAATTTAATACTAATAATTGCATTTTAAAACTAGATTTCAATAATTCACCTTTTTATCCTATCATATCTATATCATCCCTTTTTTATTTTCAGAGTAGATTAAATAATCTACCATTTCATACCATCATAGCTGTATCCCCCATTTTTCTTTCTGAACAAGATCATATCTATATCCTCCCCTTTTTCATTTCAGATTAGACTGAATAATCTACATTTTTATCTTATCATATCTATATCCACCTTTTTCTTTTCAAAACAATAACCTTAAATCTATTTTTCTTTATTAGCTTTTTTCCTGAACATTATCCATAATAACTTGCAACCAACACACTAAACAATGACAAACATCCATAATCCATTTTTTGAGAATGTGGGTATAGTTTCTAGACTTCTTCCTGCTGATGGTGGGCACTGATAATCTTATGATGACCCAAAGAATATTTAGGATTATGATCAAGTCTTGACTATGGAATTCTGTAAGGATAGATCATCTCGGCCAGCAATTTTTATGTTGTTCTGGATGTAGAACTTAGAGGACACTGCAACAGAGATGCTCTAAAACATTGGGGCACCTGGATCATCCACCTCATCAGAGACTTTCTAGAGTTTTTTTCCTTGATCAAACCTTATCTTTCTCAACCCAAAATGAATCTACATCTTCTCACTTCCTGTGGAAACCAAATCAAAGACCCTTCTCCAAAGCAACATATGTTTTGATTTAAATTTTGAAGTCAAGGCAATTTCAAAACATATAAATGTGATTAATCCAGCTTCATCTATAATCAAATGTCTTTTCACAGCTGTTGCTCCTTCCTCAGCAGTCAAACAATTCAAAGAAAACACAATAACACAGAACGTCCCGACTCTCTGTGTATTTTTCATCATAGGATAATAAGACTATGCAGTAGCCTTTTTAATTACAGATAAACAATAAATAAACAGTTGCTGTATTAAATTAGGTTACTGATAACAGAATTTTAGGAAGAAAAGAGAGAATGTACGAATAGGAGAAGTATAGGAAATATCTGTGTACATATATATGTTTTAAATTAATTTTAGTTGTCATTATGGACTAGTTTGGGAATCAACAGATTGCCATCATTTTTTCATCCTTATATGAAAGCTAAGCCAGGGCAGTTAGGAGCTGTGAGTGCTAGTTTTTTCTCCCAATCCCAGGTGGTTAGGTTTGTGGCCAGCTATTGCCTGTATGGGCTACTAAAAAGCCTCAGGGAAAGCTTTTAATCCTAGCACTTGGGAGGCAGAGCCAGACAGATCTCCGTGAACTTGTGGCCAGCCTGGTTTACAAGAGTTCATTCCATGACAGGCTCCAAAACTACAGAGAAACCCTGCTTCAAAAAATATTGAAAATAAAGATTTCCTCAGACAAACAAGTTTTTTTCATGAATTCACACCCCAAATGTTGGGCACCAAAAGAAGAACAATCAATAAAAATTCAGAGAGAGAATTTGGGAGTCAACCTGAAGATCAGAAAAGCAAAACAGTCAGCCAATGACTCTTACTTCTACTTCAGTCCAAAATTGTGATCCTGCCTCCAGGAGTCTCAGAATGAGATCAAGACTGAAAACTCTTTCCTCCAGTCTTATAATACCCTCTAGTTCTGGGATTAAGGGTATGAACAACTACTGCCTTGTTTCTAAGGTAAACTCATGTGGCTAGTGGGAATAAAGGTGTATGTCATTATGGCTACTGGCATTAAAGGTATGTGTAATTGCTACCTGGTCTGTAAGGCAGGTCAGTGTGACTGTTCTACTTTTCAGATCTTCAGACAAGCTTTCTGTATTAAAATACAAATAAAATGCCACTTCAGTGTTGAAAAAAATCCCTTGTAAGTGTACGCTTTATCTCTGTAAGATCAAGGTGATAGAAATGGGGAAGGAAGAACTAAAGTATCTATTTGCAGACAATATGAAAATATAAATAAATGACCTGAAAAAACTGCCACCAGCAAACTCCTAGAGCTGATAAACACTTTCAACAATGTAGCTAGATACAAATATAACTCACAAAAATCAGTAGCCTTCCCATATGCAAATGCCAATTTGATTGAGAAAGAAATGAAGAAAACACCACTTTTTAGGGTAGTCACAAATAATACAAAAAGCATGGGGATAAATCTAACCAAGCAAGTGGAAGATTTCTGTGATAAAAACTTTAAGGAAGTCTACAAAGAATTGGAAAAACATATCAGAAGAGGGAAGGCTTCCTATTCTGTTGGATAAAACAGATTAACATAGTAAAAACCGTCATCATACCCAAAGCAATCCATAGATTAAATGAAATCCTCACCAAAATTCCAAAGCAATTCTTCACAGATCTTGAAAGGATAATTCTTTAGTCTTACATAAAAACATAAAAAGACACAACACACACACACACACACACACACACAAGAAAGCTTAAATAGTCCTTAATTAAAATAAAACAAACAAAAATAAAGAACAACAAAACTTAAGGAGTTACTATCATTTCAGTTTTCAACTTGTTCTACAGAGCTATTGTCCTAAAAACTTCAAAAAATTGGCTGAGACTTATTGATCAGGGAAATAGAATTGAAGATCCACAC
The DNA here is from genome assembly GCA_902806775.1 of Microtus agrestis. NCBI lineage: Eukaryota > Metazoa > Chordata > Mammalia > Rodentia > Cricetidae > Microtus > Microtus agrestis. Next base: position 318,177 of record CADCXT010001205.1, read on the forward strand.
ATAAATCTACGTACCTATTGAACAAGATGTTTGATAAGGAGGACAGAAATACACACTGGGGAAAGGAAGCATCTTCAAAAAATGGTACTGGTAAAATTGTACTTTTACTGGTAAAGAATGCCAATATATCCATAATTACAGTACACCACAAAACCAAAGAGATCAAAGGTCTCAACCAGATACTGATCTTCATAGAAAAGAAAGTAAAGAATAGTCATGAAATCATTGGCACAGAAGACTTTCTGAAAAAAATGGCATTAACACAGTCACTAGATCAATAATTAATAAATTGTACCTCATGAATCTGAAAATCTGTTCCTATTCTGTAATGCAAAGTGCACCATCATTTGGACAAAGAACCAGCCTACTTAAGTGGAAAAGATTTTTTATGACCTATTCATCACCCCAAGAGATAATATACAAATTATGTGATAAACTCAAAAATCTAGAAAACACAAAAACAAATAACCTAATTAAAATGAGACACAGGTCTAAACAGAAAATTCCCAATGAAGAAAATTAAATTGCTGAGCAATACTTAAACGAGTGTTCAACATCCTTAGTCATCATGGAAATACAAATCAAAAAGATTTTGTAATTTGTTCTATAATCATTTGAATAGCTAATATCAATAATAAAATTGACAAGTTATACTGATAACTCATCCATTGCTGATGGAAGTATGAACTTGTACAGACACTATGGAAATCAGTGTAATGGTTACTCAGAAAATCGAAATCCATCTACTACACTATTCAGGTATACCATTGTTGGACAAATATGCAGTGACTGCTTCTTTCAACCACAGATAAACTTTCTCTGCCTGTTGCTCTATGCATAATAGCCAGAATTTGTAAACAAGCTAGATGCTCCTCAAAAGAAGAATGTGATCAAGAATATGTGACATGTTTACATAATGGAGTAAAAAAAGTGAAATGAAGAAATTCACAAATACAGGATGAAATGAGAAAAAAGTCATCCTGAGTGAGGTAACCCAGAACCAGAAAGGTAATCATGATCAGTACCTTCATCAGAGAACCTACCTTCTAAAGTAGATGGAAACAAATAGATAGATCCACAGTCAGGCATTATTCAGAGAGTGAGAGACCTTGGAACATTCAGACAAAAATAAGATTCCTTCTTCAAATCCCACTCCTCTGGGCTCAGGGATCCCATTGAAAGATGGCCTAAAGTGTTTAAAGTCATAGTGGATAGAGGACACGAAACAATGCCCGTTAAATCAACCTGACTAAAATGTATGTAAACTCACAGAGAATGAATGAGACAGCCTGGACCGGGCTTGCATGGATTTGCACCAAATGGGGATCTAGAGCTGAAATAAGTGAGCACATGAGCCCCTCTATAACACAGAAGCCAACTCTGAAAAACACTTTCCAAAGAAAATTTAGTTTCCTCCAAGAAAGTCTCACTAGTGAAACAACCTACACTTAATGGTAGGTGATAAGGAGATGGCTACTAGAAAATGAACTCAACTATATCTTCGGATTTACATTTCTTGTCTCATAATGTCATGTCAAGACTCATAATATATATATATATATATATTCTTCTTTCTTTTTACTCTACAGATCACTTGCTTTTATATCTTCTAGTTTAATATATTTATGGTATTCCTGACTGTGCAAATGAGTGAGCTTCTGTGTCTTGTGAGTTCTCTTGGGCTCTTCTACCCTTTTGCTCGTGTCAGAGTACAGCTCCAACAAGGATACTATGTTCCAGGACAGGGGGATGGGGATTAGAAAAGTAAGTAAAGAGAAATAAGATGTGAGCAAAAATAATAAAACAAAAACATAAGGTAGTTTTGGGAGTAAGCTTTAGTGAATACTGAAAATCACCTGTATTTAATTTCTATTTGTTTAAATACCCCAACCCCAAAAGGTAGATTAACATTATAAAGGAATGAACTGACCAGTTACACAGCTACATACTTTGTTAAACATTCTGTTACCAAAACAAGACAAGTAACACTCTCACCCTGGACCAAAACATTCTGGAGGCAAACCACTCCCAGGTTGTAATCCATAGTTATCTCCCTAAGGAAATAGGAACCTAGCTGGATCCTTAGACTTTTGTTTGAGGTAGAAACAGATCTACTTCTTAATACTTGAAATACCAGGTGTAGATATTAGCCACAACTGTTGAAAATAATATTGAGAGAGTATAACTCTCTGGTGTAAATCAAGGCAAAATGGAAACTTGACATTTGTTTGAAGTAGAAACATATATATTTCTTAATACCTGAAATGCAATGTCTGGATATTAACCATACCTGTTATTTGAAGTGTTTACAATAACTTTAAAGGAACAGAAATATGTACAAATCTCTCTGATATTTAGTCAAGGTAGAATGGAACCATACCTATGGACTTTGTCATATTTGCTTATTTTTGGTTATTCTAATTCCAATGTGTTAGTTTTGTTTTATCTTATTGCATTTTATTTTTGAAAATCTGTTAGAAGCCTACTTGTTTTTTTTTAATGAGAAAAATAAATAAGATGCATTCAGATGGTAGGGAGGAACTGTGAGGAATGGGGGAGTAATAAGGATATATATTATGTGAGAAAAAATACTTTTAGTAAAAAAATACACAGACAGACAGACAGACACACACACACACACACACACACACACATATATATATATATATGTATATATATATGAGAGAGAGAGAGAATGGTCTTGGCCTCTGCTTATTTTTTGTCATACCCTCTTTTCATGATGAAGAAACTTAAATAGCAAAGCACAGAATGACAAGCCCTGCACAAAGCATAAATTTTAAATATAAAATAAAATGAAATATCAAACCATTATCCTGGTTCTTGGAATGTATTAATATTTTCTCTTGTTAAATGATTGTAAAACTACAAGAGATTTCAAGAGAAGAATAGTATTCTGGCATCATCAGTATGAGATAGAAGCATGTTATGACTTACTAGTCTAGGAAAGGGAGGTATTTTGCCAAAATGTTCATTTTAAAGTTTTTTTTGTGGTATAAAACTCTTTTCCTAAAATATATGTCACTGTATGATAGAATATACACTTAATGAAAAAGCAATAAGATATGCACTGAAGTATCAGAAGTATGATATAGCATCTTCAAATGTTCTGAAAATGTAATGCTGTGTACCTTTGGAACTAAGAAAACCAGCTAGTCAGGACATTATATTATATGCACTTCCAATATGGTCATATTGGTATCCTGTGCAACTTGAGTAGAATTTATTCCTCTTATTCTTTGATAGCTTAGAGGGAAAAGAAAATAACTTCACTGTGATATTTTATAGTTTTATTGCTTATGTATTTCATTTGACTTCTCCAGGATCAGCTTCCAAAGATTCATTCATCCAAATCTGCCTCAGGCTTCACTTCTCTCTGATCCCCTTAAATCATGTCCAGATGGATTGCATAAAGCAGTGACCTCACTTTAAATTTACTGAACCTTCCATTCCAATAGTTACCTTATGATTTTTTCTTATGTTTTGCTCAAGCAATCACAAATTTTTAATTTTTTTTGAGTTTGTTCCTTAATGGAGCCTTTCAGGATGCACCAAGAAATATCCATTGGTAATGGAAGCAATCAAATAAGACATATTTCCACATCATTCGTGCACTTGTATCCTAGGATTTACCCACCTCCATTGCTGAATATTCATGATATTCAACCTTTTAAGTAAAATTATTAGCTAAAATGGTGTTTAAATCAATATTCAGTTTATACTTTTCTTTTACACATACCTATGCATAACTGTTATAATTTTTACCAACTCACAAATAACTTTAAATTCCCTACTCTTTAGAAATCTCCCGGTCATCAATTTGTTGAAAAATAAGTGAGCTTTTCATGCACTTGTAAACAGGGATAATGAAAAACAGTGAAATATTTAAAAATAACCATCTTAAAAGAGCATAGAAATTTTGGATGGTGAGATGTTTTGTGAAGCGTGCATTGTGTTTTTCAGGAGAAAGGGGGCTATATATCTACATAGTACATTATATAAAAATACAAAATTACCAAATAATATTTTAATAAATAAATCACATAAGATTTTAAAAACAATTTTATTAAAGAATATTTCCTATTTTGAAAACATAAGCAGCAATCAAGCAGTAGAGCATATTCACTAAAAAAAGCCTTTACATTAAAATATGGGCTTCTACTTTTTTGGCATTTACTACAAAAAGATATCCAATATCTTGATAATGAGGTCAAAGAGTATGATTACAGACATTCTTCTAAGTAAAAATTCTGTAAAAAAGAAAAGTTGTTTCTTACTAAACACTGTGTATTATCCTTTACATGTTTGCTTTTAGAGATAAATTTATTTTATTTTATTTTACTTTTTAAAGAAAACAAACTATTTGTTTTTCATTATATATACCAATTCCAGTTTCCACTCTCTCCCCTCCTCCCACTCCCTCTACCTTCCCCCCACCCCCATCCACTTCTCAGAGAGAGTAAGGCACAGTGCTTGAGGGATGGTCCAAGGCCCTCCCTACTATGTCTAGCCTGAGCAAGGTATTCATCCAAAGAGAATGGGTTCCCTAAACCTAGTACAAGCAGTAGGGATAAATCCTGGTGCCTCCTGCCAGTGGTCTCTCAGTCTGCCTCAGACATACAACTGTCACCCCCATTCAGAAGAACTAGTTTGAACTTATGCTCATTCCTTCTCTGTCCAGCTGGCGTTGGTCTGCTCCCATTAGCTCAGGTAAACTGTTTCAGTGGGTGTCTCCATCATGGTCTTGACCTCTTTGCTCATATTCTCATTCTTTCCACTCTTCAACTGGACCTTGGGAGCTCAACCCAGTGTTCCGCTGCGAGTCTCTGCCTGTTTCCATCAGTTGCTGGATGAAGGTTCTATGGTGATATTTAAGATATTCATCAAGTCTGACTACAAGGCAAAGGCACTTCAGACATCCTTTACTCTATTGCTTAGGGTCTTAGCTGGGGTCATCTTTGTGGATTCCTGGAAATTTTTCTAGTGCCAGGTTTCTTGCTAGCCCCATAATGGCACCCCCAATCAAAATATCTCTATCCTTGCTCTCATTTCTTTCCTTCTTCCATCTCGACTATCTTGTTGTCTCAAGTTCTCCTTCCTATTCTTTCACTCCTCCTCTTAACCTTCCACCCTTGCTTATGCTCCCAACTCCATGCTTCCTATTTTGTCAGGCGATCTTGTCTATTTTCCGTTTCCAGGCATATATATGTATATTTTTTAGGGTTCACCTTGTTACTTAGCTTCTCTAGGATCATGAACTATAGGCTCAATATCTGTTGCTTTACAGCTAATATCCACTTATGAGCGAGTACATACCATGTTCATCTTTCTGGGTCTGGGTTACCTCATTCGGGATGTTTATTTCTAATCCCATTCATTTGCAAGCAAATTTCAAGTTATGGCTATGATAAATCATGCTTCTGTGAATATACTTGAACAAATGCCCTTGTAGTGTGTTTGAGGATCCTTTGGGTATATGCCAAAGAGTGGTATTACTGGGTCTGAGGTAGGTAATTCCCAAATATTCATTTCAGTGAGTACTTTATTAAAATTAAGCAAAGTAAGTGTTTTAGTTGTTTTTACGTTTCTGTGATAAAGCACCATTGTCAAGACAAGTTATAGAAATATAGTGGAACTTCATTTGTATTTTAGTAAATAAAGCTTATCTGAACATGAGAGAGTAAAACAGTCCCAGTGGTCACCCTTACAGATCAGGCAGTGGTAAAACACACTTGTATTCCCACTAGCCACACTAGTTTGCTATATAAACCATCTTGTTCATGCCGTTCATCCCAGTGGGCATGCCTTTAATTCCAGAATTAGAGAGGATTATAAAACAGGAAGAGAGCACTATCAATCTCAGACTCATTCTGAGATTATTGGAGGCAGAATCACCATTTCAGACTGAGAGAGAGAGCTAAGTGCCAGTGCCATGCTGTTTTGGTTTTCTGAACTTCAAGATGAGCCCCAATTTCTCTCTCTGAGTTTTTTATTGATTGTGCATCATAGAAGTATTAGTTTATTGGGGGCATATAGTTCCAGAGATATATGTCTTAGATCACCATGCCAGGATCATGACAGCAGGGAGGCAATCATGCCAGTGGAACATCTGCATGTTTCATCCTAATCCACAAAGAAAAAGCAGAGTGAGAACACTAGGTATAGTGGGAGATTTTTGAAACCTTAAATTCTTCCCCAGTGACACATCTTATCAAACAAACCATACCACATAGTACTTTACAAATAGCCACCAATTGGTAGGAATAGTCAGTTGCCTGAGAATTATGGAGATTATGTCATTAATACTCTCAATTAGTTTTAATCAGCTATAGAATATTTAGATGAAAAGAGAAATTTCAGCAGGATAATAAGTAGAATCACAATGTTTTATGCAAATTGTGATAGTATAAGAATTTGTGTATATGTATTTGTCTTTTAAAATATTTTTTAAAATAGAAGCATTATATATTATTTAGTCTGCCATAAACACATGGACTTGTGGATCCACAAAAGGTAACTTCTTATTAATTTCACAACCTTAATTTTCAAATTTTGTGTATACATATACATACATGTGTAATACATATTCATGCACATATATGCACATGTGTGTATATGTATATATATGTAAATATTTATGCATACATATATAAACCAACTATATGTATATACAAAACCAAAAAATATTTTTTTACATTCTGCAAATGACTGATTAACATTGGTTTAGTGATACAGCTTTATCATTTTGTATAATCAAAGATTTTCTGTCAAATACCTATCTGGCTTAAAACAGTACATAAGTTATGAAATGTTTATGATTATGACATGTATGTAGAAAATTTGTGATAATACTGCTGCTCAAAACCTGACATAAAATTGGCCACATTTGAAAAATGCTCAAATTACAATTTTGGCATTAGCAAAATGTCTAGTCAAAATGAACTCAAGATTTTTGTATCTATTTGTTTTCATACAGTATTATAATATTTGGGGAAAACGCTCTGTCGCAGACTGTAACATGTTATTTTGTTAGATTAGCCTCTACTCTCATATAGAGCTGACTATAGACATCCACAACTTCATACATCTTGGCCTTTATTTTAATCATTGATTTAAAAGGACTAGATTTAATACAGAAAAGGAAATCCATAATTACTTTAGCAAGCACAATATGTTGATTCAATTTGTCTAATTGTTCATTATTTATTAGGACATAAATATAAAGTAACAAAATATTTCCATTGTTGATTCCTCAAAGTCGTATCATAAAAGGAGTTATGTATTTGTACTATTAAATTTTTTGATAATAATTTTCTGTCTTCACTGCTGGGACTAATTGCTAATGCAAGTAGAATGATAGAAATGTTTCTAATCTACATCTAAGACTTGCCTAGACATGAACAACAGTGGGGGGCTTGAAGTTATCACTTCATATGAAAGTGACAATAACAGGCATCAATTGATTTGCTGTGTCATTGAAATAAAATATGTTTACTTCCAAAGTTACAGAAAAAGTAAGAGTAAATATTTTCCTCATAGTTTTTTTACTTATTTGAAATAATATATACTTAGTGTAAAAAACACTGAAATTTCACAAACACACACAGTGAACTAATTACCACTCTCACTCTAATTAATGAGCCCATATTATTATAGTTACCTTTCTGCTACTAGAAAAGGCATAAGACATGCTAGAGTAATAGAGTTTTCCAAAGAAGACATTAATTAACTATATAAAAAGCACTTATACTTTAATAATAATCAGATAATAAAAGTCAAAACCACAATAGATATCACTTATACCTGTTGGAGACTGTTGCAACATGATTAGAGTTGGTTGAAGATGTGGAGGAAAGAGAATTCTTATGCCCAAAGAGGTAAATAAAAATTGGTACAGAGATCTTGCTAAACAGTAAGGATTTTTTTTTAAAGAAAGTGAACTAGTATAATTTCGTCACGTAGTGAGTAAATCCTCATTGAGGTTTACATATATACATAAATATACACACATATGTATGTATATGTTTATCTTTCTGTAAGAATTACTGTTTTATTTAGTACAGTTTGCACAACTATAACTTGCTGATGTTATAGCTAAAGATCCCTTAACATATTACGATAAATTTTACAAATGCTCTTCCAATGGAAAAACCACATATATGGTTAATAATAAAAAAAAATTATGGAGTGTACCATGGATCCTTAAAAGCAACTTAAAAGGATAAAAGTTGTTAACATAGTGCCACCAAGATGACCTTTACTAAGGCAAGGAAAAAAAGGCCCTAAAATGAATTACCAAAAACCATGACCTATAATTTGGGATGAAGAATGTGTTTATGTTTTCTTTTTACAAAAAAATAAAACTAAATGAAGTATCTACATATACAGACATGACAAAAATGACAGACCTAATAACATCATAACTACAAATACCCCCATAGAAGAGATTTTTAAAAAGTGTTAAAAAAATAATTGGCCCAGTCTTAATCCACAAAAACTGCTGCCACCAACCTACTCTACAGGGTGCCATGCTACACTGAGGGACAGATGCTAAGCTGCTTCCAGACACTTTGGACACACATAGACACAGAGACCCTGCTGAGATGACTTGACCACAGTGACTACAATTTTTGTTTAAAAGAAGTTGGTACTATGAGTGAGTACATCCCATATTCATCTTTTTGGGTCTCGGTTACCTCACTCAGGATAGTGTTTTATATTTCCATCCATTTGCATGCAAAATTCATGATGTCATTTTTTTTTCCGCTGAGTAGTACTCTAATGTGTATATATTCCACACTTTCTTCATCCATTCTTCCACTGAAGGGCATCTAGGTTGTTTCCAGGTTCTGGCTATTAGAAATAAGGCTGCTATGAACATAGTTGAACAAATGCTTTTGCCTGTTTGGATGCTCACCTTCCTGGACCTGGATGGGGGGGAGTAGAACACCTCACCTCCTGAAAAGGGAAAATAATTAACCTGACTTAATGCATCTGCAAAGGCTTCTATAAATCAGACTTTTATACTTCAAGATCCAGATTAAAACCATATATTAAAAATAAAAATAAATAAAAGAAGTTGGTATTGACCAATAAAGCTAAGAATTATGATACTGACCTCATAATATTTGTAACTGCATATAAGATGTTAAAAAAGTTGTTAATGACCTAATAATGTTTATAACTGCTTATTACATGTTAAAAAAAATGTTTGGCACACCCTGTAAATGTTTAGGTTTAATACATTTATTAAAAATTTTAGATTTTGATACAATGTTAAAAATTTAAGAGATGCTCTAAACTAGCTAAAAAAAAGCGTTTTCAACTCATACAATTGTCTTCTCCTTTAAATAAAAGACTATAGTTTTTAGAAACATAATTATTCACAAAACATAATCATTTATCCTGACAAAAATGTAGGGCTCCAAGACACAGAGCCCAAAGGTATCTCTCTCCTTTAATCTCTTTTCTTCACAGAGATCAACAGTCAATGGCGAGTTTAAAGCTTCTTCTTCCCAAATGCCTAAGACTGGAGCTTACATAATATAAAATGCCTGTTCCAAAGACAAAAAAAATTGAGTAAATAAAGAAGTCTTTGCCCAAAGCAGATATTATCTTCTGTCCTGTTACAAAAGTACAAATTTTATTAAAATTAATAAAAGAGAATGGACTGTAGGCCCATTTTTCTACAAGGCATGACAGCCAGGCTCTGAAGCCATAGTTCGCACCTGAGGTGGTCACATAGCCTTTCACACAGACTGCAGCTACCCTAACAAAGGGTCAAAATGTTGTTTTGGACCTTCTTTGTAATTTGGAGGAAGCCTGGGATAGAGATGCTAATTCAGCCTATGTGACAGAGCAGGCAGAGGTAGGTGTGAGTAAATCCATTCACCTGGTTACCTAGAAAACAAAATGCCAATAAATTTCCCCCTCAGTTTACTTTTTGATATAAGGGCTGTTTGAAAAATAAACACAAAAAAATTTCAGGATGAAAACTCAAGATTTTATGAGGGATCATTATAATTCTTCTCCCAATAAAGCCATGTCAGGGCTGGCACGGGATGCTATATATATATAGTGTGTGTGTGTGTGTGTGTGTGTGTGTGTGTGTGTGTGTGTGTATCTTTCTGTAAGAATTACTATTTCGTTTTGTGAATGAAACTTATTACTTACTTAACTAAATGTTTTATAATATAAGTGACAAAATAACAAAGTAGAAAAATAATTAGTAATATAAATTTCATTTTCTACTTTTTCAAGTGATGTGCATTTACTTAATATTTAGAAAATAAACATTTACATGAATATATCTGTTTTGTCTTTTAATGTAAATCTATGTAATATGTGACAATTTTGAAAGCTTAAACTTTCACTTTCAAGTTCAGGATTTATTTAGATCAAAATCCAGTATATAAAAAAATCAAGTATATAAATTAAAATCCACAATGTTGTAATCTGGGTTTTTGCTATTTAGAAAGATTGGAAACAGAATTAGCAAAGGCTTAGACTATTAAGAAAGGAGGAAGTTGCCTGAACTGGGGATGAGAGTGAGTATTTGATGCAACAACTAAGAAATTGACAAAGAAAATCTCAGGTGTTTTTGAAAAAGGAAAGAAAATGTAGCAAAGAAGGACTTCTGACCACTCCTTTTTTAACATTGTAAAGTTACACCAATGTGAGCTGATGCTGGCAAACTGATCTTGATTTTCTCATCAAATTCTAGTGCTAAAAACTCAAAGCCTATATATAAGTACTAAAACGTTTTACATTTACATTTTTGAAGTGAATGAATTTTAAGGGTGAAACCCTCATTAGCTAAATTAGGGACATGCAAAGTTTGAAGGGAGTACTATATTCTATGATAGAGTTCTTATTCTATTATGCTTTTTCATTAAGTGATGACACTATTTATACATTCTGGATGATTCAATGACAAGGCAACATTTTGGAAAGAGAGAATGACTCCTAATCACATATCAGATCTGTAAGCATCTTGATCTTGGACCTTTTGGTTTATTCGAGTATGTGAAACAATTCTCTATTATTTATAAATTATGCAGTCTGTGACATTTATCATAGCTATGGGACTGAATAAGATATAGGTTATAGGTTATCAAAAGACCATGACTGAGGATCACCTACAGTTCAGAACAACATTCATGTTGGTGTTAAACAACAAACCTAAGTATTATATACATACCCTTAAAAATTTGTAGCTGAAACTAGAATTACTTGTGTTTCATTTGTTCATCTTACTATATCCCTATACAAGGACACGTATTTTATAGTTCATATTGTACAGTTCATATTGCTGTACATTTCTCAAAATGGATTGTGAAATCCAAGCTATACAGAAAGGCATTATTTTATTGGATTTATAAACATTTAAATGGAAAATAATTTGATATTTCCCATACTTACTATGAGTCTAAAAGGAGTGTTCACAAATTACTGCAATTCCAACTTTTCTATTTGTTACCATGCAAATGAAAACAATCTGTAATATATGTTTTCAGTGGATAATCTGCTTTATTTGGCCAGTTTAGTTTTAAGAATAAGTATATAACTTAGAAAATTAGATTATTTGCTGGTAGAGGCATGAATAAGAATATCCACTATAAAGCCACAATATTAGTATGTGTAAATTTATTAGAAATATTGACCCTAGAAACACTAAAAATATCAATCCTAAAATTGACTGGAAACACACGATGTCAATATACCTTGATTAAAAGAATTGATGAAAAGTACTTTTAGAATATTAGAAAAGTGAAGAAATGCAGAATATCTACATCCTGATGGAATTTGTGCTGTTTGAAGTCTATTGAATATAATTTTATAGAATAAAAAATATCACCAGAGAATTTTTAGAAGTTGAATGAATTGAGATTTGCATCTTAGGAAGATCATTGTATAGCAAGATCAAGGTTGTTAAAATAGAATCCAATTCTTTGAAATTCTAACTCTCTTCAGTCATGCTTGAATCATAAGTGTAACTGAAGGGCAAGTTTCTTTTAAATGGACTTGTAATAATTATAGAGAAACTTTAGCAATCAATTTTTAACGTTTCATATAACAATTGGTTTTATGTATTTTTAATTTAATACAATATTTTTTCATTATGGTGCTTTAATTGTATATTGTTTCTTGTGAATCATTAATAGATATTTTGCAGATAACATATGAGTTATGAGGCTTTTAACATATAATCCCATAGATAAAAGCAGGTGAGAAATAGTGAAACAAAAGGACATTTGGCATGATTACCTATTATACCTTACAATATTTTGTGTTGGGTCACAGTCACAAAGTAACTTTTACCATAAAGAGAATAAAAAAATTCCTTCAGGTGTTATGGAAGATAAATAATGTGTGTTGTTCTTCACATGCATCTAAGACATAGCTGTCTTAAATTGCAGGAGATAAAAGTTTAAAGAGCTGCACAGTGAAAAGTCATATCAATAATCAGTTGATGGCAAAGCTCAGACTAATACAAGACAATAATATCATTGAACTAGATTTATTAAAAACACATTCCTTAAAACTACATTTTTATAGAAAGAATCTCCACTCTGCAATGCTAGGTCATGATTTTTAACTCGCTTATTCATCAGGGATGACTGGAATGTATGTATTTATATTTGTATTTTTCTTTTTTAAAAAAGAATGGTTTATTTGGGCTCAAAAAATTTACAGTTGTCATGGTTCATTTGACAACTGGAAAGAGTGTCTCAGTGAGGGATTACCTAGTTTGTGTTGTCCTGTGTGTATGTCAGTGGAGGATTGTCTTAATTGTTGCCTAACTTAGGAACTCCCACTAACTATACGAAGTATGAGTTTCTAGTCAGGAGGTCATGAACTCTGTAAAAGCCAAGAAAGATTTCTACATTCTAAGTATGCATAAATATAGTTCTCTCTGATCCTAACTGTGAATGTGGTATGATTAGTTGCTAAAAGTTTCCTTCTCAGAGAATTCCACAATGATGGAGTGCAACCAAGAATTTTAAACTCTTATAAACTCTTTTCTTGCTTAAATCACTTTTTGTCAGGATACTTTATCATAGGAACCAATGTGAAACTTGAACAAGTATATACAATCCATCATGTCAGAGAAAAAGCACAGAAGCAGGAGCTTGAGGCAAATGGTTGCATTGTGTCTTCACTAAGAATCATAGACAGACAAATCCTACTCCTCAGATCTCTTTTCCCTTTTCATTCAGTCCAGGATCCCAACTGATGGAATGAATTTAAAGCTAGTTGAGGCTATTAATAATTAATGTGTTTTCTCATAGCCAACATATATTCATTTTGTTATTATAAATACATTTTTGACCCGGGATAAGTCCTAGTCCCACTACCAGAACACCCCCCAACAAATCAATTCATACAACTGTCTCCAACATTCAGAAGGCTTAGTTTGGTCCCATACAGGCTCCGCAACTTTAAATCCAGAGTCCTTGAGCTCACACTTGCTCTGTTCTGCTGTCTCCGTGGCTTTTGGAGCCCATTCTCTGTGGTGAGATATGTTGCTCAGCCGTGAGACAGGGGGAAAGGGCTTCAGTTTGCCCCCTTTGAGAAGTGTATGGGAGAGTGTAAAGGGAGGAGGTGGGGTGCAAAAGCAGAAAATGGAGGGAAAACTTGAGTTGGTATATAAAATAAAAAATGTAAATAAAAAACATTCACTTAAAAATATATTTTTGCCATTAAAATAATTCTAATGTAGATATGAATGGATGTTTAAAAGTATTTCAATAAAGATTTTATATATATTTCTAGATTATAAAGTAACATTTTTCCTTTCATATTTCATTTACTTGACTTATTCCTTCTCCTACCTCAGTCTCTTTGGGTAATAATTTTTCTCTATCATACTTTTTAAAATTCAGTAAGCCTCTTCACCTTCAGTATTCTATATTGTCTGTTGTTTTTCTCACCCTTACTTTAAAGTCCCTTTTCTTAATTTCATGGGCCTTTTTTAGTTTCTTGACTTTTTAACAATATCACTACTATTTAATTCCATGTATTTATTCATTTATTTATGTGTATTTATTTTATGTGTGAATGTAGTATGTGTGTGGGTATTTGTGTGTTCATGTGAACTGACCTATGCAGGCACATATGTATTATAGAGGTTTTCATTGGGATACCTTCTTTAATTCCTTTCTCACCTTACTTTCTGTGACATAATCTCTCACAAAACCTGTAACTTGTTCCTTTACCTAGAATGGAATGACAACTAGCCCCACAATCTTCATATCTTTGTGCCTCAGCACTCAAGTTACAGGAGTATATTGCCAAGTCCAGTTTTGTGTGTAGTTGCTGGAAATCCAAATGTTGAATCTCATGTTCTTAGTAAGCAATTTAACTATTGAACCATCTCAATGACCTTTAGATACATATATTAAACAATTAGAACTGAGGATTTGTAGCACAAACTATACTTGTTCTTAATAAAAAAAAGTCAGTCCCAGTCCAGCTGGCCTTGGTGAGCTTCAATTAGACCAACCCCATCGTCTCAGTGGGAGGGTGCACCCCTCATGGTCCTGACTTCCTTGCTCATGTTCTCCCTCCTACTGCTTTTCATTTGGACCTTGGGAGCTCAGTCCGGCGCTCCAATGTCAGTCTCTGTCTCTATCTCCATCCATCTCCAGATGAAGGTTCTATGGTTATATGCAAGATATTCATTAGTATGGCTATAGGATCGAGCCGTTTCAGGCTCCCTCTCCTCAGCTGCCCAAGAAAGTAGCTGAGGACATCTCCATGGACATCCGGAAACCCATCTAGAGTCAAGTCTCTTGTCAACCCTAAAATGTCTCCTTTAATTAAAACATACTTCCCTGTTCCCATATCCACCCTTCCTCCATCCCAACCATCCCATTCCCCCAAGATCTCCCCATTCTCCCTTTCTTACTTTCTCTCCCCATCACCCCTTACCCCCATCCGGACTCTCTGAACATGGTGGACAATGAGGGCTGACTGAGAACCCAAGGACAATGGCACTGGGTTTTGATTCTACTGCATGTACTGGCTTTGAGGGAGCCTAGTCTGTTTAGATGCGCAAATTCCTGGACCTGGATAGAGGGGGGAGGATCTTGAACTTCCCACAGGGCAGGGAACTCTGACTGCTCTTTGGTATGGAGAGGAAGGTGAAGGGGGATGGGGGGAGGGGGAGGGAAATGGGAGGTGGGGAAGAGGCAGAAATTTTTAATAAAAAAGTGTTGAAATAAAAAAAAAGTCAGATATAGGAGTTGATTCTGAAGATCAGAGAAGCAGAGTGGTCAGCCACTAGGGTGTTCTTTTAATCTGCGAATGCTCAGACTGAAGGAGTCCAAGGTCCCATGACCATTAACATTCAAAAAAAGGTTAGACACCACAGGTGTTAACATTTCCAAGGTCCCATGGCTGCACTTGTGCCATCAACATTTGCCCAATTACCTTATCACCCCAGGGCCTTGTGTGCTATGTAATCTATGCACATGAGCTGTGTGACCATGCAGTCTGCATGCATGCACTCGCATGGTGTGGCTACATAAGCTAGTATACTCATGTGCTGAACTACCTTTACAAAGCAGACATGTCTGCCACATGGACTCTCACCATGTTTCTTTCAAACAGGCCTATGCACTCGCTTCGTTACCTTGCCTGCTCTTTATCAAGAAAAACTCTTTAAGTGGGATTCATTGTACATCTTGTTGTCTTTTCTTGTGCATGGTAATATCATTGGTGCTGAGGTTTAACAGGTTCTCCTACACATCTCACCAAGCTGGGAACCTGGGCTGAGTTCATCTACAACCACCAATATTCCCTGTGCAAGGATGCTGGATCATTTTTCACAATAGTGATTACTTCAATAGATGAGTTTGCCCCCTTCTAGTGGACATACATGCTTCCCTGAATGCATGGGAGAGATTGTTGAGTGTCCAGCACCCTTTTGGTGTTCTTGGAAATGGGGGTACCCCAAGCCACTGTCTTCAAGCCTATGGCTTGCCCCTTTCACACACAATCACTTCCATCAATTCCCCATGGTTGAGGACTGAGGCCTCATTTTTCACTTCATACTTTTCCCCTCATTTCTCATCTCTCAGACTTTTGTCCCCCATGCTTCTAAGCTATGGTCAATGCTCTGTGTTTGACAGAACTTTGAGCAGCCTAAACTGTTTAACTCAATGCTCACTTAATCTCTGGGACACTTAAAATTAAAAATAAATTGTTTATTTTTCTCTGACTTAGCTGTAAGGAATAAACATTCAAACACTATTAGTCTGACATCTCCTCTGAGTTGTCTATTAGAAACCCTCAGACCCCTAAGCTTAATGCCCTACTTAAAGACTCCTAAACTAATCTGCCTTTGCACTAAAATATGACCCAAATATGCCTTAGATAACAATCTAAACTGGCTACCGAATGTTTCATTAGATCCCAGATCCCAACATTTTACAGGAACTTTCTAATAACTGAGAGATGGGAAGAGGTCTCATATATTCAAAACTTTTTCTATCTTAATTCTAAACTCTTCCACCTGGCCTCCTGTTCACCCACTCACGTGTTCCTAGCTATGCCATCTTAACTACAAGAACCACCCACTCTGGACCCTGCTAATGAAGCCCCACCTTTCCAGCCCCAGCAGACAACTGCTCCTTTGGCTTCTCCAGCCCCCTGTTTCTTCGGTTCCTCTGGTCATTCCTCCTCTCTGGTACCAGTCCATTCCAAATACCATACTCTAGTACCCACTTTCAATGCTCCTGATACATGTATTCATGTGACAAAACTACCCTACAATGACCAAACCCAGTCAGTCACAGTTCTTACTTTGTGAGAGGTAGCCAGACTCTGGATGGTCTGTTTAAGGCACATATCCCTTTCTCATTAGTAGAATTCTTTCAGATAGAAAAGAAACTGGGTTCCTAAACATCTATCTAACCCTACCTCTTTCATAAGACAATTCCAATATATCACCCAACCTTATCGTCACACCTTTCATTATACATATAAACCTAACTAAAAACCTAGTTTCTGAGGAGTGCCAGTGAGTTTGGGAGTAGGCCAGAGTACCTGAAGATGAAATTCACCAGACTAATGCAGCCCAATCCTCAGTGAACTATGGTAGACTTCAAGACATCATTCAAAATAGACAAGAAAATATGTCTCAATTCCTAGAATGCCTCACCAATGCCGTATTACAATATTCCAATTTAGATTTGGAAAATCCAGAGGGCAGATAGATTCATATGACCCATTTCTTTTTACAGAGTTTCCTTTCCATTAGGACCAAACTTAAGCATTTGGAAAGAGGGCCTCTGAACCTACAGGCAAAAGTCCTACTGCTGGGTTTTAAGGTGTATCATGAAAGATATGAAAAATCACATTAGACAGAAATATCAAATGCTGACCAAGACCATCCAACCAGCCCTGGGTCACTTTGTGGGCTTCCTTGACCCTGGGGCTCAAGGGCCACTAGGTCAATGTTTCAATTGTGGTCAAAATGGTCACTGGGTCCATGCTGGTCCTAATCCTTACTTAGGGACCCCTGGTCCATGTCCAATGTGTCATGGAGAGGGACTTTGGTTGATTTATTGCCCCCATGCACCTTCTGGCATGAAGACACCAAATGCTGACCACCTCCTAACTGAGTTTCTAGGCTTACCCATGGACTAATGAGATTGCCTTGGCTCTCTTGATCCAATCATTGTCATCTCTAACAAGGAGCCATGAAGAGACATCACGGTATCAAGGCAACCCATCTCTTTTTTTTTTCTGGACACCAGAGCCACATCCTTTGTCCTGAGGGAGTTTGGGGGTCCTACCTCTCTTTATTTTCTTATTGTCAGGATCAGGGGACAGCCTTACCTACTTCATCAGACCCCACCTCTCAATTACATTTTCAGGGCTATTTCTCATACCCATTAACTTTTAGTTGTGCCATGTTGAAATAGCAGCGGCGGGGCTGCGTCCCCAACACCCCGGCCGCTTGCACGGCTAGCTTTACCCGAAATAATTACATGGACACTGTATTCTTTTAAGCACTGCTTGGCCCATTAGCTTCAACCTCTTAACCCATTTCTAATCATCTATGTAGCACCATGAGGTGCGCTTACCGGGAAGATTCTAGCCTATGTCCATCTTGAGTTGGAGCTTCATCCCTCTGCCTCAGAGAGCAGAGCTATCCTGTCTGCCCGCTAGACAGGAGCTTGATGTCTCTTTCTGAGGCGTCTGGCTCTGAGCGGAGCTGCATGCTTTCTGACCTCACTTCCTCTTCCTCTCAGCATTTTCTTCTGTTTAATCCACCCACCTATGTTCTAACCAATCGGGACCAAGCAGTTTATTTATTGCTTATCCAATGAAATCAACAGATTGATATGACACTCCCACATCAGTGCCAACCTGCCCTATACCCCTAATGGGAAGAAACATCTTAGCCAAAATGGTAGCTTCTATTTCATTTGCTTCTCCCATTTGCCTGAACACAGGCTCTCCAGAAGCTCCCACCCACTCTACTAGTTCCAAGATGTTATTTTCTTTGTCAGCCTCTCAGTTGTGCCCCCAAGTCTGGGACAACCAAAACCTTTTTGTTGCTAGACATCACTTCCCCATTAACATCCAGTTAGAGAATCCTATCAAGTACATTACCCAAGTTTAGTTCCCAATCTCACTCCAGATCCTTAGGGAACTTAAAACTATCATCTCTGATCTTCTAAGACAAAAAAGAGTTCCTTTGTCCCAACTCTTCTTCATTCAATACCCCTATACTTGCACTTAAGAAATCTGGTGGAACCTCCAGCATGGTTCAAGACATCTGGCTCATTAATTCTGCAGTGCCCCCCTCTATCCTGTGGTGCCTAAACTTTATACACTTTTTTCCACTATCTCTTCAGGAAACTCCCATTTCTCAGTTCTTTATCTCAAGGATGTTTTCTTATCTATCCCTCTCAACACTCAATCTCAAAATACCTTCACTTTTACATTGACTGATCCTGATACTCATCACTTCACAGAGCTTATTTACACTATCTTACCCCATGGATTTATGGACAGTCCCCATCTTTTTGGCCAGGCCCTAGCTTCTGATTTACTCTACTTTTCTCTCCTAAACTATAAACTCATACAATAGATAGATGGCATACTACTTTGAAGCCTGTCATTATAAATTAGACAAACAAACACTGTTGTCCTCCTAAATTTCTTGTTCAGCTGGAGATATAAGATCTTACCTTCCAATGTTCAACTGTCCACTGCTCAGGTCACCTACTTGAATCTAACCTTTACTCCAACCTACAAAGCCATTACCTTAGGGAGAAATCACTTAATCTGGTCTCTTGAAGTCCCCTCTATCAAAGAGAAGATTTTACTGATTATAGGAATAGCTGCCTTTTTATGCTCCTGGATCCCCTTTTTTTCTCCCCTTACTTGCCTTTTATATGAGGCAACTCTTGGCTCTCCACACGAACCTCTCCTCTATCTCTTTACTAAACCTTTTCAGAGGTTCCGACATGCTCTTTTCCTGGTTCCAGCTCTTCATCTCTAAGACCTAACTTCCCTGTTCTCCCTCTTTATAACAGAAGAAGAGGCATATACCCTTGGGGATATAGACTGTCAGCTGGGCCTTCCTTTAAACCTGTAGTATATCTGTTAAAAAAAAAAACTATATTCTACAACTCAGGAATAGGCACCCTGCATATGTGCCCTGGCAGCTATTGAGCTCCTTATTTGTGAATCAAAAACAAACATTTGGTTTACCCACCACTATTTTCCCATCACAGCCTATCCTATCTCTTAACTTATAAAGGCTTACAAACTCTAATTCAAGAGTTCTTACTCTCTATGTAGCACTACCGGAAGATACCACACTTGCATTCCAATCTTGTCCTTCCCTCAATATCTTCTGCCTCAACTTAATGCTGACTATTCTCCATTTCATTTCTGTATTAACACCACAGAGGAACTTCCACCACATACTTCACACATACAGAAAGGCACATTGACTCAGGGTTCCTATACCTGGTACACAGATGGAAGCTCCTTTTTACATAAGGGAAACCATAGAGCAGGTTATGACATAGTGTCAGATACCGGACTGATTGAAGCACAGGTACTCCCTGCCCATATTAGAAACCAGCAGGTTGAAATACCAGCTCTAACATCTGCCTTACAATTAACACAAGAGCGATATTTAAATGTTTACATAGAATCCAAATATGTTTTTCATATCCTCCTGTCTTCTGCTGCTATTGGGAAAAAGCACAGGCTTCTTAGAGCAAAAGAAGGATCCATAACTAACTCAGGCCTAATTATGGTCATGATAAAAGTCTCTCATCTCCCCAAAGCTATAGAAATTACTTACTGTCATTCTCAGGAGACCAACAACTCCATCTCTAAGGGAAATAAGGGAGCTAACTATGCAACTAAAACAGCAGCCCTTCAAGTCCCTGACACACTTCACCCACTGCAGGTAATACATACACTACAAACAACATCCTCATAGTCACCCCCTGACAATCAACAAATTTTGTCCAACATACACTGGCTCTTTCATCATAATAATCAGGCTCTGTCCTATTTTACCAAGACTCACTTCCAGCCTACCCCATGAGCACTTATGGTTCTTAAAATCTACCACTGCCTCTTGTAAAATCTGTCAGAAGTCCAATCCCAATTCCATATATCATAGCTTCCCTTTTCCTACAGATCAGGGCAGGTACTCCCTTCCAGGGACTGACTGGTAACTTCACTATTCATATGCCCATATCCAGATGGGTTAAATATCTCCTAGTCCTACTAGATATGTTCTCAGGCAGGATAGAAGCATTTCTGACCTCTACCAAGAGAGCCCAGACAATCTCTGACCTCCTTCTCTGAGAGATTATTCCCCAATTTGTTATTCCCCCTCCCTACATTCTGACAATGGTACTAAATTCACCTCTCAAATTTCCCAAACCTTATCTAAAGTTCTCAACATCCCATGACGTTTTCATGTGCCATATCACATCCAGTCCTTAAGAAAGATAGAATGAAGTAACTGTTCCTCAAAAATTATACTTGTTAAAATGTTACAGGAACTTTACCTTTCCTCTGACTCTTTTTTTAAAATATTTATTTATTTATTTATTATACAATATTCTGTCTGTCTGTATGTCTGCAGGCCAGAAGAGGGCACCAGACCTCATTACAGATGGTTGTGAGCCACCATGTGGTTGCTGGGAATTGAACTCAGGACCTTTGGAAGAGCAGTCTTAACCACTGAGCTCTCTCCAGCCCTCCTCTGACTCTTTTAAGACTCTGAACTGTCTTCAAATTATCCTTTTCAATCTCACTCTTTGAACTCATATATGGGCATAAGTTTCCAACTCCTTATCTCTCATCTGAACCCTGATCACCAACTCACCCCATTACTTTATCACCTCCATTTCCTCCTATGGAACTTTACTGACTACTCCTAACATTGACCCCTGTCCATCTTCAATCAACACTGGGGTCCAGGTCCTTCTCTCTCCTCCAGACCAATCTCTATCCCCCCTTTCCCCTAAAGGGCAGGGTCTTTTTAAGTTAATTATTTAAATCCCACAGTTACTAAACTTGAGGGCCTTCCTCATTGGATTTACCTATTGTTTGATTTAATCTTAATATGATCCACTCCACTGGCACAAAGAACTCCAATCAACCCTAATTAGACCAAATTAGCATGTCCATGTTTAATAAATGCAGCACTCTCAGGTAGACTGAGATAGAAAGGCAGGAAGAGGAGCCCACAGAAACCCCAAACCATGTGTTCCTTTTTCTGTCATGAGCCTAAATACCCTGTTGGAGTAGTCCTGACCCTCCCCGGGGGAAGGCTCAGCACTTGGAAGACTGGGAGTTGGAGTCTGGACTGGGACAAGTTCCAGGCCAGAAGTTTCCAATCATTTCAGACTTCCTGGATATAGGGGTGTTAGAGGGTTGGGGTGATGTCCCCAACTTAATATTACATTCCAGACTCTTTGGATATTGGGGTGTGTTAAGGAGCTGAGGTGATATTTATGACCAACATTTTGGGCTCTGTTTGGATAAAGGGGCATTCACTCAAGTCTGGCTTTTTTCTGTGGGCATGGGATGATGTGGGAGTGAGGGAGAGCTGAGAGTTTATGTGCTCACACTCAAGAAGAGGAGTGGCTGGTGTGGCATGCAGTTTGCTGTCATCCTGGAGTCCTTAGGCAGTTGCTTTTTGAGGGAGATGAGAAAGCAGGTGGCTAGGAAAAAATATTGTTTTTATTGGCACTATGAAATGGGGCTAGCTGTTGAAATAGCAGCGGCGGGGCTGCGTCCCCAATACCCCAGCCGCTTGCACGTGGCTAGCTTATGCCCGAAATAACAACACACATACTGTATTCATTTAAGTACTGCTTGGCCCATTTCTATCATGACTCTTCTAGGCTAACTCTCGCACCTGGACTAACCCATTTCTAATCATGTTAGTAGCACCATGAGGTGCGCTTACCAGGAAGATTCTAGCCTACATCCATCTTGAGTCGGAGTTTCATCCCTCGGCCTCAGAGAGCAGAGCTATCCCGTCTGCCCGCGAGACAGGAGCATGGTGTCTCTCTCTGAGGCGTCTGGCTCTGAGCGGAGCTGCATGCTTTCTGACCTCACTTCCTCTTCCTCCTTGCATTTTCTTCTGTTTACTCCACCCACCTATGTTCTAACCAACCAGGACCAAGCAGTGTATTTATTGCTTAGCCAATGAAATCAACAGATTGATATATGACACTCCCACATCACTTCCCCTTTTTCTGTTTAAACAAAAAAGGAAAGGCTTTAACTTTAACATAGCAAATACAACATTACCTAAGCAAATAAAAAGTGAGCAAATTTCAAAACTCTAGAGATGACAGAGACATCTCGCTGCCTGTAAAGTCACCCAAAGTTCCTCTGTACCATTGGGGCATCCATCTTCGGCCTACAGGCCCATAGTTTTCAGCAGACATTCCACAAAGCAGGAAATTTCAAAGGCAGTCACTATCTGCTTGTCCTGAAGAATGTCTTGCAGACTCTTTCATGAATCAGGAACCCTGAAAGATCATCTCACATTTAGGCAAGTTCAGTAGTCCTCTCTCTGCGGGTTCTCTGTGTCCAGTTTATGCAATAGTTCAGGCAAGAGCAGTTTCTTGCCCAAATGGCTATCAAACTCCATAAGGATCCTCTCCGATGCCCATATTCTTCCTGAAGTAGATTGGTGATGCCAGGAGCAGAGTGTCTCATTGTCAAGAAAAGTCCTAAGTTATCAAAACATTTAACAGCATATTCTGTAGTCTTTGAAAGATATGAAGAATGCCGATCTAACTGAAATATATCCATGCACATCTAGAAAATCTAACTAACATGACTACAAACTTGACTATTATAGATAATTATTAACAGCCTATATACATTAAATTTTTAAGTGAACTACACAATCACAATACCTTAGTCAAGATCAGAACTACATATACATATAACAAAATTGACCTTAAATTTAAATCACCAAAGCAAAATCCATATCAATGCAAATAATCATATCTCTATCATATCCCCCTTTAAATGTAAAAGAACATTTATAAACCATATTTGGGAACATGGGCGCAGTTTTTTTCTCTCCAAACTGCTTCCTGCTGAATGGGGGCGTCGTTAATTAGGTCTTTCATGGTATAACCTGTGTGCTAGTTTCATCTCAGTTGGCAGTTGAGTGAAGCAATTTTATGAAGATGTTCACAGCAACCGTTCAGGAGGGCGTGGTCCATCATACCATATAGCATACAGTATCAAAATTCTCTGTGTATTTTCCATCTTTGTGTAACTTTATTTTAACTCTACTTCGTTTATTTTTACTTTTATTTTATATACTCTGTATCTTTGTCCTGGAATAACTCCTTAGACCAGGCTGTCCTTGAATTCTCAGAGATCCTTCTGTCTCTGCCTCCCAGGCATTGGGATTAAAGGTGTTTGCTACCACACCTTGAACTCACAGAGATCTGTTTGTCTCTGCCTTCTAGGCACTGGGATTAAAGGCCTGTGCTACCACACCTTGAAGTCACAGAGGTCAATCTCCCTCTGCCTCCCAAGCATTGGGATTAAAGGCGTGTACTACCACACACAACTTCTCTTTTTCTTACTTTGTTTTTTACTTTATGAACTTCAACTTTTAGTCTGCATATATTTTCAACACACTGTAAATCATTTAGAAATTTTCTTTGTCTTTGAATCTCTCTTTACTGTATATCTCTCTTTTTCTGACCACACGAGTCTTTAATTTACCAAGCAAAATCAGTAGGACTAAAGTCGTGGCTTTGCCAGCTAGATCCAGTCCATTCCTTAGATTTCCACCATTCCAACCTTGTGGCTGAGGTACCGGCCAGAGCCGCCTTCAGTGCCACAACTCTACAGTGTTTCAAGGTCCTTGACAGCTTCCACAGCCTGGGCTTGTAAACCGCATGACCCGCCTGCGTAAAAGAGTCAGAGTTTGCCCAGGCAGGACAGCCCAGAAAGCCGGCATTTTTAAAACGGCACAGCTTTTTTCCTGCTACGGCTGAAAACCGAAAAGCATGCGTTCAGCTTTTTGTCAACACTGTTTAAGTGTTTCGTGGCAGGACCTCTTAATGAGCTGCAGGGTTTTGCAGGTGAAGCTGAGTCAGGAAGCCTCTCTCAGATGAGAGGGCTTGCTTGACTCTAGCAAGCAGTGTAGAACCGAGAAACTGCTGCTACCAAGAAAACAAACATGCTTTACTTTTTCCCAAGCTTTCTCAGACTTTCTGTGGATTCAGTTGTCCACACGTTGGGCAGCCATCTGTTGAAATAGCAGCGGCGGGGCTTCGTCCCCAATACCCCAGCCGCTTGCTCGTGGCTAGCTTATGCCCGAAATAACAACACACATACTGTATTCATTTAAGTACTGCTTGGCCCATTTCTATCATGACTCTTCTAGGCTAACTCTCGCACCTGGACTAACCCATTTCTAATCATGTTAGTAGCACCATGAGGTGCGCTTACCAGGAAGATTCTAGCCTACATCCATCTTGAGTCGGAGTTTCATCCCTCGGCCTCAGAGAGCAGAGCTATCCCGTCTGCCCGCGAGACAGGAGCATGGTGTCTCTCTCTGAGGCGTCTGGCTCTGAGCGGAGCTGCATGCTTTCTGACCTCACTTCCTCTTCCTCCTCGCATTTTCTTCTGTTTACTCCACCCACCTATGTTCTAACCAACCAGGACCAAGCAGTGTATTTATTGCTTAGCCAATGAAATCAACAGATTGATATATGACACTCCCACATCAGGCTAGCCACAGGATGGGACACAATAGCAGATAAAATCAGAGTTCCGTTGGCAGGTGTCCTTGATCCAGAAGAGTTGGTACCTTTGGTGAAATCCCAGGAGTTGTTGCAGGTGTTTGGCATTATCTGGAGAGTGCTTTGTGAGTTGCTCATGGACCAGGCAGCAGGGGTGACCTATAAAATATGCCTGAAACTGGCCGGGGTTAGTGTAGCAGAACTTTAAGAAAACTGGAACAGATATGTCAAAAGGCCGTTGCTTTAGGTTAAGAGGTATGAACATTTTAGAAGACAATTAAAGAAAGTTGGAGACTCTGAACCTCTGAAGACCCACCTGAAACTTGTTAATCCTTGACTATGAAGCCTGTTAAAGAGGCATACTTGTTGGTATTTTAGCAGGAAACTTCATTAAATGTCATGGATGAAGTAATAAGTTAATAGCTCCTTAAGTTGTCAAATGTCATTAGATAGATCTGGGATAAATGAGCAAAATGAGACAGCTTTTTTAGCTACACAGGCAGTCCCAAATCCTCTCCTTAGTCCTTGGAGAACACCAGTCTTAGAAGCAGTTCTTGCAATTAGCTGCTGAGTACAAGAGGCCCAAAGATTTTTCCTGAAGAGGGGAAGATCTGTCTATCTGTCTTGGCAGGATGAGAAGATTAATTCCTGGACAGACATCCAGGAAGCTAAAGAGGTGGAAGGCTGCTTTCTGCTATATGGGTTGCCTTGCCAAACCTAGAGGCAAGGCCTGGAGGTGGAGAGTCTTTTGTCTTTTTGGAGGAGCTAAAGGGTTTTGTGGAACCACGAGTCTGTGTTAGAATCTCTTGTGAAAATGCCATGCCATCAGATATGTAAAGGCACTTGAAAACTAGTGTTGAAATAAGGAGCGGCGGGGCTGCATCCCCAGCACCCCGGCCGCCCACACAGCTAGCTTTACCAGAAATAATTACACGGACACTGTATTATTTTAAGCACTGCTTGGTCCATTTGTATCTAGCCTCTTCTAGGCTAACTCACGCACCTGGACTAACCCATTTCAAATAATGTGAGTAAGCACCCCAAGGTGCTCTTACCTGGAAGATTCTAGCCTACATCCATCTCGGGTTGGAGCTTCATCCCTCTGCCTCAGAGAGCAGAGCTAAAAAGCAACTTTCAAACTCTAGACATGACAGAGACATCTCGCTGCCTGTAAAGTCACCCAAAGTTCCTCTGTACCATTGGGGCATCCATCTTCGGCCTACAGGCCCATAGTTTTCAGCAGACATTTCCACAAAGCAGGAAATCTCAAAGGCAGTCACTATCTGCTTGTCCTGAAGAACGTCTTGCAGACTCTTTCATGAATCAGGAACCCCGAAAGATCATCTCACCTTTAGGCAAGTTCAGTA
Source organism: Microtus agrestis (assembly GCA_902806775.1). Classification (NCBI taxonomy): domain Eukaryota; kingdom Metazoa; phylum Chordata; class Mammalia; order Rodentia; family Cricetidae; genus Microtus; species Microtus agrestis. Next base: position 344,848 of record CADCXT010001205.1, read on the forward strand.
GTCCTCTCTCTGCGTGTTCTCTGTGTCCAGTTTATGCAATAGTCGAGGCTAGAGCAGTTTCTTGCCCAAATGGCTATGAAACTCCATAAGAATCCTCTTCGATGCCCATCTTCTTCTTGAAGTACATTGGTGCTGCCAGGAGCAGAGTGTCTCATTGTCATGAAAAGTCCTAAGTTATTAAAACATTAAATGTCCTATTCTGTAGTCTTTGAAAGATCTGAAGCATGCCTATCTGAAATATATCCATGCACATCTAGAAAATCTTAAACGAACTACACAATCACAGTACCTTAACCAAGATCAGAAATACAGTTACATATAACAAAATTGACCTTAAATTTATATCACTAAAGCACAATCCATATCAATGCAAATTATTCATACCTATATCAAACTAGTTTAATTAAACAGGGCATAAATGCTAAATTTAGCCTTGATTTTTGTCCAATTAGTTGCAGTTTACCAATGTTAGTAGGTGAAAACTCAAAATTTCTTAAAAGCTCCAGGGAGGTGAAATGGACCCAACTGAGCAGATCAGATTCACTCGAGATAAATATCATTCAACTTTTCCCAGGTCTCAGAAATCTCATTATCTTGGGACCCTTCAGGATTCCACCCTTTTACCTTGAAATCCTCTTCCCTCAATTACCAGAAATAAAGGAATTTTTCTGCCTATTCAACATTTTGTCACATCCAAACTGTCAGTCAGACAATTATACAAAGCTCAAACACGGGGGAAACACAATTCCACCTCATGATAAACCTCCTATAGATGACCAATCCCCACCAGGTCAGCATTGAGAGACTTGACACCCTATTCCCACCTTCCTGCTACTCTTATCCGTCCACGTTTTATAATAAACAAAAGGGTGGCATAGTATCATTTCCATCATATCTGAGGACACACAGCTAACAGCATTCAGGCAAAATGCTTAGGCACCCCAGATGTTAACATTTCCAAAGTCTCAAGGCCACATGTTTGACATAAAAAAAACACAGGCAAATTGTCTAGTCAACAAAGGGCCCTATCCCCCACGTAATATATGTGCTTGAATGGTGCAGCCAAATAATTTATACACATGCATGGCAAGGCTGGACAAGCCCCCATATGCATGCACTGAACTATCTTTAAAAGTGGATATGCCCATCACACACTCACCATGTTTCTTTCAGAGAGGCCTGTGCACTCCTTTCCTTTCCCCACTCTTTTTCAATAAAAGCGCTTAAAGTGGGTATCATTGTGTATCTTGTGGTCAGATCTCATGCATGTAATATGGCTCAGACTGCAACTGTCTCCAACAAACTTCAGACTTCCCTGTGCTCCTGTCTTTTTCTGTCGTGTATTCTTCTTTCCCCTAAGCCGTATCATTCCTGTTTCTGCCTCCCTAGTTCTTCAGATTACAGGCTTGTGATTCCAAGTGCTGGGATCCCATTTGTCTGTGCTCTGTTTCTCTTTTAGACACATTCAATATTGTATATTGCAGGGTAGCATTGAACTAACAGAGATCCTTCTGCCTCTGTCTCTTGAGTCCTGTGATTAAAGGTGTGTGCCACCATTCCCTGGCTTCTAGTGACTTACCTCAGCACCCCTTTTTTTCAGACAGCTTTATGTCTTAAACATAAACAAAATATCACTATAAAGATTCATGTATGAGAGAACATTTGATATTTATCTTTCTGACCCTTGGTTATCTCACTTTAATAAAATTTCCTGTTTTATATATTCACCTTCAAATTTCATAAATTACTTTTATTAATAGCTGAATAGTATGCCATTGTGAATATATAACACATTTTTCTTTTATTTTCTTCAGTTTTTGGACTTGCAAGCTACTTCTTGTTCTTTGCTATTGTAAATACAGCATCAAAACATAGATAAACGATTGTCTTTGTGGTATGATAGAACCCCTTAGGTATGTTAACAAAAGTACAATATCAAGGTTATATGATAGTTCTATGAGCTATCTCTTCAGCCCTGACTACAATTACATTAAAAGAATAGCAATACATAATCTGTACATATCCTTGAAGTACTATGTTGTTGACAGTGTGGAGGTGCTCATAGCACAAGGTTTACAAATATCAATAATCTCCATTTCTCAGTTAGTACATACATATTGATTCATTCTTACAAATCATCCTAAATATCTGATCCCTAATATTTCAGTAAGCATAAATTATTTTGCATTTTGTGGAATTTATGTATATTAAATCATAGAGAAATGCAGTTTATTATATCTAATATATTCAACCTAATGGTTTTTAGTTTAATTATGTTTATTTTAGTACTTTTACCTTATGTTGCTAAAAGCAAATTGTTGCACAAGTACAATACTTTCTTTTTATCAGAGGTCCTTTGAATTGGCAACCTGAGATTTTCCACTTTTTTAAGACAAAGTCTCTCTAAATAATATTGAGTATTGAACTTTGCAAATCAAGATGACCAGAAAATCAGAGTGATCTGCTTGCCTCTGCCTCTTAAGTGTAATTAAAGGCATATGTCACCATGCCCACTTTTCTTTTCAGTTTTTAGAAAATTGGTTAATATAATTGCATGACCATTCTTGAACTAACATCTTCTCATTGTATATTTATTTATTTATATGGGTAAATGATCAAATATAAGTGGCTATTTAAATTTATTTGTATGCTGCCCCCACATTCGCCCTTTTGTCTGTGGTGCCCTTGGACTACCAGCCATCCCTGTTTCAGTGCTGAGGAGTTCCATGCCGAAGGGTGAATGTGTGCCATCCCTGGGGCAGACTATCTCGGAAGGGAGCACAGCCCACACAACCCAGCTCCTGCTGCAAGGGATTCTTTGTTACACAGGACACTGCCCCCCTCCCAGCCTGCCCTATTGTCTGAAAGATCCTTGGCCCAGAAACAGTTCCTGCTCCTGCACTAAGGCTATCCACCCAGAGGGTGAGTTTCTGCCAGCCAGGCAGGCGAGAACGTCAGCAAAAGGGAATGTAAGGCACCTTCAGCTTCTGCTGCAGGGTCTTTTGTATTCCACTGGACGCTGCCCTCCCTCCATGTTCGCCCTTTTGTCTGAGGGCGTCCTTGGACTACCAGGAGACCATGTGTCTGTGCTGAGGAGTTCCATCGGGACAGGAACAGTTCCTTCTCCTGCACAGAGGAGATCCACCCAGAGAGTCAGTCACGGCAAAGATTGGAGCAAGGCACCAAGATTATCCTGGCTCCATTTGAAGAAAGAGATGGGCAGGCACCAATGCAAGAAATCCTCTAACAACCTGAAAGGCAATATGACATCACCAGAATACAGGGATCAGGAAACAAGAAGAATTGAACACCCTACTCCAGAAGAAATCAACTTTAAACGGAACATTATGAAAATAATAGACGATCATAAACAAGAAGTAAAAACTGCCATAAAGAAATGGAGATGACAAACAAAAAGGTAGAGGAAATGAATAAATCTCTCAACGATACCCAAGAAAACCAAGAAAAAAAAAACAAGAAAAAGAAATCAAACAGGTAAAGGAAACAGTTCAAGACTTGAAAAGTGAAATGGAGGTAATGAAGAAAATACAAACCAAGGGAAGGCTGGATATGGAAAATCTGGATAAATGAACATGAACTACAGAGACAAGTATTACCAACAGAATACAAGAGATCTAAGAAAGAATCTCAGACACTGAAGATACTATAGAGGAAATAAACTCACTGATTAAAGAACACAATGAATCCCACAAAGTCTTAACACAAAACATCCAGGAAATCTGGGACACTGTGAAAAGAACAAACCTAAGAATAATAAGGGTAGAAGAAGGAGAACTACAGCTAAAATGCCCGGAAAATATATTCAACAAAATTATGGAAGAAAACTTTCCCAACCTAAAGAAGGATATTACTATGAAGGTACAAGAAGCATACAGAACCCCAAACAGACTGGATCAAAAAAAAAAGGATCCACTCACCATATAATATTCAAAAATCATACAGAATAAAGAACAAATATTAAGCTGCAAAGGAAAAAGGTCAAGTAACATATAAAGGGAAACCTATCAGAATTACATCTGACTTCTCAATGGAACCATGAAAGCCAGAAGGTCTCGGATAGATATGCTGCAGAAACTAAGAGACTATGGATGCAAGCCCAGACTACTATACCCAGCAAATTCTGCATTCACCATCGATGGAGAAAACAAGATATTCCAGGACAAAAACAAATTTAAACAATACATTGCCACAAACCCAGCCTTACAGAAAATACTAGACGGAAAATGACAAGCCAAGGAAGCCAACAACATCCGTAATAACACAAGCATCTGACAACCTTCTACCAGCACAACTCAGAAAAGGGAAACACACAAACTACCACCAGAAAAAAAAAACAGAGTTAACAACCACTGGTCATTAATATCACTTAATATCAATGGATTCAATTCACCTATAAAAAGGCACAGGTTAAGAGAATGGATATGAAATCAGGATCCAACATTCTGCTGTATAAAAGAAACACACCTCAACCTCAAAGACAGACACTACCTCAGAGTAAAGGGTTGGGAAAAGCTTTTCCAATCAAATGGACCAAAGAAAAAAGCAGGTGTGGATATACTAATATCTAACAAAATTGCTTTCAAACTGAAATCAATCAGAAACGATGGAGATGGACACTTTATACTCATAACAGGAACAATTCATCATGAGAAAGTATCTATCCTGAATATCTATTCCCCTAATATAAAACCACCCACATATTAAAAGAAACATTACTAGAACTCAAAGCATACATTAAACCCCATACTCTAATAGTAGGAGGTTTTAACACTCCTTTCTAACCAATGGACAGTTCAACCAGACAGAAACTTAACAGAGAAATAAGAGAACTATCAGATTTATGAAACAAATGAACTTAACAGACATCTATAGAACATTCCACCCAAACAGAAAAGAATATACCATCTTCTCAGCATCTCATGGAACCTTCTCAAAAATTGATCACATAATTGGTAACAAAGCAAACATCCACAGATACAAAAAATTGTAGTAACCACCTGTGTACTATCGGATCCCCATGGAATAAAGTTAGAATTCAACAACAATTCTAACCCCAGAAAGCCTACACACTCATGGAAACTGAACAGTCAAATACTGAACCACACCTGGGTCAATGAAGAAATAAAGGAAGAAATTAAAGTCTTCCTTGAATTCAATTAAAATAAAGACACATCATACCCAAACCTATGGGACACTATGAAAGCAGTGCTAAGAGGTGCTAAGCACCTCGCAGGTAGGCGCTTTGTTTACAAGCTACCCAACCAGCAAGGAGTGCTGATCTCGGCACCAGAAGAACCTTCTCGGGGTGAGTGAGTTTCTGTCCCGCGGCCGCAGCCCGGGTCAAAGAACTATTTCCTGCAGGGCCTGGACACCTGCATACCGCCTCTCTCTTCATACCTCACCCAGCATGTACACAGAACCCTCCCTCACTTCTCTCTCCCTGCCATCTCTGGGCAAATAACATCACCCAGCTCAGCCTGTCTGGGCGCTGGGGCAGTATCCGGAGGGCAGCCAGGCGGGCGCAAATTCCTTTGTCCTCAGTAGCCTGCCTGCACCTCGCAGGTAGGCGCTTTGTTTACAAGCGACCCAACAAGCAAGGAGTGCTGATCTCGGCACCAGAAGAACCTTCTCGGGGTGAGTGAGTTTCTGTCCCACGGCCGCAGCCCGGGTCAAGGAACTATTTCCTGCAGGGTCTGGACACCTGCATACCGCCTCTCTCTTCATACTTCACCCAGCGTGTACCCAGAACCCTCCCTCACTTCTCTCACCCTGCCATCTCTGGGCAAATAACATCACCCAGCTCAGCCTGTCTGAGCGCTGGGGCAGTATCCGGAGGGCAGCCGGGCGGGCGCGAATTCCTTTGTCCTCAGTAGCCTGCCTGCACCAAGCAGGGTCAGCGCCTTGTTTACAAGCTTCCCAACCAGCAAGGAGAGCTGATCTTGGCTCCAGGAGATCCATCACTGGGGCACCTAGAGAGCCATAATGGGAGAGTCCCATCACTGGGAAGTAACATCAGTGGGCAAGGAGACCTGATCCTGTAAAAGAAGATCCTTAGGGGAGTATTCGGAGGAAGAGATGGGCAGGCGCCAATGCAGGAATTCACCCAACAATCTGAAAAACAACATGAAACCACCAGAACACAGGGACCCCACATCAGGAGGACATGAACACCTTAATCAAGAAGAAGGAGAAAAAATGGAATCTTTGAAAGTGATTGAAATCCTTAAACAGCATGTAAAAAACGCCCTCATGGAAATGGATGAGAAGTATAACAGAAAGTTTGAAGAATTTAATAAATCAGTGAATGATACCCTAGGAAACCAAGGAAAAACAATCAAACAGATAATGGAAACAGTTCAAGACCTGAAAACTGAAATGGAGACAAGGAAGAAAACACAAACAGAGGGCCGTCTGGACATAGAAAATCTAGGTAAACGAATAGAAACTACAGAAACGAGTATAACCAACAGAATACAAGAGATTGAAGAAAGAATCTCAGACGCTGAAGATACCATAGAGAAAATAAACGCACTGATCAAAGAAAACAGCAAATCCAACAAGCTCTCATCACAAAACATTCAGGAAATCTGGGACACAATAAAAAGAACAAACCTAAGAATAATTGGAGTTGAAGAAGGAGAAGAAGTGCAGCTCAACGGTCCAGAAAACATATTTAATAAAATTATAGAAGAAAACTTTCCCAACCTAAAGAAAGATATACCTATGAAGATCCAAGAAGCATACAGAACACCAAATAGGCTGGATCAAAAAAGAACATCCCCTCGCCATATAATAATCAAAACACAAAGCATACAGAATAAAGAAAGAATATTAAGAGCTGCAAAGGAAAAAGGCCAAGTTACTTATAAAGGCAAACCCATCAGATTTACACCTGACTTCTCTTTGGAAACCATAAAAGCCAGAAGGTCCTGGATAGATGTACTGCAGAAACTAAGAGATAATGGATGCAAGCCCAGACTACTATACCCAGCCAAATTTTCGTTCACTATAAATGGAGAAAACAAAATTTTTCAAGATAAAAACAAATTTAAACAGTATATAGCCACAAATCCAGCCTTACAGAAAGTAATAGAAGGAAATTCACAAACCAAGGAGTCCACCAAGGCCCACAATAACTCAGATATCTAGAGTCCCTTCACCAACACATCTCAAAGAAGGGAAACACACAAACTCTACTACTAGAAAAATGACCGGAATGAACAAACACTGGACATTAATATCATTTAATGTCAATGCACTCAACTCATCTATAAAAAGGCACAGGCTAAGAGATTGGATACGAAAACAGGATCCAACACTCTGCTGTCTACAAGAAACACACCTCAAACACAAAGACAGGCAACTACTCAGAGTAAAGGACTGGGAAAAGGCTTATCAAGCGAATGGACCTAAGAAACAAGCAGGGGTGGCCATACTAATTTCTAACAAAGTTGATTTCAAACTTAAATCAATCAGAAGAGATGGAGAGGGACATTTTATACTCATAACAGGAACAATTCATCAGGAGGAAGTCTCAATCCTGAATATCTATGCCCCTAATGTAAAAGCACCAACGTACGTAAAAGAAACATTACTAAAACTCAAGGCTGCCATCAAACCGCACACACTAGTAGTAGGAGACTTCAACACTCCTCTCTCACCAATGGACAGGTCAACCAGACTGAAACCTAACAGAGAAATCAGAGAATTAATGGAGGTAATGATTCAAATGGACTTAACAGACATCTATAGATCATTCCACCGAAATAGGAAAGAATATACCTTCTTCTCTGCAGCTCATGGAACTTTCTCGAAAACTGACCACATACTCGGTAACAAAGCAATCTTCCACAGGTTCAAAAAATATGCATAACCTCATGAATCTTATCAGATCACCATGGATTAAAGTTAGAATTCAACAACAAAGCTACACCCAGAAAGCCTACAAACTCATGGAAACTGAACAGTCAACTACTGAACCACACATGGATCAAGGAAGAAATAAAGAAAGAAATTAAAGTCTTCCTTGAATTCAATGAAAATAAAGAAACAACCTACTCAAACTTATGGGACACTATGAAAGCAGTCCTGAGAGGAAAGTTCATAGCACTAAGTGCCCACTTAAAGAAAACAGAGAAAGCAAACATTGGAGACTTAACAGCCCACCTGAAAGCTCTAGAAAAAAAAGAAGCAGACTCTCCTAAGAGGAGTAGAAGACTGGAAATAATCAAACCGAGGGCAGAAATCAACAAAATAGAAACACAGAAAACTATCCAAAGAATCAATGAAACAAAAAGCTGGTTCCTGGAGAAAATCAACAAGATTGATAAACCCCTATCCAAACTAATCAAACGGCAGAGAGAGAATATGCAAATTAATAAGATCAGAAATGAAAAGGGTGACATAACAACATACACAGAGGAAATTCAGAGAATAATGAGATCTTACTACAAAAGCCTGTATGCCACAAAACTGGAAAATGTGGAAGAAATGGATATTTTTTAGATAAATACCATATACCAAAGCTAAACCAAGACCCGGTGAACGATCTAAATAGACCTGATAGTAGCGAAGAATTAGAAACTGTTATCAAAAACCTCCCTACGAAAAAAAGCCCAGGTCCAGATGGTTTCAATGCAGAATTCTACCAGAACTTCCAAGAAGACCTAATACCTATACTCCTTAATGTATTTCACAATATAGAAACAGAAGAGTCGTTGCCAAATTCCTTTTATGAAGCTACAGTTACTCTGATACCAAAACCACACAAAGACTCAACCAGGAAAGAGAATTACAGGCCAATCTCTCTCATGAACATCGACGCAAAAATCCTCAACAAAATACTGGCAAACTGAATCCAAGAACACATTAGAAAAATTATCCATTATGACCAAGTAGGCTTCATCCCAGAGATGCAGGGCTGGTTCAACATACGAAAATCTATCAATGTAATCCATCATAGAAATAAATTGAAAGAAAAAAACCATATGATCATTTTATTAGATGCTGAAAAAGCATTTGACAAAATTCAACATCCCTTTATGATAAAAGTCTTGGAGAGATTAGGGATACAAGGGACGTACCTAAATATAATAAAAGCTATTTACACCAAGCCGACAGCTAACATCAAATTACATAGAGAAACTCAAAGCCATCCCACTGAAATCTGGGACAAGACAAGGCTGTCCACTCTCTCTATACCTCTTCAATATAGTGCTTGAAGTGTTAGCGATAGCAATAAGACAACACAAGGGGATCAAGGGGTTTAGAATTGGCAAGGAAGTAGTTAAACTTTCGTTATTTGCAGATGATATTATAGTGTACATAAGCGACCCCAAAAACTCCACCAAAGAACTCCTACAGCTGATAAACACATTTAGTAATGTGGCCGGATACAAGATCAACTCCAAAAAATCAGTTGCCCTCCTTTACACAAAGGATATGGAAACAGAGAGGGAAATCAGAGAAGCATCACCTTTCACGATAGCCACAAACAGCATAAAATATCTTGGGGTAACTCTAACCAAGGAAGTGAAAGATTTATTTGACAAGAACTTTAAGGCATTGAAGAAAGAAATTGAAGAGGATACCAGAAAATGGAAGGACCTCTCTTGCTCTTGGATTGGGAGGATCAACATAGTAAAAATGGCAATTCTACCAAAAACAATTTATAGATTCAATGCAATTCCCATCAAAATCCCATCAAAATTCTTCACAGATCTTGAGAGGACAATAATCAACTTTATATGGAAAAACAGAAAACCCAGGATAGCTAAAACAATCTTATACAATAAAGGAACTTCTGGAGGCATTACCATCCCTGACTTCAAACTCTATTACAGAGCTACAGTAATGAAAACAGTGTGGTACTGGCATAAAAACAGAGAACTCGATCAATGGAATCGTACAGAAGACCCGGATTTTAACCCACAAATATATAAACACCTCATTTTTGATAAAGGAGCTAAAAACATACATTGGAAGAAAGAAAGCATCTTCAACAAATGGTGCTGGCACAATTGGATTTCAACCTGTAGAAGAATGAAAATAGACCCATATCTATCACCATGCACAAAACTCAAGTCCAAATGGATCAAAGACCTCAATATCAATCTTAACACACTGAACCTGATAGAAGAGAAAGTGGGAAGTACCCTACAACATTTTGGCACAGGAGATCGCTTCCTATGTTTAACCCCAGAAGCACAGACATTAAGGGAAACATTGAATAAATGGGACCTCCTAAAACTGAGACGCTTCTGTAAAGCAAAGGACACTCTCACTAAGACAAAAAGGCAACCTACTGAATGAAAGAAAATCTTCACCAACCCAGCAACAGACAAAGGCCTGATCTCCAAAATATATAAAGAACTCAAGAAACTAAACTTTAAAACGCTAAATAACCCAATTAAAAATTGGGGCACTGAGCTGAACAGAGAATTCTCAACAGAAGAATTCCAAATGGCCAAAAGACACTTAAGGTCATGCTCATCCTCCTTAGCGATCAGGGAAATGCAAATCAAAACAACATTGAGATATCATCTTACGCCTGTCAGAATGGCTAAAATCAAAAACACCAATGATAGTCTTTGCTGGAGAGATTGTGGAGGAAGGGGTACCCTCATCCATTTTTGGTGGGAATGCAAACTTGTGCAACCACTTTGGAAATCAGTGTGGCAGTTTCTCAGAAAAGTAGGGATCAACCTACCTCTGGACCCAGCAGTACCACTCTTGGGAATATACGCAAGAGATACCCTATCACATGACAAAAGCATTTGTTCAACTATGTTCATAGCAGCATTGTTTGTTATAGCCAGAACCTGGAAACAACCTAGATGTCCTTCAGTGGAAGAATGGATGAAGAAAGTGTGGAATATTTACATATTAGAGTACTACTCAGCAGTAAAAAACAATGACTTCTCGAATTTTGCATGCAAATGGATGGAAATAGAAAACACTATCCTGAGTGAGGTATCCCAGACCCAAAAAGAGGAACATGGATGTACTCACTCATAATTGGTTTCTAGTCACAAATTATGGTCATTGAGTCTATATTCTGTGATACTAAAGAAGCTAAATAAGAGGGTGAACCCAATGAGGGCTGCTGAGAAGCCAAGGACAATGGCACAGGGTTTTGATCCTACTTCATGTTCTGGCTTGGTGGGAGCCTAGCCAGTTTGGATGTTCACCTTCCTAGACCAGGATTGAGGGGGGAGGACTTTGTACTTCCCACAGGGCAGGGAACCCTGACTGCACTTCGGTCTGGATAAGGAAGGGGAGGAGGGGGGAGGCAGGGAGGAGTGGGAGGAGGGGGAGGGAAATGGGAGGCGGGGAGGAGGCAGAAATTTCTTTTTTTCCAATATAAAAAAACTAAAAAAAAGGATAGCTTACAAACTTTTGGTTGGATGTCCAATGGTTAAAGCTCTAGTGATAATATTCTTATGGGAGACCTTGAGCTGCTAGGTAAAATTCTTACAAAAAACAGTTTCCAATAGAGAGCTTAAAACAGCTGCCTAACAGGTACTCAAGCAGGTAAAGTATAAATCAACAGATAAAGTATACAATAATCAACAAAAACAGTATATTAATTATAATTCAGCTATGGCAAGTGTGTATATTAAATGTAAAACTTATTCTACAACAGTTTTATAAAAAATGAGGCTCATGGCTAAATCTTATCAGTTTTGCTTGTTAAGATATTAAGCTCTTAATTTAAACCAGTAGCCTGTCTGATATAAAAGGATAGGATAGAATCTGGAAAATGGTTTAACGAAATTTTGACTATGATCAAGGTTTCTTATACTAAACAGTAGACTCATTGATAATTTTAAGATTGATTCCTGGATATTTGCCTTTGCTAAATTCAAAGGCCAAAAACAATGGTCTTTTCCCAGATCATTGCTACAATTTATGCACCTGTATTTTGCTAAAGCTATAGCAAAAAATCCCTTAAAGGATTTTATGCTAAATTTTACAAATGGCTCTTCCAATGGAGGAACTGCATATATGGCTAATAATAATAAAAATTATGTAGCATAACAAGGCTCCTTCAAAGCAACTCAAAAGTTGCCAGAAGATCCTGATGCAAACGAATCTGGCTTGATGACACCAAGCTGACCTTTGCTAAGACAAGGTGAAAAAGCCCTCGTAATGCATCATGAAAAAATCCGAACTATATGTATTTGGGGTCGAGGATGTGTTTGTGCTTTTTTCACAGAAAGAAAATGAAATCTGGACGTGATGTCGAGGCTGCGAACACAGAGGAGTTCCAGACTTCCAGAGGTGATTGAGGAGAGATCCTTGTTCCGGTCTTCCCTACCCCCAAGGAAAAGAGTGCCTGCTGACAAAACCAGCTACACCACTCTGCATGGTGTCATCCAGCCCCCAGAGTCCAGGGAGACCCGGCTGACATAAGGGCCAGGATGTGCTTCATGTAGCTGAATCCAGCTCGCCTCACCCTGGTTACCCCAACTGTCCTGGAGCACAAATGCTAAACTGCTTCTGCATCTTGAACTCTGGTCTGCTTTGGAGCTGAGTTGCAGACTAAACATCAGACTGCTTTAAACTTTGGGGCACAGAACACATTTTAATTAAAATATTAACCTGTCTTCACTTAAGAAGGGGGAAAACTGGGGGTTAATGTTACTGTTGCCCAGAGGCTGGATCTGGTGGTATTTGATAACAACAATGTAGGTCATTGTACTCCTACTGAAACTGAGCTAATGATATTGTAACTGCTTATAGATAATGGGAAAAGTTTGACACATGTTGTAAAGTGTTTGGTTTTAATGCATATGTTAAAAATTTTGGATATTGATCCCTTTTACACTGCCCTAATTTTTTGGCAGGCAGCACACATAACTTTATGTGGAGTAGGCACTTAGGAAGGAGGTCATACCATAGGCCAGACTAAAAGGTGAATACTGGGTTGGGAAAAATCCCTTTCTTCTTATCTGGATATGGAGTTATTGGTGCCAAAATTATATCATTATATCTTTTGTTTGAGGAGCTCCTCACAGTCTTTTCATTAATGATAGACGCAGGGGCCCAATGACAGGAGTTAGTGTGGATCCTCGCCTGAAGAGCACACCATACAGAGGTTGTAGAAACCGGCTCAACATGGCATGGTACAGGTATGAGGGCGCTCTCCACATGGCCTAAGACAGGGTGCCCTGTGATCTGCTTACTTTAATCCTGCTAGATGCCTTTTATTTGAGGAGCTCCAAGGACAGGCGACTTATGGCAGGATAATCTTCCAACCTAAGGCAGGGCCCTGGGAACCCTAGGACGGGTAAGGGGGAAAGAAAAAAGGCCTGGTCCCCACTCGACCTAGGAGTCATCGGGCACCCCTCTGTTCCCAGGAGAGATGGATTTCTTCACCACTCGAGAGGAGGGTCTCTCCTTGCCTCAGTCCCCTTCTCCTTTGGTCTGACACCATGGTTGACTCTGACTGGTGCTCTCCACGTGATAGCTGCCTGCCTTTGCATGGGAGGGGGAGGGGATCTGTTGGGAGCTGTTTCCCCCTAGAGATCATTGCAGGAACCATCGCCCTGGGGAGACTGTGGGGAACCCCACACCCATGGTAGTGCTGGGAATGGTTCTGTTGCCCCACACCCAGTTGAAGCTGTTAATGGAGAAAAATAAAATAAATAAAAAAAACAGAGAAAGCACACATTAGACTTAGCAGTGCACCTGAAAACTCTAGGAAAAAAAAAACGAAGCAGATTCACCCAGGAGGAGGAGAAGACTGGAAATAATCAAACTGATGTCTAAAATCAACAAAATAGAAACACAGAAAACAATCCAAAGAATCAATGAAACAAAAAGCTGCTTCCTGGAGAAAATCAACAAGACTGACAAACTACTATCCAAACTAATCAAATGGCAGAGAGAGCATGCAAATTAACAAGATCAGAAATGAAAAGGGCTACATAACCACAGACACAGAGGAAATTCAGAGAATCATTAGAACTTACTACAAAAGCATATATGCCACAAAATTGGATAATTTGAAAGAAATGGACACTTTTATAGATAAATACCATATACCAAAATTAAATCAAGACCAGGTGAACAGTTTTTTTTTGTTGTTGTTGTTGTTTTTTTCGAGACAGGGTTTCCCCGTGGCTTTGGAGTATGTCCTGGAACTAGGTCTGTAGACCAGGTTGTTCTCGAACTCACAGAGATCCGCCTGCCTCTGCCTCCCGAGTGCTGGGATTGAAGACATGCGCCACCATTACCCGGCCAGGTAAGCAGTTTAAATATACTGTAAGCTGCTAGTAACTAGAAGCTGTCATCAGAAAAGTACCTACCAAAAAACCCAGGACCAGATGATTTCAATGCAGAATTCTACCAGATCTTCCAAGAAGAGATAATACCTATACTTCTTAATGTGTTTCACAAAATAGAAACAGAGGAGTCATTGCCAAACTCCTTTTTTGAGGCTACAGTCACACTGGTACCAAAACCACACAAAGACTTAACCAAGAAATAGAAATACAGACCAATCGCACTCATGAATATCAATGCAAAAATTCTCAATAAAATACTGCCAAACTGAATCTAAGAATATATCCAAAAAATTATCCAATATTATCAAGTAGTCTTCATCCCAGAGAGACAGGGCTGGTTCAACATACAAAATTCTATCAATGTAATCCATTATATAAATAAACTGAAGAAAAAAACATATGATCATTTCAATAGATGCTGAAAAAATATTGACAAAATTCAAAACCCCTTTATGAAAATGGTCTTGGGGAGATTAGAGGTATATGGTTAATTCCTAAATATAATAAAAGCAATATACAGCAAGTTGACAGATAACATTAAATTAAATGGAGAGAAACTCAAAGCCATCGCACTAAAATCAGGAACAAGACAAGGCTGTGCACTGTCTCCATATCTCTTAAATATAGTGCTTGAAGTTCTAGCCATAGCAATAAGACAGCATAAGGAGATCAAGGGGATTCAAAATGGAAATGAAGAAGTCACACTTTAGTTATTTGCAGATGGTATGATACTATGCATAAGCAACCTTAAAAACTCTACCAAAGAACTCCTACAGCTGATAAACACCTTTAGTAATTTGGCAGGATACAAGATCAACTCCAAAAGAATCAGTTTCCCTCCTATACACAAAGAACAAAGAAGCAGAGAGGAAAATCAGAGAAACATTAACATTCACAATAGCCACATATAGCATAAAATATCTTAGGGTAAATCTAACCAAGGGATTGAAAGATCTATTCAACAAGAACTTTAAGTCTTTGAAGAAAGAAATTGAAGAGGATACCAGAAAATGGAAGGATCTCCCATACTCTTGGTTTGGGAGGATCAACATAGTAAAAATGGCAATTTCAGCAAAATCAATCTATAGATTCAATGCAATCCCCATCAAAATCCCAACAAAATACTTCATAGAACTTGAGAGAACAGTAATCAATTTTTATATGGAAAAACACTAAACCCAGGATAGCCAAAACAATCCTATACAATAAAAGTACTTCTAGAGGCATTACCAACCCTGACTTCAAACTCTATTACAGAGCTACAGTAATGAAAATTGCTTGATATTGGCAAAAAACAGAGATGTTTACCAATGGAATCAAATCAAAGACCCAGTTATTAATCCACAAACCTATGGACACCTGATTTTTGACAAAGGAGCTAAAATTATACAATGGAAGAAAGAAAGAATCTTTAACTAATGGTGCTGGCATAACTGGATGTCAACATGTATAATAATGAAAATAGGACCATATCTATCACCATGCACAAAACTAAAGTCTAAATGGATTAAAGACCTCAATATTAATCTGACCACACTGTACCTGATAGAAGAGTAATTGGGAAGTAGTCTACAACACATGGGCACAGGAGACAACTTCCCACGTATAAACCCAGTAGCACATACTATAAGAGCAACAATAAATAAATGGGACCTCCTGAAACTGAGAAGCTTCTGTAATGCAAAGGACACTGTCATTAAGACAAAATGGCAAGCTACTGAATGGAGAAGATCCTCACCAACCTTGCATCAGACAAAGGTCTGATCTCCAAAATATATAAAAAACTCAAGAAACTAGACATTAAAACTCAAATTAACCCAATTAAAAAATGGGATTCAAATGGCCAGAAGACACTTAAGGTCATGCTCAAACTCCTTAGCACTCAGGAAAATGCAAATCGAAACAACTTTGAGATACCATCTTATACCGGTTAGAATAGCTGAAATCAAAAACACCAATGATAGCCTATTCCGGAGAGGATGTGGAGTAAGGGAAACACTCATGCCTTGTTGGTTGGAATGCAAAATTGTGCAATCACTTTGGAAATCAGTGTGGTGGTTTCTCAGGAAACTGGGAGACAACCTAACTCAAGACCCAGCAATTCCACTCTTGGGAATATACCCATGAGATTCCCAATCATACTACAAAAGCATTTGTTCAACTATGTTCATAGTAGCACTATTTGTTAGAGGCAGAACTGGAAACAACCTAGGTGCCCCTCAATATAAGAATGGATAAAGAACGTGGGGCACATATACACTTTGGAGTTTTACTCAGCGGTAAAAATAAATGGCATCTTTAATTATGTATGCAAATGGATGGAAATGGAAAACACTTTACTGAGTGATATAACTCAGACCCAAAAAATGAATATGGTAGGTACTCACTCATATGTGAATTCTAGCCATAAATAAAATCCTTTGAGCCTATTATTCATGATCCTAGAGAAGCTAAATAAGAAGGTGAACCAAAAGAAAAACATTTAGTCATCCCCCTGGATATTGGAATTAGAGAAGATTGTCAGGCAAAAGTTGGGAGCTCAGGGGTAGGGGTGGGTTGAGGGGAAGGGGAGATGGGGAGAGAGATGGCAGAAAGGGAGGATTGGGGAGAGCTTGGGGGAATGAGATGGTTGAGATGGAGGAAGGGTAGATATGGGATCAGGGACGTAGATATCTTAATTAAGGGAGCCAATTTAGGGTTGGCAAGAGACTTGGCTCTAGAGGGGTTCCCAGGTGTCCAAGGAGATGTCCCCAGGTAGGTCTTTGAGCATCAGAGTGGAGGGTTCCTGAACTGGCCTTCTCCAGAGCATAGCCACACTGATGAATATCTTGCATATCACCATAGAACCTTCATCCAGCGATGGATGGGGATAGAGACAGAGACCCACATTGGAGCACTGGACTGATCACCCCAGGTTCAGATGAAGAACAGAAGGAGGGACAACGTGAGCAAGAAAGTCAGGGCCACGAGGTGTGCGTCCACCCACTGAAATGGTGACTGATCTAATGGGAGCTCACCAAGGCCAGCTGGACTGGGACTGAAAAAGCATGTGATCACACCAGACTCTCTGAATATGGCTGTCAATGAGGGCTGAGAAGATAATGATAAAGGCACTGTGTTTTCATTCTACTGCATGTAATAGCTTTTTGGGCACCTAGTCTGTTTGGATGCACACATTACTAGACCTGGGTGGATGAAGGAGAGCCTTGGACTTCCTACTAGGAAGGGAAAACAGATTTCTCTTAGGTCTGGAGACGGAGGGGGAAGGGAAGTAATGGGAGTAAGAAAGAAAAAGAAGGAAGGAAGGAGGTAGAAATTATTAAGAAAGAAAGAAAGAAAGAAAGAAAGAAAGAAAGAAAGAAAGGAAGAAAGAAAGAAAGAAAGAAGGAATTCTCAGGGAACCATTAATGAGGACACCTTCCTGGAAAGAGAAATGTCAGGGTCGGAAGGAGGCAACAGCTATAATGGCTTAACCTCAAGAATACTCTCAGCCTACTTGTTCCTCCAAATATGCAAAGAGAACACTGAAACATTTTACAGAATCTTAAAGTGGGTAATGGAAAAAGGATTGAATTAATACAACAAA
Organism: Microtus agrestis; assembly: GCA_902806775.1. Taxonomy (NCBI): domain Eukaryota; kingdom Metazoa; phylum Chordata; class Mammalia; order Rodentia; family Cricetidae; genus Microtus; species Microtus agrestis. The sequence goes on from CADCXT010001205.1 coordinate 362,746, forward strand.
GGTCCCATGTCTTATTAATCTTCCTGAGTAACTAGAAAGTTTGGTCTGAAAAGAGGAACAATGTTTTTCCATGATGTATCCACGAGACAGAAACAGCTTGGCCTCCTGGAATTCTTTCTTTCTTTCTTTCTTTCTTTCTTTCTTTCTTTCTTTCTTATTAATTTATTTATTTATTAAAGATTTCTGTCTCTTCCCCACCGCCACCTCCCATTTCCCTCCCCTCCCCCGATCAAGTCCCCCTCCCTCTTCAGCCCAAAGAGCAATCAGGGTTCCCTGCCCTGTGGGAAGTCCAAGGACCACCCACCTCCATCCATTCTTAATATAAATTCTGGTTTTTCTCAACACTGCTATACAGGCATTGCTGGAAACAGCTTATTTAGCTTCTGTCACTGAAACAATTGATCTTACCTTATACAATGGATCTAAGTATCAAGGTAAGTTTTCTGTTTTTCTTTGAGGTCACAGCTGTTTTTATTTGCTTAAACTGTGACTTAGAAATACTCTTTCCTCAGACCTTACAAAGTGAAGCATGATTCAGCAATGTACATTTCAAAAAAGTTTTCTGAAAAGAACCATATACTAGGTAACTCAATGACAACACTGTTATTGATAATAAACATAGAGAACTGTACTGAAGGGGAAAAGCAGACACCCTCACACGTGCACTCTCTGCCTGATACAAAGGTTGAGAGACAATACTATGGACACCTGACACCTATACGAACAATCTTATATTTAATGTTTGCAACACTAGTAATAAATATTAGTCATGGACTTGGTCAAATAAAAAAGCAACTCACACTAAAAATACTTGTATTCATCCTACAGAACCTAAGAGAGAGGAGGGCTATTCAAAACTGTCCACAAGCAAATAGCGTCTGAAATATTCTTTCTATCCTGAAAGAGAAACTAGAAAAAAGACATGATTCCCTCAGAAAGCAATGACTCAATTCAGGTTGTGACTTTATATTAAAGTGCCATGCACAAATATGGAGATAAAGGAAGCGATTTCCATTTGCCTGTCATTATTTTAGCAACAAAGCTTCGAGAGATCTGTCCTCATTATATAATCATTCGAATGTTCCAAGAAGAGAAGAGTTCATGTCGACAAATGGGACAGGTTGTATTCTGCCATAACCAGCGGTTGATGCAGTGGGCATGGAATTCATGGGAACAAGGTAGCTCACGAATTCTGTCGCCTTCTGTATATTCAGTCATGCAAATAATGCATGTCTTCAATGCATCGTTTTCACCAAAACTTCTCGTTGCCGAGTTATTACTCTGGGCACTGGTGGGTCCTCTAGTTAGGTGGTTGTCATTAAAGGGGTAAAGTTCGGTTGCTTCAATATCTCCATCAAGCATCAGTGAGATACTTTCTGAATATTCATCATTGGAAATCGAGCCAGGGTTGTAGCTGGGGATGGAAGCAGAGTTGGTACCACTCCATGCAAGCTCACCAAAAGGTGTTGTTCTCGGCCTAGTTTGAATCGGAAGAGATATAGTTTGCCTTGATCCAGTATTGAAGATTGAAAGAGTGGAAAAGCTGTGAGTACTCATATAGGTTCTCCCAGCTGCACGTTCAGAATGTGTAGAAGTGCCTAGAAAACCTCCAGGTTCACTTTCATAAGTGACCGTGTTGTTTGGGATCTGAGACCTTGACCGAGTTCTGCTAGCTCTGCTATCTCTCTGCCCGTCTTCTGGCAGCAGAACTCTTCTGACTTGAAGGTCTCTGGTTGGAGGTCTTTGACCAGATCCTGCCGCTTCACCACTCGTTTCTGTGTCTGAAGAGTTTGTCCCTTGAGCAGCAGAATTTCTTGACCCAGAAGCCACAAAACGACCTCTACCTAGCAACTCAGGACTAGTTGTCTGGTGTCTCAAAGTCCCATGGTGAGGGGCTGTAGAACTTCCCTCGATCTCATTTACCAAAGGCTGCTCAAAAGTCTGAGATGAGATGCTATGTTGAGATCTTCGTGGAATTTCATTTGCTGCTGGGTGCTGAGAAGACCTACTACTTTCAGCTCTGGCTCTGGTTCTTCGTTGGTGTTCTGGTTTCGGGCTTCTTGCCCTCCTCCGACCTCTGGTGGATGGCACATCTGTTAATGCTTCAGTAGAACTGTGTTCTGATCTAGGTGTTCTGGCGGATGATGTCTCAGATGCTGAATTTTCCACTTGCCTTTGGATGCTGCGATCCATGTTTTCTACACTAAGACGTGTAGCAGATGGTTCATTTTCATTCTCTGAGGTTTGGCTTCCATTATTACGGTTAACATTTGTCTCCAAACTGAATCTGAAATCGCCGCTGTTTGGATTAGTGTGGCTCACTGCGCTCACAGACTGATTACCTCTCTGACCACTTCTTGTTGTATTGCCAGTCTGTCTGACAGACCTAAGCCAATCTATTATGGAGTCACCATTGGACTCGTCATCTGAAGATTCTCCATTTTCTTCTGAGCTCTGAGGTGGCGGCAGCAGCAACGGCCCCTCTTTAATTTCCTGCAGTCTTCTAAACTGCTCCTCCCCAGTACTTTGACCTGGGGTGCCCAGCAAATTGTTGTCTCTCAGAAGTCGATCGACTTCTCCGCTCAGATTATTGACAAATGGACAGAGAGCTTCTCCTCGATCCAAGCGATCCCCTTGCCCTCTGCGCTGTGCTGCAGGTTGGTCATTTCCTTGATCGCTAGAATCTGAGTTTTCCATCTTGACGAAAAAGTGGACGATTTTCTCTCTGTTATGACATATTACTGAAATCCAATCAACTGGACCTTCAGTTTACTTCACTAGGCTTCGGTGGTCCGGCCTGGAGGGGACTGGCTGGGCTCTGCCGCCTCCGCTGCCCGAGAGGCCGCCAGAGCTCTGCCGCCTGCCTGTGTCCTGCTCTCTAGCCTGCCTCAGAATGCCTGGGAAAGACCCGCCTCTTGCCCAGCGCCTGCCCATTCTGAGACGTAGCTCCAGCAACCATTATCTTCCCCATTGTTACGTAGCAGTGACAGAAATCCATTCAAGATAACTTTTCTTAAAGTCACCCCAAATTACCTATTGAATCTATTTCAGGTCCTCTTTCTCAGCTACTCCACAGGACTCATGAAATCCTATTTAGAAAGCAGGTGATTCAGCCAAAGCATACCAGGTGGGCCTGGGGAAGGGTGACTGGTAGACCTACTCGTAGGACAAACCCACTTGTCTTGCAAGGCTGGCATCAGGCTGGGGAATTTAGTGAGATAGTGACTGCTTCATGATAGGTTGGCATCGCACAGGAGGTTCATTGTGCCCTTCCCCAATTACAGTGGCTAGGTGCCATCATGAGGAGGAATTAAGGGGTTGACCTTCACTACTCTGGTGTCATGAGAACAAGGATTAAGTCATGGAGCCTGAAGACACCCTGCTATGGCCCTCAAGTGGGAGATAGCTATAGGCACTATTGCTGAGAATGGGAAAGCAGATATGGACACGCTGATCCTGTCAGGTTTGCATCTGATTAGGGTGCTAAGGGGAATGGTGGCTTCTAGACCAGCCCTCTCTGTAAGTACAAGGAACTGTTACTGTCACCCAAGGTCGACAGGAAGTTTGACATCTAGAGGTACCTTTCTGCCATGCATTTCACTACCGGCACAATGGGAAACAGAAACTCAGACCCGTTGGAACGCTCGATTTCCATAGCCCCCTTCCTCCCACAGAGTGTTCACTGAGGGGTGACTTATGAAAACACAGAGCCTGAGCCTCCTGCTCAGATCTCAGTCCTCTCTCTGATCCCCTTCCCCACTCTTCAAATTTTCAGGGGCCTCTCATCAACTTGGTAAGTAGGCAGAGCCTGAAACATATACTCTGGAGAAGGTGGAACATGGGAGCACATGCATAGCCCTAAGGCTTGGAAAGCAGAGTGTGTGTAGTAGATGTTGTTGCTATATAAAGAAGAGACACTCCCAAAGAAGATGGACATGTTGAAGATCTGACCCTTGGCTAGTTCAGGATCAGCAGTTTCATAAATGGTAGACAAGGCAAGAGAACTCTATTTAAACACACCACTCTTTGCTCCTAGAAGACTCCAATGTTGGAATACCCAGAAAGAAATCACACACTGATGTAGGTGTGTCTTCTATCTATCTGTTGCTTTCATTGGTTACTTAATAAAGAAAACTGCTTGGCCTGATAGGTCAGAACATAGGTAGTTGGGAAAGACAGAACAGAATGCAAGGAGGAATTAGGCAGTGAGACAGACGCTGTAGCTCTCCTCTCCAAGATGGACGCAGGTTAAGATCCTTCCTGGTTTCTCAGGTAACCATTTGAAAGGGAGAGACATTGGTGTCTCTAAAGGTTTGCTAGTTGCTTTGTGTTCTGGTACTCCCTGAATCACTGGTGACCTTTGCTGATAACAACTTAAAGTATTCTTCCCAGAAACATGAGCTTTGTGAACTGCACTAATGTTAATCTGGGTATTCAATTGTTTCAACGTGTCATGTCCTCATAAATTTACTGTGTTATTAACCACATTTGTCCTCAGCCTTTCTGCTTGTCCTCCTGGCCCCATGCATTCAACCCATCTCATATATTGTTTCACTAGATATAGGGTTCCAATTCCTAGGAATTGAACATCTGTCTCTTGAAGAGGTCATTTCGGATGCCAAGATTCTGTAGTAACAATAGTCATATCTGCACCTGTGTTCAGTAATCCCTCAATTGCAATGCTATTTATAAGAACTCTCTAATTTGGTCCTTGTTAATTGATAGAAGTTTGCCAAAATATGCATTTCCTATTGGAGTTTTTTTTAAATCCATCCTCCATGTCTAGTCTATCATCCAGAACAGTATGGCTGTTTACAGCAGGCACTGGATTTTTAATTTTCTTGGTGAGATATTTTCTCTACAATGACTGGGAAAGACTCTAACATGTTTGACATGGGGGCCTGCACGAGGCTCCCAAGGAGTTTCCCAATGGTAAAAGATTTCTTTGTCTGTCTTTCTCAATCTACATCCATTGTTCCAATGTTGGCCTTTGCCACCCCATCTACATAATCCAGGAGTCTGTGACCTTCTAATTTTGCCATCTCTAGAAGAGACATTATTCCTAGGAATTCCTTGCCTACAATTGCTTCTCAGATATCTTATTTTACTACAATTAAAATACTTAGCATTTTGGTGTCTCCTCACGCCTTTGGAAATTGCTTTTCTTATCCAAGCCTTAGTATTATTGTCAAATATTTCAACATTCATTGTATGTAGGATCCGTTTATTCTCTGGTGCTGATCTGATCATTAAAGGTCCAAGTATATTTTTGCCTTATTAGTTGGCATCTTCAAATGCCAAAAATTTAATAAGTAGTTTTCTAGCTTCAGAATCTGTTATTCCTATTTGCACACCCTTATTTAACCTTTGTCAAAAGTCACTAAAAGTATCTCTCAGTCCCCTTTTAATACTGGTATATTATTCAATTATTTTTTTTAGTTCTTGAATCCTGTCCCAAACATTTAAGGCTGTTGTGTGGCATAGGGTCAAACTGTTTTCAACATATATATCCCAATCCTGTGGATCCTTGTAATAGCCCTCATCAAGAATTTGCTTTTGGGAAGCTTCAAATTCTTTCGTTTTTCCCTCTTGTTCTGAATTTTTTGCCTTTTTTGCCAATAGCATTTCCATAATAGATTGAGTCTTTCTTCAAGAACTTCTGAGTCTATTTGGAGCCAATTTTGTGGGATAGCCTTTTTGCTTGAAGTCCACATTTTTACCACTTCCCTAACAAATGAAAAATGCAAGGCATAGGATACTATTGCTTGCTTAATTTCCTTTAGATCATTCATACTTATATGTTGCCATTTACATCCTTTGAAACCTTTTGTGCATTTGGTACTGCACGGCTTGTCAGGGTAGACTGCAGGATACCTAGCTAGACTCTTTGATAAGTAATCCCTGACTCTGACATATATTATTATATACTTTCCTTATACCTTCTCTCCCTGCTCATCAGTTATGATAACTTTCTCCATCATTTCAAATGTTTTTACCACTGTTGTTTGTGAAGTCTGAATTTCTTTTCCTGTGTATAGTTTTAGTACCTTCCTTGAGTAACTTGGCTTCTGGTACTTCTACTCCATATATGATTCCAAGGTATGAATTTTTCCACTAAAGATAACATCTCATCTTTTGACATTATTTGGATGGCGTGTAGATTGCCTTCCTGGAGAGATACCCTATTTGTTAATCTATCACAATTTTTTAACAGATTTTGATTGTTAAAGTCAACAGTATGAATTGTTTCAGATAATTTCCCTTCACCATTTACCATAGATTGAAATTTGTAAAATTAATGTTATCATTTTGAAAAATATTAATTTTTTTTCAACTTGCTGTTCATTATTCATCTGTAAAGACTGTATCATTTCTAAAATTTATTAATTCTTCGCTCTGTTATCAAACTATTTTATTAAGAATATAATAAGAAGAAGACTGGGGAGGGCCTGCCATTCAAGAAGGTCTCAAGGTTCCCTGTAAGGGAGCTCGGGCACCTACAGCTCGTGCTCCAGGGTCTCCAGGGGTCTCCTGGACACCGCGCTGCCTCCCCCGTCCTCCCTCTTCTCCCTGGATCTTTGGGCTTCCAGGCGGTTCTGGTCAGGTGCTGAGAAGTTCCATCTGGACGGGTGAGTTTCTGCTAACCAGGGGCGGTGTGTCCCAGAAGCGAGCACAAACCCCCCTCCTCCAGCTCCTTCTGCAGGGCTGTCTTTCTTAGGCACAACCCACCTCCCCAGCACCCCACCCCCAACCCTGCTTTGCTGTGTGTTCTGACCAGTGCTCAAGACTGGTTTTAAACTCCTACACTAAGGCAACCCACCCAGTCCAGGGAGGGCTTGCCATTCAGGCAGGTCTCAAGGTTCCCTGTAAGGGAGCTCGGGCACTTACGGCTTGTGCTCCAGGGTCTCCAGGGGGGTCTCCTGGACACTGCGATGCCTCCCACGTCCTCCCTCTTCTCCCTGGATCTTTGGGCTACCAGGCGGTCCTGGTCAGGTGCTGAGAACTCCCATCTGGACGGGTGAGTTTCTGCTAAAGAGGGGCGGTGTGTCCCAGAAGCGAGCACAAACCCCCCCTCCCCCAGCTCCTTCTGCAGGGCTGTCTTTCTTAGGCACGACCCAACTCCCCAGCACCCCACCCCCAACCCTGCTTTTCTGTGTGTTCTGATCAGTGGTCAAGACTGGTTTTAAGCTCCTACACTAAGGCAACCCAGCCAAGCCGGGGAGGGCCTGCCATTCAGGCAGGTCTCAAGGTTCCCTTTAAGGGAGCTCGGGCACCTACAGCTTGTGCTCCAGGGTCTCCAGGGGTCTCCTGGACCCCGCCCTGCCTCCCACGTCCTCCCTATTCTCCCTGGATCTTTGGGCTACCAGGCGGCCCTGGTTAGGTGCTGAGAAGTTCCATCTGGATGGGTGAGTGTCTGCTAGCCAGAGGCGGCCCTGTTCAGGAGCTTATGAGTTCCATCTGGAAGGACTGCATTCTCTGCAAGGTCATTTGCTCTGGAGCAGTTTTCTACTCCTACACTAAGGCTACCCACCCAGAGTGGCGTCCGAGTTGTGGTGCTGAGGAGTTCCACCTGGACGGGTCGGTTCCTGCTCCTACACTGAAGAGATACACCCAGAGACTCAGTCACAGCAAAGACTGGACCAAGACACCAGGCCTCTCCTGGCTTCATTTGAAGGAAGAGATGGGAAGGCGCCAATGCAAGAATTCCCCCAACAACCTGAAAGGCAACGTGACATCACCAGAATCCAGGGATCCAGAAATAAGAAGAATTGTACACACTACTCCAGAAGAATTAGAAGAAATCGACTCAAAAGTGAATTTTATGAAAATAATAGAAGACCTTAAACAGGAGGTGAAAAACTGCCATAAACAATTAGAGATGACAAACAAAAAGGTAGAGGAAATGAATAAATCGCACAAAGATACCCAAGAGAACCAAGAGAAACAAGAAAAAGCAATCAAACAGGTGAGGGAAGCGGTTCAAGACTTGAAGAATGAAATGGAAGTAATGAAGAAAACACAAACCAAGGGAAGGATGGAAATGGAAAATCTGGGTAAACGAACAGGAGCTACAGAGACAAGTACTACCAACAGATTACAAGAGATAGAAGAAAGATTGTCAGAAACTGAAGATACCATAGAGAAAATAAGCACACTGATCAAAGAAAACAGCAAAACCAGCAAATTCTCATCACAAAACATTCAGGAAAAATGGGACACAATAAAAAGACCAAACCTAAGAATAATTGGGATAGAAGAAGGAGAAGAAGTACAGCTAAAACGGTTCAGAAAATATATTTAATAAAATTATAGAAGAAAACTTTCCCAACCTAAAGAAAGATATTCCTTTGAATGTACAAGAAGCTTACAGAACACCGAATAGACTGGACCAAAAAAGACATCTCCTTGCCATATAATAATCAAAACACAAAACATACAGAATAAAGAAAGAATATTAAGAGCTGCAAAGGAAAAAGTTAAAGTTACTTATAAAGGTAAACCTATCAGACTTACACCTGACTACTCTATGGAAACCATGAAAGCCAGAAGGTCCTGGTTAGATGTACTGCAGAAGCTAAGAGATAATGGATGCAAGCCCAGAATACTATACACAGCCAAGCTTTCGTTCACTATAAATGGAGAAAACAAAATTTTCCAACATAAAAACAAATTTAAACAATATGTAGCCACAAATCCAGCCTTACAGAAAGTATTAAAATGAAAATCACAAACCAAGGAGCCCAACAATGAACACAATAACTCAAACATCTAGAGTCCCTTCACCAGTGCAACTCAAAGAAGGCAAACAAACTCTATGACTAAAAAAGTGACCGGAGTTAACAACCACTGGTCATTAATATCCCTTAATGTCAATGGACTCAACTCACCTATAAAAAGGCACAGGCTAAGAGATTGGATACGCAAACAGGATCCAACATTCTGCTGTTTACAAGAAACACACCTCAACAACAAAGACAGGCACTTACTTAGAGTAAAGGGATGGAAAAAAGTTTTATCAAGCAAATGGTCCTAAGAAACAAGCAGGTGTGGCCATACTAATTTCTAACAAAGTTGACTTCAAACTTAAATCAATCAGAAGAGATGGAGAGGGACATTTTATACTCATAACAGGAACAATTCATCAGGATGAAGTCTCAATCCTGAATATCTATGCCCCTAATATAAAAGCACCCACGTACGTAAAAGAAACATTACTAAAACTCAAAGCTGCCATCAAACCGCACACACTAATAGTAGGAGATTTCAACACTCCTCTTTCACCAATGGACAGGTCAATCAAACAGAAACCTAACAGAGAAATAAGAGAATTAATAGAGGTAATGAATCAAATGGACTTAACAGACATCTATAGATCATTCCACCCAAATAGGAAAGAATATACCTTCTTCTCTGTAGCTCATGGAACCTTCTCGAAAATTGACCACATCCTCGGTAACAAAGCAAATTTACACAGTTACAAAAAAATATTCATAACCCCCTGTGTCTTATCAGATCACCATGGTCTAACGTTAGAACTCAACAACAATGCTACCCCCAGAAAGCCTACAAACTCATGGAAACTGAACAGTCAACTATTGACCCACACCTGGATCAAAGAAGAAATAAAGAAAGAAATTAAAGTCTTCCTTGAATTCAATGAAAATAAAGAAACAACCTACTCTAACTTATGGGACACTATGAAAGCAGTCCTAAGGGGGAAAGTTCATAGCCCTAAGTGCCCACTTAAAGAAAACAGAGAAAGCACACATTGGAGACTTAACAGCCCACCTGAAAGCTCTAGAAAAAAAAGAAGCAGACTCACCTAGGAGGAGTAGAAGACTGGAAATAGTCAAACTGAGGGCTGAAATCAACAAAATAGAAACACAGAAAACAATCCAAAGAATCAATGAAACAAAAAGCTGGTTCCTGGAGAAAATCAACAAAATTGATAAACTCCTATCCAAACTAATCAAATGGCAGAGAGAGAATATGCAAATTAATAAGATCAGAAATGAAAAGGGGGACATAACCACAGAGATAGAATAAATTCAGAGGATCATTAGATCCTACCACAAAAGCCTGAATGCCACACACTGGAAAATGTAAAAGAAATGGACACTTTTTTAGATAAATACCATATACCAAAGCTAAATCAGGACCAAGTGAACAATCTAAATAGACCTGTGAGTCGCAAATAATTAGAAGCTGTTATCAAAAACCTCCCTACCAAAAAAGTCCAGGACCAGATGGTTTCAATGCGGAATTCTACCAGAACTTCCAAGAAGACCTAATACCTATACTCCTTAATGTATTTCACAATATAGAAACAGAAGAGTCGTTGCCAAATTCCTTTTATGAAGCTACAATCACTCTGATACCAAAACGACACAATGACTCAAACAAGAAAGAGAATGACAGGCCAATCTCACTCATGAATATCGACGCAAAAATCCTCAACAAAATACTGGCAAACCATATCCAAGAACACATTAGAAAATTTATCCTTTATGATCAAGTAGTCTTCATCCCAGAGATGCAAGGCTGGTTCAACATACGAAAATCTATCAATGTAATCCACCATATAAATAAACTGAAAGAAAAAAACCATTTGATCATTTCTTTAGATGCTGAAAAAGCTTTTGACAAAATTCAACATCCCTTTATGATAAAAGTCTTGGAGAGATTAGGGATACAAGAGTCATACCTATGTATAATAAAAGCTATTTACAGCAAGCCGACAGCTAACATCAAACTAAACGGAGAAAAACTCAAAGCCATCCCTCTGAAATCAGGAACAAGATAAGGCTTTCCACTCTCTCCATACCTCTTCAATATAGTGCTTGAAGTTTTAGCAATAGCAATAAGACAACATAAGGGGATCAAGGGGATTCGAATTGGAAAGGGAGAAGTTAAACTTTCGTTATTTGCAGATGATATGATAGTGTACATAAGCGACCCCAAAAACTCCACCAAAGAACTCCTACAGCTGATAAACACCTTTAGTAATGTGGCCTGGTACAAGATCAACTCCAAAAAATCAGTCGCCCTCCTATACACAAAGGATATGGATGCAGAGAGGGAAATTAGAGAAGCTTCTCCTTTCACGATAGCCACAAACAGCATAAAATATCTTGGGGTAACTCTAACCAAAGAAGTGAAAGATCTATTTGACAAGAACTTTAAGGCATTGAAGAAAGAAATTGATGAAGATACCAGAAAATGGAAGGATCTCTTCGGTCTGGATATGCAGGGGGAGGAGGGGGGAGGGGGAGGAGTGGGAGGAGGGGAAGAGAAATGGGAGGCGGGGAGGAGGCAGAAATTTCTTTTTTTCCAATATAAAAAAAAAAAACAAAAAAAAGAGGATAGCTTACAAACTTTTGGTTGGATGTCCAATGGTTAAAGCTCTAGTGATAATATTCTTATGGGAGACCTTGAGCTGCTAGGTAAAATTCTTACAAAAAACAGTTTCCATTAGAGAGCTTAAAACAGTTGCCTAAAAGGTACTCAAGCAGGTAAAGTATAAATCAACAGATAAAGTATACAGTAATCAACAAATACAGTATATTAATTATAATTCAGCTATGGCAAATGTGTCTATTAGATGTAAAACTTATTATACAACAGCTTTATAAAACATGCTGCTTATGGCTAAATCTTCTCAGTTTTGCTAGTTAAGATATTAAACTCTTAATTTAAACCAGTAGCCTGTCTGATATAAAAGGACAGGATAGAATCTGGATAATGGTTTAACAAAATATTGACTATGATCAATGTTTCTTATACTAAACAGTAAATTCATTGATAATTTTAAGATTGATTCCTGGACAATTGCCTTTGCTAAATTCAAAGGCCAAAAACAATGTTCTTTTCCCAGATCACTGCTACTATTTTTGCACCTGTATCTTGCTAATGTTATAGCAAAAAATCCCTTAAAGGATATTATGCTAAATTTTATAAATGGCTATTCCAATGGAGGAACTGCATATATGGCTAACAATAATAAAAATTATGGAGCATAACAAGGCTCCTTCAAAGCAACTCATGAAAGTTACCAGCAGATCCTGATGTAAACAGATCTGGCTTGATAACATCAAGCTTACCTTTGATAATACAAGGTGAAAAAGCCCTTACAATGCATTATGAAAAAACCCGACCTGTATATATATTTGGGGTCGAGGATGTGTTTGTGCTTTTTTCACAGAAAGAAAATAAATTCTGGACGTGATGTCGAGGCTGCGGACATAGAGGAGTTCCAGACTTCCAGAGATGATTGAGGAGAGGTCTTTGGTCCGGTCTTCCCTGCCCCCAAGGAAAGGAGTGCCTGCTAACAAAACCAGCTACACCACTCTGCAGGGTGTCATCCTGCCTCCAGAGTCCAGGGAGACCCGGCTGACATAAGGGCCAGGATGTGCTTTATGTAGCTGAATCCAGCTCGCCTCACCCTGGTTCCCCCACCTGTCCTGGAGCACAAATGCTAAACTGCTTCTGCAGCTTGAACTCTGGTCTGCTTTGGAGCTGAGTTGCAGACTAAACATCAGACTGCTTTAAACTTTGGGACACAGAACTCATTTTAATTAAAACATTAACCTCTCTTCACTTAAGAAGGGGGAAAATTGGGGGTTCCTGTCACTGTTGCTCAGAGACTGGAACTGGTGGTATTTGATAACATCAATGTATGTCATTGTACTCCTACTGAAATTGATCTAATGATATTTGTAACTGCGTATAGATGTTGGGAAAAGTTTGACACATGCTGTAAAGTGTTTGGGTCTAATGCATATGTTAAAAATTTTAGATTTTGATCCCTTTTACACTGCCCTAATTTTTGGCAGGCAGCACACGTAACTTTATGTGGAGTAGGCACTTAGGAAGGAGGACATACCATAGGCCAGACTAAAAGATGAATACTGTTTGGGAAAAAGCCCTTTCTTCTTGTTTGGAGATGGAGTTATTGGTGCCAAAATTATATCATTATATCTTTTGTTTGAGGAGATCCTCATAGTCTTTTCATTAATGATAGACACAGGGGCCCAATGACGGGAGTTAGTGTGGATCCTCGCCTGAATAGCACACCATACAGAGGTTGTAGAAACCGGCTCAACATGGCATGGTACACGTATGAGGGAGCTCTCGCATGGCCCAAGACAGGGTGCCCTGTGATCTGCTTACTTTAATCCTGCTAGATGCCTTTTATTTGAGGAGCTCCAAGGATGGCAGGATAATCCCCCAACCTAAGGCAGGGCCCTGGGAACCCTAGGATGGGTAAGGGGGAACGAAAAAAGGCCTGGTCCCCACTCGACCTAGGAGTCATCGGGCACCCCTCTGTTCCCAGGAGAGGTGGTTTGCTTCACCACTCGAGAGGAGGGTCTCTCCTTATCTCAGTCCCTTCTCCTTTGGTCTGACACCATGGTTGACTCTGACTGGTGCTCTCCACGTGATAGCTGCCTGCCTTTGTATGGGAGGGGGGAGAGGGGATCTGTTGGGAGCCCTTTCCCCCTAGAGATCATTGCAGGAACCATCGCCCTTGGGAGGCTGCGGGGAACCCCACACCCATGTTTGTGCTGGGAATGGTTCTGTTGCCCCACACCCAGTTGAAGCTATTAATGGAGAAAAATAAAATAAAAAAAATGGGAAAAAAGAATATAATAAGAAAAACAAAGCTAAATCCCAAAATAAAATTAGTAAATGTATAAGAAAAATCACAGACACCTTGCTGAATACCATCCATAGTGTAAGCAAAGTGGTTATTAAATTCCTGAATGGTTATATTGTCTATAATCATGTAACTTTCAAATTTATTAATTCGCTAACATTCCTTAAGAAATTTCAGTAAATTGTTGTAGATGTAATAATTTTTATTGGCCAGCAGGTGTCACGATTATAGCTATGTGACTTAGTGCCATGACTAGTGGCTGCATGAACATTCCCGCTTTGGTTTCTGCCTAAAAACTGATAAATATGCTTTGATTGACAAGTTAATAGCAATTATTGAGTTGACCTGATTTTGGTATCGCCAAAGTTTGTAATATACATTAATCCAAATCTGGTTTTTCTCCACTACTTTTCTGTTGTGTTATTCAGAAAGAAGATGGAATGTATATAGAAAGTGAACTATAACCATATTTTCCTCATAAGAGTGAAAAAAAGACCTGTATTTCTCATACATGGTAACTGACATGGTGTCACACATTTCAGTTCACCATATATGTACATCTTTTGTCTTTTTTCTTTCTTGTGATCACCAAAGCTAGCAACTCATGTGAACCCTAGTTATTCAGCTAATAAAAATCTACAAAACACTGAATTGATACAAAAATTCGTATTTATATGGACTTCCTATTCCTGAGATAGATATTGAAATCTGCCACAGTTGACATGGACTGGAATATAAAAATTCATTAGTCTAGGGCTATATATTTTCATGTAACAGTTGTTGCATTCAGAGAACATCCAGTGGCATCCTTGGGGATGTGGTATCAGGACATATTTGGTGTCAGGTTTCAAGAAACCACAACAAATTTCCAGGGCAAACATTTTGGATTACTGCTCTGTCCAGCTCCAAATGGAATCTTACACCATACCATGAAACCTGAAGTATGTACAATGCTTGTGAAGGAAGACTCTTGGTTATTTAAAGTAATGCTAAACTGGATCATGACTAATTGTTACAGTGCCAAAGAAAATGATGAGGTTAACTGAAGTTCAGATTATAGCCGATTATGAGATAAGTTAAAATGAGACTATGTATTATTTTGCATCAAATATATACCTAGAACTGAGGCAGTTTAAAGTCTTAAATAAAGAACTTCTAATCATTGCCTGAATTTGTAGAATGGGTGTTCAAGACAGTGCCTTGGCCATCTGGGCCTTTATTAAGCTGCACTGTTCCAAATAATTGTAGCCATAAAAGAACCATGTCTATAAGAGAAAAGATTCTACTACAAGCCTGGAACAGGGGAAAGTGAAACTCATTTGTCCTATAGACACCCAGGTCCCTCGCTCACACTCTTTTCCTGAAGCTTTAATAAATAGAAAATTAAAAGTATATTTTAACAAAGTATATAAATTACTTATTAGTTTTCAAATGCTATTTTTATATTTTCCTATATTCTAATTTGGAAGTCATTATTAATCCCCAAAATATGAAAGTATTTTCAGAGTTTTTTCATTGAACAATTTTCCACTTAAATCTTGTTCTTAGGTTAATGATATATTATAAATTATACTTTTCCAAAATTATAGAAGAGATATTCAAGTATGAATTTGTTATTTATATATGGATGAACTTCTATTCCAAAAAAAAAGATTTTTAACTATGACATTTACTACCACATTGCTCTGATTCTTGGCAAAATTAATTATTATTTACAGATGAGACTTTAGTATTTGTACAAGCTCATTATGTATAGGTTTTACAAGTAATAGTTTAGGACTGATTTTTGTTATTTCTATAGCTTTCCAATTTTAATTTACATGACATTTAAAATATATTTATCATTTCAATATGTTTTAAATATTAACATAAAGACTTAAGCATACTTTATATGTATCTGTGTATTTAAAATGTTATTCATTTATGTCTTGCTTTCTTTAGATAGAAAAGTCACTAAAGAGTTTGGTGTTATAGACATAGCCAGAAGACAGGTGAGAAGTTAGGAAGATATGAGCCTATATCTCTGTAAGATCCAATATGTAATTATTTTATACCTCCTAGAAAGGAGATTATAGAAATTAATGAACAAAATTTACATTCATTGATTTTTATGCAATCAAATCTACAAGCAAAGAAGTTTATTATTTGTTTCAGTAATATCTCAGAAAGGCTTATTTAAAATAAAAATATTCACTCTTCATAGCACTGTTGGGAAAAGCTTTCTATTATACTACTTAGGATGTAACATATAAATGGAAGGTCTTCAGAAGGAGGATTTTGCCAAATCTTAGAAAAATGTTGAAAAAATAAAATTTGCTCTAATAATTCCTCCTCATACAGTCCATCTATGTCAATAAACATATACATTTATGTAGAAGGAACTGCACAACAGTTAGATAGAAGACAATCCAACATCACAGATATGAAGATGTGCAAAAGTTTCTATTATGTTGATATGTATAAATATTTAAAAAGTGTATAAGAAAAAGGATATTGTGCTGTGTCACTGATCTTTCTATAGTATATCCATTTATCATTCTATCCATCCAGCAGATATCTATCTATCTACCTATCTATCTATCTATCTATCTATCTATCTATCTATCATCTATCTATCTATCTATCTATCTATCTATCTATCTATCTATCTATCTTTTATCTCTATTCTCTCCCTCTTCCTTCACTTGATGTGGGGAGCTGTAGAAATCCATTATTACTTGTAGCTAACCTCATAGACGGGCTATGTAACACAGAACTGTGGCCTCTAGGAAGTACATGACAACACACAATGTATATGTAAATAAATGAGCTTGATAGTGGAAATATACAAACAAATACTGAGTATCATGAGAAAAAAAATTTAAAGAACAAACCCTAGTTTGATTTTTATCAAAAAGTGCATGAAAATGAATATTTTTTTATTTTATGCTTTCTGTTATATACAAAATGAACTCCATAGGCTCTTAAAGGGGCAGCAATCTTAGGAAGTAGGGCCTTGCTCATGTAAGTTTTGTCTTGTTAGAGGAACTGTGTCACAGGTGGTAGGCTTTATGGTTTTAAATGTTCAAGCAAGGCCCAGTATTGTTTTCTTCCTTCTGGCTATCAACCCAGCTGTAGAATTCTCAGCTACCTCTCCAACACCATTCTGCCTACATGTCACCATCCTTTCTGCCATGGTGATAATGAACTAAACCGCCGAACTTTAAGACAGCCTGACTGAAATATTTTTCTTTATTACAGTTTCTATAGTCATGATGTTTCTTCAAAGGAATAGAATCCCCAACTAAAACAGAAGTTGGGAACAGCAGTAAGGTATTGCTTTGATAGGCCTGGCTATACTTTTGCTTGAAGGAAAATGGAACAGGGGCTCTTCTGGTTGCAGGCGCTTCGGTAGTCACCGAATACCATCCAGCCATGGCCAAGTCCAAGAACGACACCACACACAACCAGTCCCGGAAATGCCACAGAAATGGCGTCAAGAAACCCCGGTCACAAAGATACGAATCTCTCAAGGGGGTTGACCCCAAGTTCCAAGTTGACCATGTCCTGATAGATGATCTTCATCTTACTTTTGTTCAAGTTCAACCACAATGAATTTTGGTAAACCAGTCTATATGTTTTGTTATTCTTCAAGGTTAGTGTTTTGGACACGATGCAATGCCAGAGTTACATCTTTCAATACTCTGCTCATAACACAATAACATTTCTATAGTGTATAGTTTCATGTAAGTTCTGAATCCTAGAGCTAGTTAAAATATATATATATATATATATATATATATATTGCTATATATGATAATGCCAGGTAGAATTAAATAGAACAATAAATCTCCTCAGGAACAACAGGAGAAATTGCTCCATAAAACCATGTTATTCATACCTATTATAGGGTTAATATATAACTGTCCCCAACACACTTAGTTTTCTTTCTTTACTTTTTTTCCAAAATTATTTAATTTTTTTATTTAGCTAACCAATAAGGTCACAACTGACTACATTTAGACTACAAAATTGCATATGCTTACAAAAAGTTCCCAATAAAGGTCAATAGAAAAATGACAGACTTTTTGGCAATGTAAATATTTTATGATAATGTAAAATGTTGTGGCATTTTCAGATTCTTATGCCAATTTGCAACCCTTCTTTAAAATTATCCATTAAGTTGAGCAGATTAATTAAATTGTAAAAGAAAAAATAAAATATTCATTTTTACAGCAAATATAGTTCAATTTCTTGATAGCACTATAACATTATTAAAGTAGTTATTTTATCATCATCATTTTCAACAGCAACAGTAACAGTTAATTTACTTAAATTGCACTACAATTAAGTTTTTTACAATAATGTTTTAAGATCATTATAACTTCCCTTACATATTGGCACTATAAATTGAACTCAGATTTCCATAAAATGAGGAGTTGTGTTGTAATTACAGTAGACAAAAGGGGGCTCTGAATATAATCTTTCTTATATTTCTAAATTTGTTAAGAAGATATGTTTCTTTCATTTCTGTCCCTCCATGTGTTCAAGAAGAATTCTTAGTGTCCAATTGTTACGGTGATAGATATTTGGACATACATCATAACTCTATATAGTTAATTCTTAGATTTTTATACTTAAGCACTCACAGCTTTGAAAGAATGAAAAGTGTCTAGAAATAAATTAAGAGTGGGTATAAGAATTAAAGGTAGATATATGTCAAACAGAAAATATTAGAGTTATTCTATTAAGTTAATCCCCATTTTTTATTGCTTTTAAAACACAAATGGGCATAAACTCTGTTTATTTAACACTATTTTCAAAAAGAAAATATATCCACTAATCCTAGAAAGTTTTGATATTTCTTCTGAATGAATGGAACCCAGATAAGCTCCATGTTATCTTGTGGCAAGCTATCGAAAAATTACTTCTTTCTGGGACTTGGTACTCCACATGAGCCTCCCTCCATATGATTTTCTCAATTAGATGCCAAAAAAGTATGCTGCTCTTTCTCTTTTTAACTCCCTTGGTATTCCTTAGCCATTTCCAGGAACTCTGTTTTTTTTTATTATTATTATTAAAGATTTCTGTCTCATCCCCACCGCCGCCTCCCCTTCCCTCACCCTCCCCCAATCAAATCCCCCCTCCCTTGTCAGCCCAAAGAGCAATCAGGGTTCCCTGCTCTGTGTGAAGTCCAAGGACCACCCACCTCTATCCAGGTCTAGTAAGGTGAGCCTCCAAACTGCCTAGGATCCCACAAAGCCAATAGGTGCAGTAGGATCAAAAATCCATTGCCATTGTTCTTGAGGTCTCAGTAGTCCTCATTGTCTGCTATGTTCAGCGAGTCCTGTTTCATTCCATGCTTTTTCAGACCCAGGCCAGCTGGCCTTGGTGAGTTCCCTATAGAACATCCCCATTGTCTCAGTGTGTGGGTGCACCCCTAGCGGTCCTGAGTTTCTTGCTCGTGCTCTCTCTCCTTCTGCTCCTGATTTGGACCTTGATATTTCAGTCCGGTGCTCCAATGTGGGTCTCTGTCTCTGTCTCCTTTCATCGCCTGATGAAGGTTAATATTCAGGAGGATGCCTATATGTTTTTCTTTGGGTTCTCCTTCTTATTTAGCTTCTCTAAGAACCCGAATTATAGGCTCAATGTCCTTTATTTATGGCTAGAAACCAAATATGAGTGAGTACATCACATGTTCCTCTTTTTGGGTCTGGCTTACCTCACTCAGGATAGTGTTTTCAATTTCCATCCATTTGCCTGCAAACTTCAAGAAGTCCTTGATTTTTACTGCTGAGTAGAACTCTAATATGTATATATTCCATACTTTCTTCATCCATTATTCAATTGAAGGGCATCTAGGTTGTTTCCACATTCTGGCTATTACAAACAATGCTGCTATGAACATAGTAGAGCATATATTTTTGTTGTATGATACGGAATCTCTTGGGTATATTCCCAAGAGTGGTATTGCTGGGTCCATGGGTAGGTTGATTCCGAATTTTCTGAAAAACCTCCACACTGCTTTCCAGAGTGGTTGCACAAGTTTGCATTCCCACCAGCAATGGATGAGTGTACCCCTTTCTCTACAACCTCTCCAGCAAAGGCTATGATTGGTGTTTTTGATTTTAGCCATTCTAACAGGTGTAAGATGGTATCTTAAAGTTGTCTTGATTTGAATTTCCCTGATTGCTAAGGAAGTTGAGCGTGACTTTAGCTGTCTTTTGGCTATTGGAACTTCTTCTGTTGAGAGGCCTCTGTTCAGCTCAGTGCCCCATTTTATAATGGGGTTGATTAGCCTTTTACGGTCTAGTTTCTTGAGTTTTATATATATTTTGGAGATCAGACTTTTGTCAGTTGTGGGCTTGGTAAAGATTTTCTCCCAGTCAGTGGGTTGCCTTTCTGTCTTAGCGACAGTGTCCTTTGCTTTACAGAAGCTTCGCAGTCTCAGGAGGTCCCATTTATTCAATGAGGCCCTTGATGTCTGTGCTGCTGGGCTTAAATGTAGGAAGTGGTCTCCTGTGCCCACGTGTTGTAGAGGACTTTCCACTTTCTCTTCTATCAGGTTCAGTGTGTTCGGACTGATATTGAGGTCTTTAATCCACTTGGACTTGAGTTTTGTGCATGGTGATAGATATGGATCTATTTTCATTCTTCTACAGATTGACATCCAGTTTTGCCAGCACAATTTGTTGAAGATGCTCTCTTTTTTCCCATTGTATACTTTTAGCTCCTTTATCGAAAATCAGGTGCTCTTAGGTTTGTAGGTAAAAGTCAGGGTCTTCTATTTGATTCCATTGGTCAACTTCTCTGTTTTTATGCCAATACCAAGCTGTTTTCAATACTGTAGCTCTGTAATAGAGTTTGAAGTCAGGAATGGTAATGCCTCCAGACGTTCCTTTATTGTTTAAGATTGTTTTGGCTATCCTGGGTTTTTTGTTTTTCCATATAAAGTTGATTATTGTCTTCTCCAGATCTGTGAAGAATTTTGATGGGATTTTGATGGGGATTGCATTGAATCTATAAATTGCTTTTGGTAGAATTGCCATTTTTACTATGTTGATCCTCCCAATCCAAGAACAAGGGAGATCCTTCCATTTTCTGGTATCCTCTTCAATTTCTTTCTTCAATGCCTTAAAGTTCTTGTCAAATAGATCTTTCACTTCTTTGGTTAGAGTTACGCCGAGATATCATAAAGGGGTGTTGAATTTTGTCGAATGCTTTTTCAGCATCTATTGAAATGATCATATGGTTTTTTTCTTTCAGTTTATTTATATGGTGTATTACGTTGATAGATTTGCATATGTTGAACCAGCCCTGCATTTCTGGGATGAAGCCTACTTGATCATAATGGATAATTTTTCTAATGTGTTCTTGAATTCGGTTTGCAAGTAATTTATTGATAATTTTTGCTTCAATATTCATGAGTGAGATAGGCCTGTAATTCTCTTTCTTGGTTGGGTCTTTGTGTGGTTTTGGTATCAGGGTAACTGTAGCTTCATAAAAGGAATTTGGCAATGATTTTCTGTTTAAATATTGTGAAATACATTAAGATATATAGGTATTAGCTCTTCTTGGAAGTTCTGGTAGAATTCTTCATTGAAACCATCTGGTCCTGGGCTTTTTTTGGAGGGGAGATTTTTGATAACAGCTTCTAGTTCTTCGCGACTAACCGGTCTATTTAGATCGTTCACCTGGTCTTGGTTTAGCTTCAGTATATGGTACTTATCTAAAAAAAATGTCCATTTCTTTTGCATTTTCCAGTTTTGTGACATACAGGATTTTGTAGTAAGATCTAATGATTCTCTGAATTTCCTCTGTGTCTGTGGTTATGTCCCCCTTTTCATTTCTGATCTTATTTATTTGCATGTTCTCTCTTTGTTGTTTAATTAGTTTGGATAGGGGTTTGTCGATCTTGTTGATTTTCTCCAAGAATCAACTTTTGGTTTCATTGATTTTTTGGACTGTTTTATGTGTTTCTATTCTGTTGATTTCTGCCCTCAGTTTGATTATTTCCAGTCTTCTACTCCTCCTGGGCACGTCTGCTTCTTTTTTTTCTAACGCTTTCAGGTGTGCGGTTATGTCCCCGATGTATGCTTTCTCCGTTTTCTTTAAGTGTGCATTTAGTGCTATGAACTTTCCTCTTAGTACTGCTTTCATCGTGTCCCATAGGTTTGAGTATGTTGTCTCTTAATTTTCATTAAATTCAAGGAAGACTTTAATTTCTTTCTTAATTTCTTCCTTGACCCAGGTGTGGTTCAGTAGTTGACTGTTCAGTTTCCATGAGTTTGTCGGCTTTCTGGAGGTATCATTGTTGTTGCTTTCTAACTTTAATCCGTGGTGATCTGATAAGCCACAGGTGGACACTGATTTTTTTGTATCTGTGGAGGTTTCCTTTGTTACCGAGTATGTGGTAAATTTTCGAGAAGGTTCCATGAGCTGCAGAGAAGAAGGTATATTCTTTCCTGTTTGGGTGTAGTGATCTATAGATGTCTGTTAAGTCCAATTGCTTCATTACCTCTAAAAATTCTCTTAATTCTCTATTAGGTTTCTGTCTGATTGACCTGTCCATTGGAGAGAGAGGTGTATTGAAGTCTCCTACTACTAGTGTGTGTGGTTTAATGTCTGCCTTCAGTTCTAGTAATACTTCTTTTCGATAACTGGCTGCTTTTGTATTAGGGGCATAGATATTCAGGATTGAGACTTCATCCTGATGACTTGTTCCTGTTAAAAGTATAAAGTGTCCATCTCGATCTCTTCTCATTGATTTAAGTTTGAAGTCAGTTTTGTTAGAAATTAATATGGGCACACCTGGTTTTTTCTTAGGACCATTTACTTGAAAGACCTTTCCCAACCCTTTACTCTGAGTAGATGCCTGTCTTTGTGGTTGAGATGTGTTTCTTGCAAACAGCAGAATGTTGGATCCTGTTTTCCTATCCAATCTCTTAGCCTGTGCCTTTTTATAGGTGAATTGAGACCATTAATATTAAGTGATATTAATGACCAGTGGTTGTTTACTCCAGTTATTCTTATTGTTTTTGGTAGTAGAGTTTGTGTGTCTCCCTTCTTTGAGTTATGCTGGTGAAGGGTCTCTAGATGTTTGAGTTCTTGTAGGCAGTGTTGGCCATGTTGGATTCCTTGGGTTGTGATTTTCCTTCTATTACCTTCTGTAGGGCTGGATTTGTGACTACATATTGCTTAAATTTGTTCTTATCCTGGAATGTCTTGTTTTCTCCATTGATAGTGAACAATAGCTTGGCTGGGTATAGTAGTTTGGGTTTGCATCCATGTTCTCTTAGCTTCTGCAGTACCTGTATCCAGGACCTCCTGGATTTCATGGTTTCCATAGAGAAGTCAGGTGTAAGTCTGATCAGTTTACCTTTATAAGTTACTTGGCTTTTTTCCTTTGCAGCTCTTAATATTCTTTCTTTAACCTGTATAGTCTGTGTTTTGATTATTATATGGCGAGGGGTTGTTTTTCTTTGATCCAATCTGTTTGGTGTTCTGTATGCTTCTTGAATATTCAAAGGATTATCTTTCTTTATGTTGGGAAAGTTTTCTTCCATAATTTTGTTAAAAATATTTTCTGGGCCTTTGAGCTGTGATTCTTCACCTTCTTCTATTCCTATTATTCTTAGGTTTGTTCTTTTTATTGTGTCCCATATTTCCTGAATGTTTTGTTATGAGAATTTGTTGGCTTTGCTGTTTTCTTTGATCAGTGCATTTATTTTCTCTATCATGTCCTCTGAATCTGAGATTCTTTCTTCTATCTCTTGTATTCTATTGATTATGCTTGTTTCTCTAGGCTCTGCTCGCTGACCCAGATTTTCCATATCCAGCTGGTCCTCAGTTTGTGTTTTCTTCCTTGCTTCCATTTCAGTTTTCAATTCTTGAATTGCTTCCTTTACCTGATTGTTCATTTTTTCTTGTTTTCCCAGGGTTTCATGTACGTATTTACTCATTTCTCCAAACTTTTGGTTATACTTCTCATCCATTTCTATAAGGGCATTTTTCTCATGTTGTTTAATGGACTCTATTGCTTTCATAAAGTCAATTTTTTCCACTTCTCCCGTATTAGGGTGTTCAAGTCCATCTGTTGTACGATCATTGTGTTCTGGTGTTTTCATGTTGTTTTTCAGATTATTGGGTGAATTCTTGCCTTGGTGCCTGCCCATCTCATCCTATCGAAGCTATCCAATGGGTCTTTTAAAACTGGATCAGGTTTCCCTGTTGGCCAGGGGCTCCTCTTACAAAATGCTGTCGCTCTGTTTCCTGGCTTCTGCCAGGGGCCAAGTTCCCTCTCGCCCCTCAGAAGTGTCTTCAGGAACAGGACCTGGTTCCTTCCTTGCTAGTGAGCTCGCCACCCAAAGGCCTACCTCTTTGCCTTAATTGTAGTGGGGCGATCTGCTCTCCGTGTTGTGCGCCGGTCCCCGCTGTCTGCCGCCACCTGCGCAGGGGCGCCACCTGTGCTGGGCCCCGCCTGGGCCTGCTTGTGCCAGTCTTTCTTTACTTTTGAAGATTTATTTTATTTATGTGTATGTGTGAGTGAGTGCACATGTATAAGTGTACATGGATGCAGCTGCCCACAAATTTTTGAAGAACATATTGAATTCCTCAGTGCCAGGGTCACAGAAAATTTTGAACAGTCTCACATGGGCACTATCAACTTTACCAAGTAAAATTTCCAAGAGTAGCTAGCAACATTAACAACTGTTCTTTTTCTCCAGCCTGAAATATTACATATTTAAAGCCTAAAACCTTAAGTGTGAATTAAAAACCTGTGGTCTCACTTTAATGTAGGTGCATGTAATTAATCCAATTGCTTTAAAAAAAAAGCAAGAAAAGAAGGATAATGAATTTACTGTAAATGTGAATAAAAGCAGGTAGATTTCTGAAAGAGAAACTACAACATTAAATATTACATTCATATTTGAACTAATACACAAGTTTTATATTTTATATCTATATAAAATTATTTATTTACTCAGTATCTATGAAGGAAACTATTAATCTTATTTTATATAAAGAAAATTATTCCATATAAAAGTGGATATGAGGGAACATTTTGAAGACAGTATTTAATCCTCAAAAGAAACACCTCTTGTCCATAGTGGTCATTTTCAGTTGTATCAGTATTATGCCCCCTTCTCTTTCTCAGACACACACACACACACATACACACACAGACACACACACACACACACATCCATCCATCCTCTATGTTGACTAGGATTATAAAAACTTTGCTGCATCTGTAGAAATATTGATTATATATGTAATAACATGACTGGCACACATAATATAATTTGACAATCAAACAAGACCTAACAACAGAGGGGAAAAATTTATTTCTCCTCAAAATAATATATTCTTTCATCTAAAACCATCTGACTTAACAATTAACAAAGCAAATAGAAAGGCATGAAGGATACTGTTGCTGGAAAAGGTAGAAAGATTTATTTTAAATCCTTATTGAAATTTACTCTCCTATTATGAAAATTAAAAAGCTAGGTTGGACAATGCTAAACTATGATGTTTTTTGAAAAGCTCAAAGTATACCTCCACTTCATAGTATGTGTTTTTAGTTATATATTTATGTAGTAGTAGTAGAATTAATTTTAGAAATGACAAAATTCTTCTAAAGGAACATAAGAATATCAACAATAATAGTATATAGTAAAGCAATATATAAAATATGAAAAACATAAAAATGTTCCAGAAAGCCTAATTTTATTCTGATTGAGGAAGAGGTGAAAACAATTAATTATACTATCTTAATGACAGCTATTTACAATTTCATATGTATGTGACCAGTTTTAGTTTTTCTCAGTCATGCATGTCTTTTAGTAGAAGGTTTCTCATCTTTATTACCTCACATGCATTTCCAGACACTTCTTTCTGAATGAAGACTATATTTGAGTAGAAGAATACATGCATCATATGCACATGTTCTTGGGCTTGTTATCTAGCTTTCATGATGAAAATAAAGCTTTTCTTTTATAATATGTAAATAGCTATAAACATAGTGTCACTTATCAATAATAAGTTTATATAATATTAAGACTCACAATTTTTCTTCAGATCCTTTCATTTATGATCATATGTTTTACATACAGTGCAATATGATGTGAGCCTTGTCAGTTTTCCTTTTACTACCTCTTGGATTTATTGTTTTTATTCTATTTTCTCTACCTTAATCTAAGTATAATTATACATCACTTTCATCCAAGTTAATACAACATCTAAACACTTTGTACTTCCTCCAGACTCTTATGACCCTTTTCATTTTTACATTGATTAAAATAATCTTCCTGAAACACTTACACAATGTAGTTGAGAATATTTAACCTGCTGTTCAAAAGTTTCCTTTTTCAAACATTAATAGGATTTCCATAATCATCTCTCATTAGAATCTTTCAAGGTGTTTGTTGTCTATTAACGTTTTTTTAATGAGATCACCAAAGATATTGCTCAGTATTGCCTTCTTTTCATATTTCTATTTTCTTCTCTATGTAAGCAAACCCAACAGCTAAAGCCTTGAAAACTGTTTCCACCTTCTGGCTAGTTTCATAATAACACTTCAACAGACAAACATGAATTAACAATGATGTGAGAAAGCACTTCAGTCAACTTAAAAGATTGATGTTAACTTTCTAATTGTCATGAAGTTCCACAATGAACGCATGACTGAATAGTTTGAATTGATATTTTAAATAGCAGCTTTTAACAGGCAATAGGTCATATTACAATTTGGACAGTATTTGAAATTTTAATAAATAATGCTAATAAAATCATGTTATACAGTCCAATAAATCAAAATCAGAATGTTGTTCAATTTTTGCAACCATTAATCTTATCAAGATATATGAGAAGTTCAAACTTAGTTACTAAGTAAAGGGTTCAATGAGTAGAACTTTTCCACAATTTTTCAACTAATTCAAAATCTCCATTACTAAAATTTTAGGAAAAAAATAAGTTGGCATTGGTGTCAGTGCCTGTATCACCACAGCTAGCAGTAGAGCAACACAGATTCCTGGAATTCATTGAGCAGCCTGTCTAGCTGATAGAGTTTAGCGAGAGACCTGATTTCTAGCATGTAAGAGAAGGGCCCGCATGTTGGTCCTGTATGCCCAGAAGTTAAATAATCAAACAGTAACTGTATTAATTAAATAACTGCTTGGCACATTAGCTCTAGTTTCTTGTTGGCTAACTCTTACATTTTTTTATTTATTTATTTTTTTATTCATTTATTAAAGATTTCTGTCTCTTCCCCACCTCCACCTCCCATTTCCCCCCTCCCCCAATCAAGACCCCCTCCTTCAACAGCCCAAAGAGCAATCAGGGTTCCCTGCCCTGTGGGGAGTCCAAGGACCTCCCACCTCCATCCAGGTCTAGTAAGGTGAACATCCAAACTGCCTAGGCTCCTCCAAAGCCAGAACGTGCAGTAGGATCAAAAACCCATTTCCATTGTTCTTAAGTTCTCAGTAGTCCTCATTGTCCACTATGTTCAGCGAGTCCAGTTTTATCCCTTGCTTTTTCAGACCCAGGCCAGCTGGCCTCGGTGAGTTCCCGATAGAACATTCCCATTGTCTCAGTGTGTGGGTGCACCCCTCGTGGTACTGAGTTCCTTGCTCGTGCTCTCTCTCTCCTTCTGCTCCTGATTTGGACCTTGAGATTTCAGTCCGGTGCTCCAATGTGGGTCTTTGTCTCTGTCTCCTTTCATCGCCTGATGAAGGTTAATATTCAGGAGAATGACTATATGTTTTTCTTTGGATTCTCCTTCTTATTTAGCTTCTCTAAGATCACGAATTATAGGCTCAATGCCCTTTATTTATGGCTAGAAACCAAATATGAGTGAGTACATCCCATGTTCCTCTTAGAAAAAAACCATATTAACTCTTACATTTTAATTTAACCTGTTTCTATTAATCAGTATATCACCATGAAAAAAACCATATTAACTCTTACATTTTAATTTAACCTGTTTCTATTAATCAGTATATCACCATGAGGTCATGTCCTACCAACAAAGATCCAGCATGTCTGACTATCAGTATCACTACAGTGTCCCCTCTGACTCTGCCCTCTGTCTCTCAGAATTCAGTTCTGTTTTCCCCACCTACCTGTTGTGCTCTATCAACAGGCCAAGGCAGTTTCTTTATTCAATAATGGTAATTACAGCACACAGAGGGGACTCCCACATTACCTCCCTTTTTCTGTTTTTTTCTTAAAAATACTTTATTTTATTTCATTTTATTTATCATTTTTTATTACTAAAGAATACCAATCCAAATTCCCACTCCCTCCTCTCCTCCCAGTCCCTTCCATTTGCCTCCTTTGACCCTTTCCCAACCCCTCCATCCCTAAGGGAGTGCCATGCACCCCACCCTATGGAAAGTCGAAGGCCCTCCCTACTGTGTCTA
This sequence comes from Microtus agrestis, assembly GCA_902806775.1. NCBI lineage: Eukaryota > Metazoa > Chordata > Mammalia > Rodentia > Cricetidae > Microtus > Microtus agrestis. The sequence continues at coordinate 390,802 of CADCXT010001205.1, forward strand.
GGTTGAGCAAGGTTTACATCCAAAGATTATAAAATCCCATAAAGCCGGTATATGCAAGCAAAGACACATCCCAGTGTCACTATCAGTGGCCCCTCTGTCTGCCCCAGGCATGCATCTGTCAACCACATTCAGAGGGTTCAGTTTGGTCCTATGCTTGTTCCTTCCCAGTCAGGCTGGTGTTGGTGAGCTTCCATTAGTTCAGGTAGACTGTATCAGTGGGTGTGCCATCATGATCTTGACCTCATTGATCTTATTCTCATTTCTCCCACTCTTCAACTGGACTTTGGGGAGCTCAGTTCAGTACTCCAATGTGGGTCTCTGCCTCTGTTTGCATCAGTTGCTGGATGAAGGTTCTATGGTGATATTTTAGATATTCGTCTGACTACATGGTAAGTCCAGTTCAAGCACCCTCTTCTCTATTGCTTAGGGTCTTAGCTGGAGTCATCCTTATAGATTCCTGGGTATTTCTCTAGTGTCAGGTTTCTTGCTAACTGTACAATTACTCCCTCATTCAAGATATATTTTTCTTTGCTTTCATTCCTATCTTCCATTTCAAGTATCCGTTTCCCTCAAATTCTTCTTACCTCTCTCCCTTTCCCTTCTCTCCCCTACCACCTTTCCTATACTCCATCCCTATATTCCCAATTTTGTCAGGTGATCTTGTCTATTTTGACTTTCCAGGTGGATTTATTTTTTTTAATGTTCACCTTGTTACTTAGCTTCTCTAGGATCATGAACTATAGGCTCAATATCCTTTCATTATGGCTAGTGTCCACTTATACATGAGTACATGCCATAGTCATCCTTTTGGGTCTGAGTTACCTCACTCAGGATGGGGTTTTCTAGTTCCAACTATTTCCATGCAAAATTCAATATGTAAATTTTTTTGTCACTGAGAAGTATTTTTTTTTGTTTTTTCAAGACAGGGTTTCTCTGTGGTTTTGGAGCTTGTCCTGGAACTAGCTCTTGTAGACCAGGCTGGTCTTAATGTGTACATGTGTCACATTTTTTTAATCGATTTTTTGGTGGAGTATCCAGGTTGTTTGCAGGTTTTAGCTATTATAAATAATGCTGCTATAAACATAGTTGAACAAATGTCTTTGTTGAATGATTGAGCATCTTTTAAGTACATTTCCTGTCTTCCACTCCTCCTGGGTGCATCTGCTTCTTTTTGTTCTAGAGCTTTCAGGTGTGTTTTTAAGTCACTGATGTGAGTTTTGTCTACTTCCTTTATGTGGGCAATTACTACTATGAAATTTCCTCTTAGCACTGCTTTCATAGTGTCCATAGGTTTGGCTATGTTGTCCCTTCATTTTCGTTGAATTCTAGAAATGCATTCCTGTTGTAATAGGAGCGGCGGGGCTGCATCTCCAACACCCCAGCCGCTTACACGGCTAGCTTTACCCAAAATAATTACACGGACACTGTATTCTTTTAAACACTACTTGGCCCTTTAGCTTCAACCTCTTAATCCATTTCTAATCATCTGTGTAAGCACCCCAAGGTGCACTTACCGGGAAGATTCTAGCCTACATCCATCTTGGGTCAGAGCTTCATCGCGTGTGTCTTGCTCTGAGAGGAGCTTCGTGAATTCTGAGCTCACTTCCTCTTCCTCGCATTTTGTTCTGTTTACTCCACCCAGCTATGTTCTAACCAATAAAATGGGCCAAGCCAGTTTCTTCATTAGCCAATGACCTTCCTCCATCACATTCCTTGTACTAGACGTGGTTCAATAGTTCACTGTTGTAGGCTTTCTGAGAGTCGTATTGTTGTTAAATTCTAACTATGAAGCATGGTCACCCTAAAAGATACAGGGGGTTATTCCAAATTTTTGCATATGTAGAGGTTTTATTTGGTACTGAGTATGTGATCAATTTCAGAGAAGATTCCATGAGGTGATGAGAAGAAAGTATGTTCCATTCCATTTTGTTTGGGTGGGAATGTTCTATAGATGTCTGTTAAGTCCATTTGATTCATGACATGTGTTAGTTCTCTTATTTTTCTGTCAAGTTTCTGTCTGTTTGACCTGTCCGTTGGTGAGAGAGGAGTGTTGAAGTCTCCTACTATTAATGTGTGCAGCTTTATGTGAAATATAAGCTTTAGTCATATTTCTTTTACATATGAGGGCGTTCTTGTATTAAGGGCATAGATGTTCAGGATTGAGATTTCATCTTGATGGATTATTCCTGTATGAGTATAAAGGGTGCTTTTCCATCTATTCTGACTGATTTTATTTTGAAATCTATTTTTTTTTAGATATTAGGATTGCCTTCTTGTTTCTTAAGTCCCTTTTATTGGATAATCTTTTCCCAATCCTTTACTCTGAGATAATATTTGTCTTTGAAATGGAACTCTGTTTCTTCTATGCAGAAGAAGGCTGTATCCTGTTTTCATATCCACTCTTTTAGAGTCTGTCTTTTTATAGGTGATTTGAAACCATTGAAATTAAGAGATATTAATGACCAGAAGTTGTTAATTACTGTAATTTTTCGTAGTAGTGTGTGTGTTTCCCTTCTCTGAGTTTTACTAGTGGAAGGTTATCTCTGGCCTGTGTTTTGGTGGGTGCTGATAGCTTTTTTGGGTTGGAGTTTTCCTTCTAGTACTTTCTGTAGGGTGTGGTTTGTGAATATGGATTGCTTTAATCTGGTTTTGTCATGAAATAACTTGTTTTCTCCATCAAAGTTGACTGAAATCTTTGATGGGTATAGCAGTCTGGTCTTGCATCTGTGGTTTCTTAGTGTCTGAAGCACATCTGCCCAGAAGCTTCCAGCTTTTGTAGTTTCCTTTTAGAATTTGGGTGTAATTCTGATAGGTCTACCTTTATAAATTACTTGAATTTTTCCATTGCAGCTCTTAATAATCCTTTCTTTATTCTGTTTGTTTAGCATTTAGATTATTATATGGTGTGCAGATGTGTTTATTTTTTTTTTTTTGATCCCGACGATTTGGTATTCTGTAAGCTTCTTGTATCTTCATAGGGCTATCCTTCTTTTGGTTGGAAAAGTTTTCTTCTATGATTTTGTTGTATATGTTTTCTCTGCCTTTGAGCTGAAATTCTTCTCTTTCTTCTATCCCTATTATTCTTAGGTTTGATCTTTTCATAGTGTCCCAGATTATAGTGACGAGTCCACTTGTTTTTCCTGACAGCCCAGAACTGAAATAACCACTCTATAGTAGAGTTTCAATTCAGGAATGGAGATGCCTCCAGAAGTTCCTTTATTGCACAGGATTGTTTTGGCTATGCTGGGTTTATAGCTTATCCATATAAAGTTGAATAATGTTATTTCAACATCTGTGGAGAATTTTGTTGGGATTTTGTTGGGTATTGCACTGAATCTGTAGATTGCTTTAGGAAATATTGACATTCTTACTATGTTAATCCTTCATATCCAAGAACATGGGGAGACATTTCCATTTTCTGAAAAAAATCTTTAATTTCTTTTTTCAGAGAATTAAAATTCTTATTATACATGTCTATAAATTTGGTTAGAATTTTCCAAGATATTCTATGTTATTTCTGGCTATTGTAAAGGGGGATGTTTCTCTGATTTTCTTTCAGCCAATTTATTATTTGCATATAGGAGGGTTACTGATTTTTTTGAGTTAATCTTGTTTCCTGCTACAATACTGAAGGTGTTATCAGTTAGTGTGGAGTCCCTTCTGTGTGCTGTGATTACCATTAATAAATAAAGAAACTTCCTTGGACTGTGGATAGGGCAGAATATAGGTAGGTGGGGAAAACTGGACTGAATGTTAAGAGAAAGAAGGCAGAGAAAAATGATGCTATGAAGCCACAGGAGATAGACATGCTGAAACTTTGCTGGTAGGCCATGACCTTGTGGTGATGCATGGATAAACAGAGATTGGTTAAATTAAGATGTATGAGTTAGCCAATATGAAGCTAGAGCTAATGAGCCAAGCAGTGATTTAATTAATACAGTTTCTGTGTGATTATTTCAGATCTAAGCTAGCTGGGTGGCCAGGACAAACAAGGGACCCTTTCTCCTACAATCAGTTGGAGGATATTTATTAAATATAATACTTGAAGTTCTAGTATTAAGTATGAAGTCAAAATCTAGCAATAAGTCAAAAAAGAGATCAAGAGGATACAAATTGGAGAAAAAGTCAAACTTTAACTATTTACTGATGATATGATAGTATACATAAATGACCTCCAAAATACAACCAGACAACTCCTACAACTGGTAAACCATGAAAATTATTTTTTGTTTTGTTTTGTTTTGAGACAGGGTTTTCTGTAGCTTTGGAGCTTGTACAGGAACTAGCTCTTATAGCCCAGGCTGGCCTCAAACTCGCAGAGATCCACCCACCTCTGCCTCCCCAATGCTGGGATTAAAGGCATGTACCACCACTGTCCAGTTTATCATAGAAATTTTTACAAATGAAAACATTTAATTGGTGCTGGCTTATAGTTTCAGTGGTTTAGTTCATTATCTTCATGGAAAGGAGAATGTTATAATTCAAGCAGACATGATACTGAATGAGATGTGAGTTTTATATCTTGATCCTGAGGCAACAAAATGAGACTGCCACACTGGGCATATCTTAACTTATGACACCTCAACGTCTGCTTCAACAGTGACACATTTCCTCCAACAAGTCCATACCAATTCCAACAAAACCACACCTCCTAATAGTGTCACTCTCTAAATGGTAAGCATTAAAACATGAGTCCATGTGGGCCTCTACTATTCAAGCCACCACAGATTTACAACAGTGACCTGACTGCAAAATATACTCAATAAAGTAGGGGCTCAGAGATTACAGAAGCAGCCAATTGTTTTTTATTGGATTTAAGGCTCACTCTATGAAATGGAACCTATTAGACATGCTAAATGGCCAAGAACTTGTGGCTAGATAAGTAAGGTGCCTTGAATAAAACCTGATATTGATTCTGCTAAAAGAGCAAAACCTTAAAATGACTCTTTTAAGGTTTTATAAATAAAACAATTTGTGGCATACTGCATAAATCAGATCCAACCCTCAAGTGAGAACCTTCTTCATGCTGTAGATGGAAATTAACAAAACAATACTCAAATGGCACATATTTTTTATAGACATCACTTATCCTGTGATAGTTTAGTGGTTAATATACAAGTAATTAGCATCCCACATATATTAGGTATCAGATGAGTTACTACACGATATCAGAAGCATTCAAAAATAACAGCTAAGTTGAATGAACAAAATAAAAATCCCCCTCACTTTGTTAACTGTTTCAAACATCAAGAAATTATGTTTAATGCTAAGTGCTCAGTTCTTATATATTTTTATCAATGAAGAAATGTGACATCAGTGAAACAAACACGTAGAAATTTAATTTGCTTGGAAATCACAGTGGACTTTAAAAATCAGAATCAAATTTTCAAAGGTATTGCTATTTTTTGGCTTCCCATATTACTGTGGAAAATTGCTGGCATATACCATGCCAAATTGTCATTAAACTTTATAGAATATTGTTGTTTGAAAATCCTCATTTGTCTCCTCTCCAAGGAATCCTCAAGCTTATATCTTTTTCTGTCTGCCAAAATCTTAGCATGAAAGAGTAGCTGTCTAGATGAAATTTAAAAATCAACAAAGTCATTGAAATAACAAGAAATGTGCTTGTTTCTTTACATTTGACAGTTGGAGCAGAATGAAAATTGATTCTAATTAATCCAGATAATTTCAATTGTTATTATATAGTCATCTGAAAAGCTTAGGAATATAAATATCTTAGGAAAATAAATCTGTCCAAATATAAAATTATTAGTCTTTTTCATAGTCAAATTATTTCTATATGTTCCTCAAATCCAATGTTCATGTCATTGCCTGACACACTTAGCATCTTTCACAAAAACTTATTGAAAATAAATTCTGAATCAAGATAAAGCGAACATTTTGTCATCTTTTGACAATATCTCAGTGCATATTTTGTTTTTTTCTAACTTCAAAGTAAAATGCTTCAAATTAATAATATTATTGACAACTGAAATATAAATGTAGTCAGAAATAATTCTAGAATTGTGAATCAAAATGAACCTACTAATAAGCACAAAGCTGTATTCTTAGATAAAACAACCTTTAACTTTTTGATGTGGTCAATTTCAGCAGCTTGATTCCATAACATGACCACTGTCTCTCTTTTTTCATTGTGTTATTAGTTGTATTATAATTTGCTCACACTTATCTAGAGGTTTTGTGTGTACGCACAATATGTTTGTATGTATGTACATGTTTATATGTGAGCCAGTGTGCATGTATGATTGCATTTTTGAAAGTCCCTATTCCAATAATCATGCCTGTTTTTCCTTGAGTATGTGATATTACTTTTCAATATCCATCTTTGTTGCCATATTACTTATCCACTGTGCAATATTACTATGATCACTGATGTAGTAACATAAAATAATATCTAGTAACTGTGTATTGGTGTTGAGAGTAATTTTAGCTAAATGCTCTCATTTATAGTTTCAAAGATTGATAATCCAGATGTCTTCTGTCCAGGCTGGGACAAGAGATTGCAATATTACATAACAACTTTATGAAATGTATTCAATATGTGCTAATGTTGAAATTTCTGCTCAATGAGGAAACTATTGACCACTTATATAACATATTATTTACCTATATGCTATAAATGAAAAAAGTAAGTGTACATAATGTATAACATAGAATATTAGTAAAATTTAAAAAGCCTGCCAACAATCTAACTATAAATAAATATAGTAACATTTGTAGAACAAAACATTAAAGACTACCTGTACAACATCAGAATTATAACTACTTATCTGTATGAAATAGAATTAATTTTCAAAATACACATTGTGCACTGGCTGAAGAGCTAGCTAGTAGTTAAGCTTCCGTTCTGCTCTTTTATAGTTTCAATTTCTATATCTATATTGGTATCAAAATTGATATAGGTATAGATATAGGATAAAGATTCCATAGCGAAAATTTCATAAATGATAACTACAATTAAATACTGTTTCACACTTTAACAGAGTGGCACAAATGCAAAATTTGATAGTATAAGTTGTTTACACAACTATGGAAAGAGACATCCAATATTTTTATGGTGTAACTGTATAATGGAACAAACATAATGGTGGTTCCTTATTTGAAAATACAACAGCCTCATTGATTTTCATGATGGTAATTCAAACCTCTCCTCCTAGGAAAAGAATACAACATGCTATGGACTTGGTTTAATTTAATTGTATAAACTCATCTGCTTATTCTTAAAATGAACCTTTACATATTTATATAAATGATCTTGTTTGTAGGGGAATCCTTACCTTCCTGTTTTTAATCACCTTTTACCTAAAATCTGTCCAAACTTCATTTTTCAGTGAGGAAATACCTTTTGGTATCGTGTCACATGGTTTTACTCTCAGCATTCAGGAAGTAGAAACAAGTAGATTTCTGTGAGTATTAAATCTTCCTGATCTACATAGAGAGTTTTTGAACAGTCAGAGCTACACAATGGACTTCTGTCTCAAAACATGCAAACAACAAGAAAGGGATACCATCCTAAATAACCCTAACTAATTTTCCATTATCTTTATGGTTATTTGTACCATTATTCTTTGTCTGGAAGTATAGATTTTGCTGTATTATTGATTAAATTTAGTTAATAAATCTCTAATTGGGATTCACAGCCACCTAAGTTTGCCAGGATTTAGTGGTTCACAGCCACCACACTCAGAGAGCACAGAGTTACCACATGTGACTCTCACCCAGATTGAGGCAACAGAAATCAAAGAATGAAACATTCACCTTCAAAGGTTAGACTAGCTATTTTCAACAAGAAGAACCTCAAAAACCCCATTCTCAGATGCCAGAAACTCACCACAAAAGTGCAAATGAGAAAAATCCACACAATATACATTTTAAAGAAGCCAGCAAACTATTATAATAAGCTCCTAATATGGCAGTTTAGCTAAAACAAGACTAATTATCACAACACTGGGACTTCAAAATAGCATTTATGAATGTAGACTATCTTAAAGGGATACAAGCACCTTAAGAAAGACCATAAAAAAGAAATAACTGAATGAAATATTGAAACCAACACAAGACATGAAAGAATTAAATGAAAAAATAAAAATTTTAAGAAAAAATCCAAAATAAAAAATTGAAATGAAAAAGTTGTAAAGTCAAACAAAATCATCATATGTAAACCCCAACAAACATATTAAAAGGCATGGAAGAGAGAATTTCATGTCCTGAAGACAAGGTAGTAAAACTAACTTACTCAGTCAAAGAAAATATCCAGTTATATTGCATCAAAGAATTCTTGGACAATATCAAATACCAAACATATAAATAATTAGTATAGAAAAAGGGAAGAAATCCTGATCATAAACATAGAAAATGTTTTTACAAAATAATAGAAAATATACTCTAAAGAAAGAGATTCCTCACAAAAAAAGGAATCACATTGAACATCAAATTGACAAGACTAGAAATTTCCCATGTCTCACAATAATCAAAGCACTCAATGTGCAGAATAAAGAAAATAAGTTACATTAAAGGATGCCAGGGGGAAGATCAAGTCAAATATAAATGCTGTAACATTAGAATAACTCCTGAAATAAATGCTACTTCAAAAGCTGTAAGGATTTGGATCACTATTTTCTATTTCCAAAAGATCACCAAACCAGCCCATACTACTACATGCAGCAAAATTATTCATAGCAATAAAGAAAGAAAGAAAAAGGCCTTATATTTAAAAGCAAATTTAAATTATTTATGTCAACCAATCTAACTCTAAAGCAGAGGTAAACTTCATTCTGAATAGAAAGTTAAGTACACAAAGGTTATAACTAATCACAGTACAATTGATGAACAGAGAGGAAAGAAATCCATACCAGAAAGACAAGAGAATAGGATTAATAAACACTATTTTCAATAGAAATATGTAAACTAAAAAGCCAGGCATGGTGGCACTAAATTCTTTTGATTATAGACTTTGATGTTGTAGTGTAACTCCATAAACTCATTCCTCCTAAGTCCCACAAGTTATTGATACATTTTTACCACAATTAAATTATAAATAATACCAAAATTGAGTAAATGAGAGTGAATTACTGTAGTGAGATGCCTTACCATGTGTTTAGGGGAGGATGATTATAGTATTTAAAGTTTGAACTGGAAAAGCAATTGAGTGCTCAGAGTTCAGTGGGTTTTCTGTTGGAGTTTAGAAGATAATGCTGAGAGAGGTACACATGATTGCTTATGATGTTTTAGAAGTTTTTGAAAGATATTTAAATTCTTGATTGGGGCATTTGAGTGATATTTGTAAATTAATAAAATATGGTTCTACTTAGCTGAACTTGAAGAATTAGCAGTAATTAATGAGAACAGACCAACTAACGTAAAACCTTACTTTCTAGAACAATGGTTAATTGGGGTTAGAGAATGAGCTGCGGTGTAAAAGAGACTAGCATCACTAAAGCATACCTTCTATGAAGTGTTTTGGTCCAGAAGCAGCCATGACTTCATCTCATGATGAAAGATGACTGGTTGTGTAAGAGTCATCCATAGGGAACTGATTTTGAAGTCATGAAAGAGTAATCAAGAGCAGTTGAGTTTTGGTACCATTTGACCTGGATACAGTCCTTGAAAATAGGGTATTAAAGGACCTTGGTGAATCTCTAGCTGCAAATGAAGTAAAATTCCCAGGATTGAAGGATTCATGGAGAGATGAATGGTACTTATTTAGAAGACAAGGAGATATAAAAGCGAGTGGCTAAAGCTTGGCATCATGTGCAAGAGCAAGAGTCTGATGTGGGATTTCCCTATGTAATCTGGGAATACCATCGGTTAATAAAAAAAATCTGCTTTGGGCCTATTGTAGCACAGAATAGAGCAAGGCAGGAATTCCAAGAATATAGATGAGGAGAGAGTAGGCAGAGTCAAAGAGAAGCCATGTAGCCATCACAGGAGACAGATGCTGGATACCAGACAGAAACTTACCAGTAGGCCACAGCCATGTGACAAAGCACAGATTAATAGTAAGGGGTTAATTTAAGATTTAAGAGCTTGCTAGAAATATGCATAAGTTAATAAGCCAAACAGTATTTTAATTCATACAGTCTGTGTGATTATTTCGGGTCCAGGCAGCTTGGAAAGAACAGGCATTCTCAGCCAACAGGTTGGTGCCCAATGAGGAGCTGATTATATCCACATAAAACCTAAGAGAGCTTGAAAAGAAATTCTATACAGAAAAGAATAGAGTTAAGTGCAGTTTCTTGGAAGCCACTTTTTTTTTTGGATGGTATTTTTTTTGCTGGCAGTGAGCAGGGGTGCTACAGCTCCTTTAAGAGAGGTCTTTCTGATTCAGCATTGGCAGCAAACAATGAGTAGCTTCTTTAGGACCAGCTTCCTGGTTCATTAGCAGAAATGGCTCTGACTCTTTTGGGAGGCCCACCTATGGAACATTTAAATGAGGTTCCAGAGCAGAGAGCTACAACTTGCTTAAGGGCAACATAGACCAGATATGTGCCTGAAAATGGAGTTGTGAGCCTGGCTTGCAGAGCTGGCACTGAACAAACCTCAACCATGTTGGACTGGGCAGAGCTAAAAGGCAAAATAGCCTTAGTCCTACCACCTTGATTGCCATTTTAAAAGCACTTCTGATCCAAGTGATTACAGAAAAGAAATAAAAATAGATTCATACAGAAATAAACCTCTGAACAGTTCACAGTGTGTTGAAAAAATGTGCATAGGCCTGAGAGAAATAAGAAAAAAGAATATCAGTTATATAAAAAGTAAATGGTATTAAAAAAATGAATGTCTTTAAAGAGACAGAGTACAGACAGTCATAGAATAAAGGGGATTAAAAACATAAATATGGAAACTACAGAGAGTGGATTATATATTTACTTTGCTAACAAACTCTGGTGCCCACTTACAATAGAATCTGGCCCTCTCTTTGAATTATACTTATATTTTGGATATTAACCCGCTGTCATATGTGGAGTTGGTAAACTTTTTTCCCATTCAGTATACTACCATTTCCCCCCCTATTCTTGATTTATTTTGCTTTATCAACCCATTTTGGTTTTATGAGTTTCCCATCATTAATTGTTGGTCTTACTGCCTGTGCTTTTGGTGTTTTTTTCAGGAAATTATCTTCTGTGACAATATGTTCAATTCTATCTGCCACATTCTGTACTACCAGTTTCAGTGTATCTGATTGTGTGTCTTTGATAAACTTGGGCTTGAGTTTCGTATAGGATGATAGATGTAGATCTACTTGCATTCCTCTACATGCTGACATCCAGTTAGACTGGCACTATTTGTTAAAGATGCTTTCTTTTTCATTATACACTTCTGGCTTCTTCATAAAAATCAAGCCTCCATAGGTATGTGGTGTTACATGTGTGCCTTTGGTTCAATTCTGTTGACCAACATGGCTGCTTTGTATGCCAATAAAGGTTTATAGTACAACTTGAAATCAGGGTTGCTGATACCATCTGGAAGTTTTTTATTGTACAGGGTTTTGTTTTTCTGTATGATGTTGAGTATTGCTCTTTCAATGTCTGGAAGGAATGTTATTGGAGTTTTGATGTTGACTGCATTTAAGCTGTATATTACTTTTAGTAGCATGGCCATTTTTACTGCAATTATCCCTTGAAATCATAAAAATGGGAGATGTTTCTATCTTCTGATATCTTCTTCAATTTCCTTCTTCAACAACTAATTTTTTTTTATTTAGGTTATTCACTTGCTTTGTTAGAGTTATCCCAATATATTTTATATTATTTATGGCTATTGTGAAGGATGGTGTATCACTGATTTCATTCTCAGCCAATTTGTCACTTAGATATAGGAAGGATACTCATTTTTTAGTTAATCATTTATCCAGCCACATTGATGAAGGTACTTTTTCAGCTGTAGGAGTTCCCTGGTAGAATTTTTGAGGTTACTTATGTAAAGGGGGATATGATATAGACATTTGTATTGGTATGGATCTTGGTTTATTGATGCCAATTTAAGGTCAGTTTTGTTATTTGTATATACCTGTTCTTAATTAAGGTATTGTGTTTGTGCAGTTCAATTAAAAATGTAATGCATGATTAAGAAGTATAGATTAATAAAGAGTCATCTATAATAGTCAAGCTTCTAGTCATGTTAGTTAGGATTAGATAGGTATTCTCCAAACCTTTCAAAGATTAACATAACATGACACTTAAAATTTTTAAAAACTTAGTACTCTTTATGACATTGAAACACATCTGCTTCTGGCAGCACCAATCTACTTCAAGAGGATGATGTGTATCAAAGAGGCTCCTCACGGAATTTGTTAGCCATTTGGGGAAGAAACTGCTCTTGCCTGGACTGCTTGATATTATTCTGTATGACCTGGATATGCAGGATCCATAGAAAAATGACTGTAGAAGTTACCTAAAGAAGATGAGACAATCCTTTTGGCTTCCTGTTTCATGAAAGAATTTGCAGACATTCTGTAGGACAGAGAAAAAAACAACTGGATGGACTTTGCCATTGCAAGGAAGAACAGATCTTCAAATTTTCTGCTTCATGGAAAAGTCCACTGGATACTATGTGCCTGTGGACTGAAGATTGCATGCCCCGTACAGAAGAATTTTGGGTGTCTGTCCAGGCAGTGAAATGTTTCTGTCAATAATAGAGTTTTGGAAGTCTCTTGCAATGCACTTCCTGTCTATTTATATAATATTATATCCTTTTGGAGTTTTTGGTGGAGTTAAAAAATAGATAGTTACAGCTGTCATTATCCTTAGTTATGATAAAAGATAAAGTAGATATAAATATTGTAATTATAATTCTTACTGGGTATCTGTTTTGTTTTATGTAGTATTTCTGTGTTAAAGTTAAAGCCTTCCTTTTTATTTAAACTGAAAAGGGGAAATGGTGTGGGAAGTCCTTCTGTATATGTGTTTCTTTTATTGGTTAATGAATAAAGAAGCTGCTTTCAGCCAATGGCTTAACAGAATAAAGCCAGGATGTAAGATATATTAATATATATAAAGAATGACAGTAGGTGAGTCAAGGAGAAGCCATAAATTCCCACCAGAAACAGACATCAAAAGTAACCTTGTTGTTAAGCCACAGCCATGTGGCTATACACAGATTAATAAAAACAGGTTAACCAAAGAGATAAGAGCTAAATAGCAATAACCTTAAGTGTTTGGCTAAGCAATGATTTAAATAATATAATCTCTGTGTGATTACTTTGAGTCAGAGTGGCTGTAAAACAAGTTCGGATGGTTGTGAATTGAACGACCAACCTCCTCCAACAGTATGACATATTTTCTAATATGTTATTTCCTTCGGGAAAGAAATGGAATAATAATATTGTATACCATCTTATTTTGTATTATATAATTTCAGTGAATTTATCATCTTGCCATAAACATAATGTTCAAGTAACAAGACAGAATGTCTGGAGAACTTGTGCTTCATAACCCACTTCCCCAATTTTCTGAAATTGTAGTGGCATCCCTGATAGACAAGCTAACATTAAACCAAGAATTTTCTTAACACGAAAACTTGTTTAGTATTAGAGTAAATAATAAATGTACAGATTTTAAGCAAAGGCAGATAGAAAGGTGACATTTCTAATATATTCTTTTCCCTCAGAGAGCTGTTTCTTTTTGGTTGTATTATTTTGTTTTGTTCTCTCTCTATTTGTGTGTTCACTCTGTCATTGCCTACAGAAGTGTTTTCTCTTAATTAACCAAATTCTGTTTCAATGAAAAATCAGGGAAATTCTAGGAAATGTAGAGCAAAGAACAGCTGCTTAATTATATTACTGTCTTTTTATTTCATTTTGTAAAAGTGCAACAATATTATCACTGTAACCTATAAGGAACTTCACATATTGCCAATAGTTTCTTTTTCTCTTATTTTAATGTTAGTTTTTCCAGTTTTCACATAAAATCTTAGTTTATTTCATATTCACATTGATTTTTCCCTGTTTATTTCCCTATTTGAAACTTTTTTTTAATATCAAATGGTTGCTGATTCACTTATAGAAGGCAGGATAACCTTTTTAAAGTTACCACAATATTTTGCATACTGGTTATATTTATTTTCATTTTATACAAAAGCATTTTATGAATGCTTATAGTAAAAATATTCAAAATACATACCATAAATTTTCTTTTACTTCATTTTCTATTTCTACCTTCTGTTTTATTCATGACATACAAGGATAATTAAAATATTCCTTGTATCCCCATATGTTCAAAACTATAAAAAAACCCAACAACTTATTTCATTTCTTCTTTCCTTTACTTTTAATAAAGCTAGCGTTGCTTTTAAAAGAATAATACTACTAGTCTTGCATTGCCAATGATAATGAAACTAACTAATCCAAGTAATAACAACTGATTCTTATCTATAATGCATTAAAGTAAATGATTACCTGTAGGTTTTCATCAGTAAAATGAACATCTGGCATTAATGTGAATGATAATTTAAATTCAATTTTAACATTTAATATTAAAAATAGAATTATTTTAAGTGAATATATATTTAATTTTTTACAATGGTATGATGAAAATGACTTCACTAAGATTAAGAAATGAATAGACAGCAAATTAATTATAATTCAAAAAATTATATTGATCAATCAAAATAAAACTGCACCAGTGTTTGTAGTAAATAATGTATAAAAATATTTGAGACTAGCATTGATGAATCATTTTCTAATATTGCTGTTTATTTCTGTCTTTACCATAATTTTAGAAGTGTTTGTTCATCTAAAGCACTGTTTTGCTGTTTATATAGCATATAAACTAACCTGTGTTCTACTTTTGTACTAAAGTTTTTGTAATGCTGATCTTTTACTATCTTTTAATTATGTGCATGTATGTTTATCTTATTACGTGCCAATGTGTGCAGCTATATGCAGAGACCAAAGGCATATCTGAATCTGGAGTCACAGGCTGATATAGGTGCTAGGAACTCAACTCAATTCTGCTAGAAATCCAGAAAGTTTCTTGACTACCAAACTATTTCCCTAGCACCCTGTTACATTAAAACTTTTAAGAATGATTTTTTTTTAGACATGGCTTCAGAAGTAAAATTCTCACACAACCCAGAGTATCTTTTTGGTAAAAGTATTTAGCAACCTAGTATTGTAATATCAATGCTGCACGTCTTTAAATACCTCTATAATTCTCATGGTTAAAACCAAGGAAAATACTTGAAGTGACCACGTATGCCTTTTTAAACCAGGTTTACACAGTTCATTAGAACTCTAGTCTCACATGTTCCTCTCTGTGTGATTGCCTATTTATATGATCATGCTATAAACCATTGTCAATCTTGGGAAATATTTTGGCTCTTCTGTTTGGTGTCTTCTGTGAATTCTGTTCCTGACCTCTAGCCTTGCTGACAAAAGAAACCTGTTTCTTCTCTTATAACTCTCCTTATTGTATCTAGAAAGAATGGGGAAATGATCTCAAGTATTTTTGGTACCATAGATAATCAAATAATGATACATTTAGCAGTTATTTTTCAGTTATAGATTCATGTTTTTTCCCCATTTTATTTTATTTATTTTATTTTTCTCCCTGGGGAGACTGTGGGGAACCCCACACCCATGGTTGTGCTGGGAATGGTTCTGTTGCCCCACACCCAGTTGAAGCTGTTAATAAATTCATGTTTTATATTAAGTTTTGTCCTATTTTGCATTCTTTTCTCTCTTAAAGATTACTAACTAAAGCATTTTTGAAATAGAGAGGTAAATCAACAACATCTCAGAGTGATGATTGATGACAATCATAGAGAAAAAAATAAAGCAAAGGTAGAGAACATTAATACTTGTCTTACTCTCCAAAGTGAAAAAATTTAATAAGATCATAGAAGTGAAAAATTCCATCATAAAATTTTATATTTGTAGTTTTCAATATCTTTAATTGTTAGAAATATATTTTCACTGAGCACTCAGTGAAGTATTCAAAGATTTGTAAATAGACAGTAATGGTTTGACAAGTTTATAAGAACTCTGTGAAGTAAAAATTTAGGATAATGAGTTCGGCATTTAATTTAAAAATTGAGGTAGATTCAGTACAACATTTGAAGAATGAGGGTAAAAGTTATACATATGCCTAGATAAAGAAGATTCCTGACAGTTAGAAGAATAGAATTCAAATTGCAAAGGTGAAATTATGGCTAAGGAATAGCAACAATATCTGTGAGTTGGAAGCAGAGGTGGCCAGAATTGGAAAGCATAGGATATCTGGCCGGAAATGTGGTAGGAGCAGATCATACGAGATCTTGACAAGAATATTAATTGTATTGGAAAATAACATGATTCTTTCATAAACAGTTCACTGTAGAGACTGTGCTTCTGTTTCCCTTTTGCCCAAACCTGAATAATCACACATAAACTATATTAATTATAATACTGTCTGACCAATGGCTCAGGTGTATTTTTAGCTAGCTTTTATAGCTTATATTAATCCACTTCTATTAATCTATGTATTGCTATGAGGCCATGGTTTACCAGTTATGTTCTGACATATTTCTCTTTCAGCAGTTACATGGTGCCTTCGTGACTCCACCTCTTTTGTCTTTGCATTTAGTTTAGGTTTCTCAGCTATCTATTATTTGCCCTGTCATAAGTCAAAGCAGCTTCTTTATCAACCAATGGTAATAAAACATATTTATAGCATACAGAGGGAAACCCAACATCATCTCCCATTTTTGTTTAAAGAAAAATGAAGGATTTAACTTTAACATAGTAAAATTATATATAACAAAACAGGTATCAAGTAAGAACTGCAGGTACAGTATTTAGACTATTTGTATCTGGCAAAATTAAAGAAAATATTCTATCATCTATCTTATCTTTGTTAGTCTAAAGTTTCATATCTAATTTATCTTATATTATAACTAAGGAAAACTGTAACTATAACTATCTGTCTTCAAAGACCCCAGAAATATAGTATTACCTAAGTAAACAGGAAGTGCATTTTAAACAATTTCCAAAATTTTAGAAATTCTGCTGCCTGAACAGGCATTCAAAGTTTTCTTGAAGCATCCATCTTTATCCTATTGGCCCATAATATCTGGCAAACTTTTCAGTGAAGCAAAAAAAATTGAAACTCTGTTCTGTTTGTACTCTTAAATTTCATCAGTTGCTTTCTTCTGTGTTATGCAGAATGTCTGGCAGTTTCTTCTGTGAAGTACGAACAATGAAGGACCATACTATCTTTTTTTTTTAAAACCTCTGAAACTTTAAGAAAGATCCACTTAAATTTATTTTTTTATAAGAGTCGCCATGGTCATGGTGTGTCTTCACAGCAATAGAAACCCAAAGACACCAACATTATGTATTATATTATAGTGTATAGTAGTAGTATAGAATAGTATTTACTACACTCAGAATTTTTTTTTGAAATTTTTTTTTATTTATTTTATTTTTCTCCATTAACAGCTTCAACTGGTGTGGGGCAACAGAACCATTCCCAGCACAACCATGGGTGTGGGGTTCCCCGCAGTCTCCCCAGGGCGATGGTTCCTGCAATGATCTCTAGGGGGAAACAGCTCCCAACAGATCCCCTCCCCCCCTCCCATACAAAGGCAGGCAGCTATCACGTGGAGAGCACCAGTCAGAGTCAACCATGGTGTCAGACCAAAGGAGAAGGGACTGAGACAAGGAGAGACCCTCCTCTCGAGTGGTGAAGCAATCCACCTCTCCTGGGAACAGAGGGGTGCCCGATGACTCCTAGGTCGAGTGGGGACCAGGCCTTTTTTCTTTCCCCCTTACGCGTCCTAGGGTTCCCAGGGCCCTGCCTTAGGTTGGGGGATTATCCTGCCATAAGTCGCCCGTCCTTGGAGCTCCTCTGTTTACTTTAATCCTGCTAGATGCCATACTATCTTTTGTAAAGCTCAGCATTCACTTTATTGTGGGTCCTACATGTCCAGTTCATTCAGCATACCATCAATCAATCTAGACAAGAGTAGTTCCTTGCTGAAATGGCTAGCAAACTCCATAATGAACCTATTGAATGCCTATTATCCTCTTGACATGGATTAGTGCTGCTAGAAGCAGATATATATGTCTCACTGTTCAGAATTGTCTAAATTCTTGAAACATTTTAAATTCCATAAACTGTAGGCCCTCCTGAAGATTATCTATCTAAACGAAATATCTCTGTATATCTAAAAATCCTAACATGACTAAAAGTTTGATTATTATAGATGACTATCTATCAATCTGTGATTTTACTTACACATTACATTTTAAATGAGCTGCATAAGCATAATACTCAAACAAGAGTAGAAATATACATATAACAAAATTGACCTTAAATTTGTATCCAAATACCAAAGTCTATGCCAATATAAAATGTTCATTTCTATGTCATATCCTCATTTATTCCTTAGAAAAACCTTGACTGTGACTATGAAGCATTTATAATCAACACCCTTTAATGAAAACAAACATTTATAAACAATATTTGGGAATTTTGGTACAGTTTTTTTGGATTATTTTCTGATGATATTTTAGACTACATTTCTGTAACATGTCATTACACTTAAATTTTGAAGTCAAGATACCTTTAAAATATATGTTTGTTTAACTTATCAGCCTGTACAATTAAATGTCTCTCTATAGCTAACTCATTCATTGCCAAAAATTCAAAAATATACAATAATATAAACAAATCAGACTCTGTTTATTTTTTACCTTCAAATGGCTTTTTTATTATCTTTTACTTTTCTTTTTAATTATTGATTTTTTTGAGACTGGGATTTTTCAAGTATTTTTGGCTGTCCTATTGTTTACTCTGTAGACAAGGCTGTCCTTGATCTCAGAGAGATCTGCCTGCCTCTGCCTTCCAAATTCTTGGATTAAAGGCATGCACCACCATATCTGTATATGCTATTTATTTTATAAAGGATATCCTCTATCCTTTATCTTTTGTCTCCCATGCTTACATATATCTTTAAACACACTATAAACCATTTAAAGGTTTTTCTTTTCCATTTGACTCTGTATTTATTGAGTATCTTCATTTTATGATCTGGAGAGTTCATAATGTTCTAAGTAATATGTCTAAGATTAAAGCTGCAGCTTTGGAAACTGGCTTCACCTCATTCCTTAGCTTTCTGAGAGCCTGGCTTCATGGCAGAGATAATGACAGGAGTCACAGTAATAGCCACAACTCTGTTCAGTTTCTAGGCCCATTCCACCATTGAGAAACCTTATGCCAGCTGCTCATAAACACCATTTAAGAGTTTGTTGGCAGAGACCCTTAAATGAGATGCAAGGTTTTTGCTGCTAATGCTGAGTCAAGAAGCCTCTATTGAAGAGGGTGTTCCCCTGCTTGACTATAGCAAACAGAAACCACCTGAGACAATGCTGCTACCAAGAAGCTTTGTTTGACTTTGTTCTTTTCTCTCTTGAATCCTGTTCTTTAAGCTTCCACAGGCTTTATGTGGAAATTCTTGCCAAACATTTGGGTGTAATTATAGTAATGGAGAGTGCACTTCCATTTCCTAGCCACCCAGACAAGAATAATCACACAGAAACTATGTTAATTGCAAAACTGTCTGCCCAATGGCTCAGGTGTATTCCTAGCTAGCTAGCACTTACATCTTAAATTAACCCATTTCTATTAATCTATATATTGCCATCTTTCTCTTTCAGCATCTATATGGTGCCTTCCTGACTCTGCTTTCTTTTTCTCTGCATTCAGTTTTGTTTTCCTGCAAACCTATAATCTGTTATGCCACAGGGCAAAGCATCTTCTTTATAACCAATGGTAATGAGGCATATTTATAACATACAGAGGGGAATCCCACATCTGTTCCCTTCCCACTTTATCATTCTCATTTATCATTCTTTCCTATGTCTCCTAAAACATTCTTCCTAAAATTTACCCTGCAATCCTATTGTTAGTCAGAAGATGTGTTCTCATATTTGCTTGCCCAGTTTGTATTACTTGTCTATGATAAGCCTAGACATCCCTTTTTGAAAAGCTAGACCTGATATATTGGGTTACAATGGGCACCTTTACTCGATCTTTTTGGTTGTTCTTGTTTTGTTTTGTTTTTGAGACAGGGTTTCCTTGTAGCTTTGAAGTATTTCCTGGAACTAGCTCTTGTAGGCCAGGCTAGCCTGAAGCTCACAGAGATATGCCTGCCTCTGCCTCCCGAGTGCTGGCATTAAAGGTGTGGGCCACCACTGCCTGGATTCTACTGGATCTTTTTATTTATTTATTTATTTATTAAATATTTCTGTCTCTTCCCCACCGCCACTTCCCCTTCCCTCCCCCTCCCCCAATCAAATCCCCCTCCCTCATCAGCCCAAAGAGCAATCAGGGTTCCCTGCCCCGTGGGAAGTCCAAGGACCACCCACCTCTATCCAGGTCTAGTAAGGTGAGCATCCAAACTGCCTAGGCTCCCTCAAAGCCAATAGGTGCAGTAGGATCAAAAAACCCATTGCCATTGTTCTTGAGGTCTCAGTAGTCCTCATTGTCCGTTATGTTCAGCGAGACCAGTTTTAACCAGGCTTTTTCAGACCCAGGCCAGCTGGCCTTGGTGAGTTCCCGATAGAACATCCCCATTGTCTCAGTGTGTGGGTGCACCCCTCGCGGTCCTGAGTTCCTTGCTCCTGCTCTCTCTCGGATTCCAACCAGTTAGAGCCTGAAAAATAAACAAGATTTATGAATTACGATTCTTTCTGTGTCAGTTATTTTGTGTTTGTATCCTCTAGCACAATAAAATATGATAATAGTATATACATGTACTGAAATTCAAGGCAGTAGATGTGATTATAATTCATTGTATATATTCATGAAATTATCAATAGTAAAGAATAATTTAAAAATGTTTCTAAGTTATTTGAAAAGATTTAGTTTCCAGCAGTTTTGAGGCATTGTATTCATAGTAAGAACTCAACTGCTGAGAAGCCAAAGACAATGGCAAGGGGTTTTGATCCTACTGCATGAACTGGCTTTGTGGGAGCCTAGACAGTTTGGATGCTCACCATACTAGACCTGGAAAGAGGTGGGTGGTCCTTGGACTTCCCTCAGTGCAGGGAACCCTGATTGCTCTTCAGGATGATGAGGGAGGGGGACTTGATTGGGGGAGGGGGAATGGGAGGCGGTGGAGGGGAGGAGGCAGAAATCATTAATAAATAAATAAAAAAAATTAGTGCTCATTTCAGATCTTATAATCAATTCCTATTTTATTGTTCTAATGTAGGTAAAACTTTATCTCCTTGGTATATTTCTAGATATCTGTATGATTGTCTGAAGGCTTGCATCTCTTTCTCTGACATTGCAAACCACCAAAAACACGTACACTATTTCCTCTATCTCTGCTACCTGCACTTTCCCTGACGAATCCCTAAACATTTCTAAGAAATTCTTCATCATCAATATATCTCTGAAGTGTCAGTGCTCTCCTAATTATAACACTGCTGACTTTGTCT
Source organism: Microtus agrestis (assembly GCA_902806775.1). NCBI lineage: Eukaryota > Metazoa > Chordata > Mammalia > Rodentia > Cricetidae > Microtus > Microtus agrestis. The sequence goes on from CADCXT010001205.1 coordinate 412,247, forward strand.
CCTAAGTTCCCTGGTCTCCGTGTCCATGTTATTTCATATCTATCTAGAACTTCATCCAAATTGAACCAAATAACTAATAAAACATTCAGCTATCTTCTAATTATACCTCTGCTGACTTTTTCTCTTAAGTTCTCTGATCTCCATATCAATGTTCTTTCATAACTATTTAGAACTTCAACCAAATTGAACCAAAGAGGAACTAATAAAATATCTGAAGAAATAAAATATTTTATTCTACAAATTTTCAAAAGTCACATGTGAGTACTCAATTAATTGTCCCTAATAAAAGGTGGATTCTGACATGTATTTTTTTTTCTTTATTTTTATTGGAAGAAAAAAAAGAAATTCCCACCTCCTCCCAGCCTCCCATTTCCCTCCCCCTCCTCCCACTCTTCTCCTCCTCCCCCCACTCCTCTCCCCCTCCCTCTCCCGTCCGAAGAGCAGTCAGGGATTCCTGCCCTGTAGAAAGTCCCTGGTCCTTGCCCGTCCATCCAGGTCTAGGAAGGTGAACATCCAAACTGGCTAGGCTCCCACAAAGCCAGAACATGAAGTAGGATCAAAACCCCTTGCCATTGTCTTTGGCTTCTCAGCAGCCCTCATTGTCCACCAAATTCAGAGAGTCCGGTTTTATCCCATGCTTTTTCAGTCACAGTCCAGCTGGTCTTGGTGAGCTCCCACTAGAACAGCCCCACTATCTCAGTGGGTGGGTGCGACCCTCGTAGTCCCAACTTCCTTGCTCATGTTCTCCCTCCTTCTGCTCCCTATTGGGACCTTGAGAGCTCAGTCCAATGCTCCAGTGTGGGTCTCTGTCTCTATATCCATCCATCTCCATATGAAGGTTCTATGGTGATATGCAAGATTTTCATCAGTATGGCAATAGGATAGGGTCATTTCTGGTTCCCTATCCACAGCTGCCCGAGGAGTTACCTGGGGATGTCGCCCTGGGTACCTGGGAGCCCCTCTAGGTTCAAGTCTCTTGCCAACCCTAAGATGATGCCCTTAATTAAGTTATGTGATTCCCTGCTCCTCTATCCAACCTTCCTTTCTCCCAATCATCCCGTTTCCCCAAACTCCCCCCATTCTCCCCTTCTTACTTTTCTCTCCCCAGCTCCCCTTACACCCGTCCCACCCCACTCCCAAGTTCTCAATTTTTTTCCCGGCAATCTTGTCTACTTCCCATATCCAGGATAATAACTGTATGTTTTTCTTTGGGTTCACCTTCTTATTTAGCTTCTTTAGGATCACAGAATATAGACTCAATGACAATTATTTGTGACTAGAAACCAATTATGAGTGAGTACATCCCATGTTCCTCTTTTTGGGTCTGGGATACCTCACTCAGTTTTCGTTCACTATAAATGGAGAAAACAAAATTTTTCAAGATAAAAACAAATTTAAACAAAACATAGCCACAAATCCAGCCTTACAGAAAGTAATAGAAGGAAAATCACAAACCAAGGAGTCCAACAATGCCCACAATAACTCAGACATCTAGAGACCCTTCACCAGCACAACTCAAAGAAGGGAAACACACAAACTCTACTACTAGAAAAGTGACCGGAATGAACAACCACTGGTCAGTAATATCACTTAATGTCAATGGATTCAACTCACCTATAAAAAGGCACAGGCTAAGAGACTGGATACGAAAACAGGATCCAACATTCTGCTGTTTACAAAAAACACACCTCAACCACAAAGACAGGCACCTACTCAGAGTAAAGGGCTGGGAAAAGGCTTATCAATCAAATGGACCTAAGAAACAAGCAGGTGTGGCCATACTAATTTCTAACAAAGTTGATTTCAAGCTTAAATCAATCTGTCATGTATTTTAAATTAACATTTATATTTATTATTACTTTTTCCTATCTTAAATGCTTTTCATTTAATTTTGTAAGAATATCATTAGATAAAGGAAGAATAGATATGAGAGGAAGGAGAGCAATATCTTGATTGAGGGAGCCAGTATGGGGTTAGCAAGAAACCTGGCTCTAGAAAAATTCCTAGGAATTCACAAGAATGACCTCAGCTAAGACCCTAAGCATTAGATGAGAAGGTGCCTGAATTGGCCTTGCCCTGTAGGCTGAGCTCCCAAGGTCCAGTTGAAGAGTGGAAGGAGTGAGAATATAAGCAAGGAGGTCAAGACCATGAGGGGTTCACCCACTGAGACAGTGTGACTGAACTAATGGGAGCTCACCAACTCCAACTGGACTGGGAGTGAATGAGCATGGGATCAAACTAGTCCCTCTGAATGTGGTTGACAGTTGGGGCAGACTGAAAAGCCACTGGGATTTTTCTCTACTACATGTACTGACTTTTTGGGATCCTATTCTCTTTGGATGTATACCTTGGTTAACCTAGATGTAGTAGGGAGGGCCTTGGACTTATCACAGGGCAGGGTGCCTTGCCATCTCTTAGGATTGGAGGGGGGAGTGGTGGGAGGCTATGTGGAAGAAGAAGGAAGGGAGTGGGAATTTGGATTGGTATTTTTTTTTTCTTTTGGCCATTTGAGATTCATTTTTTTAAAATTTATTTAACATTTCTACCTCCTCCCATTCTCCCTTTTCCCTCCCACTTCCTTTACTCCTCCTCCCCTACTTCCACTCCCCCTCCCCCTCCCCCTTGCTCTCCAGTCCTAAGAGATGTCAGGGTGCCCTACCTTGTGGGGAGTCCAACTGGACTCTCTGAATGTGGCTGACAATGAGGGTGAACTGAATAGTCAATGATAATGACACTGGATTTTGTTTCTACTGTATGTATTGGCTTTTTGGGAGCCTAGTTTGTTTGGATGCACACCTTTCTAGACCTGGATAGAGGGGATTGTTATTTTTTAAAGTAATAAAATAATAAGTAAAAGGAGAAGAAAAGAATGTATCAATAGACAGTATTTAACCCTCTAATTTTTTATCACAGTACTATCTGAGAGAAAAAAATATAATCTACATGAATTAACATAAGGCTGATAAATTTGCATTCCATAATATGGATATTTTATGAATATCACATAAATGTGTATATAAATATATTTAAAATGCAAAATATAATATTTTGTATGAGTATAAAATTTGAGATATATTATTATCATCACTTTAAACTTAGAGTATTAGGGAAATATATACACTTTGTATTCTGCCTTCCTGTGCTGTAGGCAATAGTGGCAGAGTCAAGTACACTTTCACAGACTATTGGCATCTAAAAGTGGAGCACTGTGGTACTCTACTGTTTTAATAATGCTTATTCTACCTGAAGCATTAAGAAAACAATTTTAATCTGTAGCAAAGTGGTTTTATTTAAATTATATGTATCTCTCATGCCATCTAGTGATATAAAAGTAAAAAAAAAAGAAAACAGTGCACTTATAATGAGTTTAGATCAGTAAGTCAGTATTCTGTCTTCCTTTGGAGAATTACCTCCAAGATCTCAAAATCCCTCATTTTCCTGAGTGTTCTAGGCATTGCATTAATTATATATAACATGTTCAATATTTCATATTGAAATATCTTATAGAAGAAAATAAAATAAGTGGTAGTGTACTTGCTATATAGGAAAAAAAACCTGGATTCAATTTCTAGTATTAATAAAAAATAAAATAACAAAGAGACTTTTAATTTTTTTATATAATTTCTGCAATTGCTGCATATAGGTTTGAAAATAATATGTTTCAGACTTTCAAGCATTTGTGATTCTATTACGGCTAATAAATATTGTCCATATATTAATATTTTAAATTTTAACCTTCCATTGTCTCTTCTGTATCTGAAAGGAAAGGAAAGAGATGAAGGATTTTCTTTCTTAAGAAAATGTTAATAAATTCAGCAGAAAATCAAGGGATAAGCTTAAATTTTGACATGACAACATAATAGTGTCATCTACAAACATGTTGGAATGTTTTCCATAACTATGGTGGCACACAAAATACTCACAGGAATCAAGTTGGACATTAATGTTTCTACTCTAGAACAATAGTGAAATATCATGGTGAAAGGATGGTGATGAGATCAGAATATCTAATAAAAGATCAAGGTACCATGTCCAAGAAAAGCAAGACATGCATCAAAAGCAACAGTGTTTGCAAAAAATTTCTTCTTACTATTTTCTATCTTTCTGCTTTTATAGGATATTTGTTATCCTATAAAATCATCCTTCCTGAGAAATAAAGCTATAAAGCTAGTAATGATGAAACAGGAAATTCAGAGAGCAAAATGTTATTAAATTCTACTTAAAATAGTAAAATGTATACAGAACACAGGGGAAAATATATAAACATATACATGATTTTACATAATGCACATAGTATCATATTATAATTTTTCTTATTATGTCCATCTTATAGATTTAAAACTACTCCACTCAAGTTGAAACAGTCTATTATGATTCAAAGTTCTGTAGTTACTACCATTTTCTTTGCCCATAATGCCAACCTTTGTTTGGTGTATGGGGTATTTGCTTTGCATTTTCTTTTCTAAGCATATGGAGCATATGGTTTTCAAATTATACTCTAGTGGTATTGAATTTTCCAATCTTTCATTCTATTCTAGTGAGCAATTCAGTTTTAAATCATGTGCTGTCCCATATTAAAACACTTAAGTGTGAGATTCCCCTCTGCGTGCTGTGAATAAGTTTTATTACCATTGGTTAATAAAGAAGCTTCTTTGGCCTGTGGCAGGGTAGAATACAGCCATGCTGAGTGAGATATACTGAGAGAGTAAGTGGAGTCAGGAGACACCATGTAGCTGCCAAAATGGAAGGGCACTGCAAAATTTTATTGGTAAACCACAAGCCTTATGGTAAAATATAATATAATAGAAATTGATTAATTTAAGATGTAAGACTTAGTTAATAAGAGGCCTGAATTAACAGGCAATATATTTTTATAATTAATATAGATTCTGTGTGAAAATTTGAGACTGGGAATATGGAAAAACAAATTAAGTGTCTTTGCTTACAAAATAGTGCCCAGTCTGGGACTTGGATCGACATAAGACCTAAAAAAAGGCCTAACAAAAACACTTCTAGACCCACAAAAATGGGAGTCAAGCACCGCTCTTTAATAACCACATTTTTTTCAGATATGTTCTCCTTGATGGTTAACAGAGGAATAGCTCTTTTAACATAAGGCATACTTACTCTGCATTAGCAGCAAAAGATGCTTGGCTTCTTTAAGAGCTGGTTTCTTGGTTCATGCTGGCAACATGAATAGCTCTGGCTCTTTTGGGAGGTCCTGCACTTAAATGAGGTTTGTGAGCAGTGTGCTGATAATTGCTTAATGGTGAAATAGACCTGCTACATCCTTGGAGTTGGGTCAGTGAGCACGGATAACAGAGAAGGTGACCATACATGGTGTGGTCAACAGTCAGAGAAAAGGATTTGGTCCTAGCCATACCTACTTAGCATTTTAAGAGTTTTAAGAGAAGGGCACTCCTGGTTAGAAAATGATTACAGATATGCAATAAAGACAGATTCAGACAAAAAAAAAACCTCTGAACAGGACACAATATGTTTGAAAATGTGCATAGGTTTGAGAGAGAGGGAAAAGAGTATAATGAAGAATACATATACTCATGTATTTAAAAAGTAAAGATAATATGAAAAAGAAATAGAATAAAAGTAAGTAAATCAAAGATGGAATATACACAGAGGGTCTGGATTATTCATATTATTGTGTTTTCTTTGAATTTTTTACTGCAGAGAGACATTTGATTCTTGGGGTTTCTAAGATAAAACAACATATATATTTTAAAGGTATCTTGACTTCAAAATTTGCGTCTAAGAATATGTCACTTTGAAAAAGAGCTTCTGTTTTTGTTTTTATACAGGATGAGAACATGTGAATTGCTTCCAGACTAATGTGGTTTGATCAAACAAGACAACCTGAAAGGTTCTTGTAAATCTTCAAAATACTTTATCCAACAAATAGTAGGAAGAAATTTAAATAAAACAATGCCCAAATTCCCAAAATGATTGTTTATAAATGTTTGTTTTTATTTGAAAGGGGTTGATTATAAGTGATTAATAGTTAATTAAAAAATAAGAGGTATATGTTATAGAGATGAATACTTTGCATTGGTATGGATCTTGGTCTAGTGATACATGTTTAAAGTTGACTTTGTTATACTGTGAATATGTATTTCTGCTCTTGTTTAAGGTATTATACTTGCATACATCAATTAAAATGTAATTTATGGTTAAGAAATACAGGTTAATAGTCATCTGTAATAATCAATCTTTTAAGTATATTAGTTAGTTTTTCAAGATATACAGAGATATATTTCAGTTAGATAGATAATCTTCAACACTTCAAAGACCTATGGAATGTGGCATTTAAAATGTTTTAAGAACTTAGACTTTTCTTGATAGTGAGGCATGTCTGTTTCTGGCCTTACCAATTACTACAGAGAGGTTGATGGACATAGAAGCAACTCATTATGGAATTTTCCTTCAATGTGACAAGGCTAGCCATTTGCCTTGCCTGGACTACTTGATGCTATGCTGTATAAACTGGACATACAGGACCCAAAGAAATGTGACTGCTCAACTTTCCAAAACATGGAATGGTACTTTATTGTTCTTACTTCACAGAAGAAACTGCCAAACATTCTGCAGAACACAGAAGAAAGTGACTGACAAACTGCCAATATATGCAAAACAGTCTTTCAAATTTCCTGCTTCATAGAAATATCTGCCAAATACTATGGACCTGTAGACTGAATATTGGTACCCTAATGCTACAGAAGAACATTGGTTGGCTATCCAGGTAGCAAGATGTCTCTGTCAATTCTAGAGTTTTGGAAGTTGCTTGCTATGCACTTATTGTTTGCTTAGGTAATATATCCGTCTGGGGTTTTTGAAAAGTTGAAGATAGATAGTTATAGTTTTCCTTAGTTATAATAAAAGATAAATTAGATGTAAAGCTTTAGACTCACAAAGAAATATTGCAACTGTAATTCTTACTTGACACCTGTTTTGTTATATGTAATTTTACTATGTTAAAGCTAAAACCTTTCTTTTTATTTAGACAGAAAAAAGGAGATGATGTGGGATTCTTCTCAGTATGCTGTGCATATATTTTATTGTCATTGGCTAATAAAGGAGCTTTTTTGGCCTATGGCAGGGCAGAACACAGCCAGGCTGGAAGAGATATAGTGAGAGAGTAGGCAGAGTCAGGAGATACCATGTAGTTGCCAAAGCAGAAGGACACTGCAGAACATTACCAGTAAACCATGAGCCTCATGGGAAAGTATAAAATAATAAAAATGGCTTAATTTAGGATATAAGGGTGAGTTAGATATCCACCTAAGCTATTTGCCATACAATGCTGTAATTAAACATACTTCCTATGTGAATATCTGGGGTCTGGGCGGCCAGGAAATTAATGAGTCCACTCTTACACTTAAGTGTTTCCCATTGAAACATAATCATGCAAATTTTCATATTCTCATAGTCAGCTACTAAAAAACTTACACTGTTGTCTCTCTCAGTACTCTCGGATATGGGTGTGCATCTTTGGAGTGAGCTACAAACCTAAGGCAATGGAAACTCCCAGGAATCTATTAGAATGACACTAGCTGTGACTGCTTGAAATGGGGGGTACAGAGCCTGAACAGGCTGCCTCCTACAACAGGAAAGACTTCTAGTGGAGGGAAAATTTCAACCTATGATTTTTTTTTTGCCTATAAGATGTGCTGGGATAAAGGTGGCACAGAAATTGGGGGACTTAACAAGCAATAACTGGTAGAGATTGAGACCCATACCATGAGAAGGAGCTTACCACCTGACACTGACTGGAATGCCATTACACAGCAGAGAGATAAACAAAATAACTAGGATTGAGCAAACATAACTGGAGTCAATGAAATTATTTCTACTATTTTTCTATATTCATTGGCTGGTAGATAGTTCAACTGTCATCAGAGAAACTTCACCCAGCAATTGATGAAAACTGATGCAAAGTCCTACAGCCAAACATTAGAGCTTGGGAATCCTGCAGAAGAGTAAAAGGAAGGACTGTAGTAATCAGCAGGGCTGACTATACCACAAAGCAACCCATAGAAATAATTAAACTGGGCCCAGAGTGACCCACACAGACGGATATGACTACCAGGGAACCTGCATGGAACTGGCCTATGCCCTCTGCACATATGTTGCAGTTGTGTAGCTTGGTCTTCTTGTGGGATGACTAACAGTGGGATCAGGGACTGTCTTACTCTGTTGTCTTTTTGGGGGGCCCTTTCCTCCTACAGGGCTGCCTAGTCTAGCCTTAATATGTGAGAAGAAGCCTAGTCTTATTGCAACTTGATATATCATGGATGATTGATATCCATGGGAGTCCCACCCTTTTCTGAAGAGAAAAGAAGGATGAGAGGCTTGGGGAGTGTCTAAGAAAGGAAGTGGGGTGGACTTGGAGGAGAGGACTGGGGGAAACTGTGACTGGAATAGAGAAGCAAAAATTGAATAAATAAGAGTAAAAAACTTACACTGAAGCTATGAGTGTTTTGCATAATAAATATTCATTGAGTAAGTGGGTGGATGAATGAATGGTTAATGAAAAATATTATTCATTTTCAGTATTGATTCCCTAATCAAGGCCTTTTTCCCTCTACACCTGGGATGCAGTACTTTATATATAACCTACAAATACACCTTAACATTTTTATCTTAGAAATGAATAAAAAAAATCAATGGTCCATTTATCTAGTATTGAGTAATAAATGGTCTAAAACCTTCTTGGAACACGGATCTTAAAAACAAATGTGCAATAATCTACCTTGTCTATGTAGGAAATTTTCAAAACTGCCACTGGCCCTACACAACACAGAATGATTTTGCTTTACCATATGCCTATAAGAAAATGTCACATAATAAACAAAATATAAAATTAATGATTAATAATGTAATCAATTAATTTTCAAATTAATTAATTTGAAAGAGGTCTAGTCTCTTTCAAAACATCTCATTTTGCTGTAGACTCTAGTTAGTGCTAAGTACCTTAGAACATATTGAACATAACTATAGTTATGGAGAGACACCTGGACTACTTTTCCTCAAGACTCTGCAAACTAACTTAGCACAATTGTTTCAGCTTTGCATGAGACCTTACCTGCATTTTCTAGACAAACACTGTTGTAAATGAAGACCGATCCTTCATTTCTCAGCTATCAAGACCCCGCAAAAATGACACATAAATTGTATTAACTACAACACTGTTTAGCCTATTAGCTCAGGCTTATTATTAACTAACTCTTGTATTTTAAAATAATTCATTTTTATTAATATGTGTATCATCATGAGGTTGTGTCTTACCGATATGGTTCTGGGGTGTCTTACCCCTTTGGCAGCTACATGGTGTCTCTCTGACTCCAGCTACTCTCTCACTCTATCTCTGTTCTGATTTCCCAGCTGTCTGTATTTATTCTGCTAAGCCATTGGCACAAACAGCTTGTTTATTGACCAATGGTAATAAAGCATATTCACAGCATACAGAAGGGAATCTCATATCCCACTGTAGCTGAAGTCATCTCACAGTTTAAGAAGGCTTGATGATTCTCTCACTATAACCAGGAGATGTACGTCACTGGTAGCTAAGAGTATTGCTGATAGTTTTAACACCTCTATGTGCATGTGACCTTTACTTGAGACTCAGTCTTTGAAATATTTGTGTTTGGATTCTTTGAGAAATGATACCCATAGCAAGAATTCCAAGTGACAGAGGGCAAAAAATGTCTGAGTTTAGAATTTGAGATACCATAACTTTTGTACTACTCCGCTATTCAAACCAGTCTATAACAACTCAGTTCAAGTGGAGATAATATGAATACAAACTCTTATATGAGAGAAGTTAGGAAAATATTATGGTGGATATTTGAAGTACTGATTGAATGTTTTGTTTTGTTTTTATTTGTTTATTGACATGATCATGGCATGTCTAGGACCCCAGTGCCTCAGATCTACTTGAATAGCAAAGCATTTCATGTCAGAGTCAGAGTAATTTCAAAGCCTTCTTTTGTTCCAAGTATGAATGATGCAAATACCTGACTATAGCTAAAATCTTTGTATGCAGACACTATCAAAAAATAACTATAACATGCAACTGTTCCCATACAAAAAAAACCCTACCATGATTGTTGGCTGACCCACCTCCTTCAGCAAGGTAAAGTAAATGCACTGAGGTTTCTGGCTGCTGATGTAATTCCATGAGAGCACACAGCCCAACCAAAGACAGCTTTTCATCATATGTGTCAGTTATTCTTTATCTGCAGTTACTTCAGTCAAGTCAGTCCTGAAGTTATACAGGTTATGGCAAAACCTAGAAGTAATAAATGGTAATGATTGCTTTGATTAACAATAATAAAATAATGAACATATTTTATGATGAAGATGAGTAAAATGCAAAGAGGAAAAGGAAAGAATGATATCATGGTATATTTTTCATTGGCCCTCATATATCCACATAACAATGCAAGTCACCTTATACATAAGAAAACTGAGAATGAAAATGACAATCTAACACAGTGACTGTTACAAAGTAAGAGTCAAACCAAACGTGCATTTCCAAATTATTTTACCATTTGCTCAATCTATCATCTGATTCCCTATGCCAAATCATATAAAAATTAATTTCCTAAATATGATTTCTGATATATTTATTATAATCTATTTTATTCCTGCTTTTGCAATCTTACCTCTCTCCTTATTCTCTACTCCCCAGAATACCTACTTTTATCACATGCAGTTCTTTCATCCTTGCCTTATTTCCTGATCCTGGAATGTCTTCATTTGTAACATCAGCAATTTATTTCCTCCTCATACCACCTTCATAATCCACCACATCTTTCCTTTGAATGCCTACCCAAACTGTAGTAACCTATAGGGACAACATAACCCTTTAAAATATTGTTTGTGGACTTGTACTGTATCTGTCTCCATGTGTTTATTTTTATCTTTTTATTTTATGTCATATTTTTCATGATTCTGACATATATATATATATATATATATATATATATATATATATATATTATCCAGCCTGGTAGTCTTCCTTAGTTACTTAAAATCTCTTACTTTCTAAACCTGTTCACCAAAGATTTTGCAATGAACTGCACCACAATGTTCTTTAGTCATACTAGACTGCAATTAAAGACCACAGCAGAAAAATGTTCAATAGGAATGTTATTCTGAAATAAGTTGTTTGACCACAGTCAAATTGCGCATAGTATTCAGACCATATACTCATGCAAATTAGATGTCATTTTCACCCTTGAGACTTCTCAGCAAATTGCAGGAAAATCCCTCAAGAGCAAAGTGGCCCACCAAAGCAGTAGAGTTAGGGACTACCTGCTGTGATTTCTTAGTTTCCATTAAAGAGCATTATTCTTTCTACTAGGTGGAGATTGAAATGTCTTTGATAGGATGATTTATTCCACAATTAAGAATGAAGCTTAAGGCACATAAAATTATATATTTTCCCATAGCACATACTAAATTGTCTTATGAAGGACAAAGGAATGAAAAGTACATAGACATAGTGAAGGGAAACAGATTTTCAACAAAGGTGAAAGATAAAATACAGAGGACACAAAAGTTGTTAATAATTTACCTCAGGTCTTATCTGCTAATGTTTCTGATTTTACAAAGAGGGAAAAATGATGTCATCGGGCATACATTCTCCAGGATTCACCTATGCAAAAATAGCCTATGATCTGCCAAGTCCAGCTGAGCAGGTTCAGTCTCCCTACATCCTTTTAAAACACATATGTCCATTTTTTACATGCTGCTGATGTTTTGCAAAATGAAACTTAAAGTGTTGGTGAGCTTTGGATATGGGATAAAAGAGAAATGTTCTATAGTATCTTTAACTGTACTACCTTCCAACTCCTACAGACTTAGTAAATGGTTTCATGTACCACATTTTAACTCAAAGTATAAATCAGCATTAATTTAAATAATAAAATAAGCTGATCAAGGTCCCCATCATGTTAAGTTCTCATTTAGGAATTGTAGATGGGAATATAGAAGGCAAGGTAAAGAATGTAACAGCCTGCTTGTCTTTATTTTCCTGCCTATCAGGGATGAGTAATCTTGTTCAGCTGACTATTTACTCTTAATAAGACAAACTGAAAGGCCAAATGGGAATGATAAAAATCTCATTTATGAACATCAGATGATTTCTGGTTACCAGAGGAATAATTTTCTCACTCCGATTGTTCAGTTTTTTTTTGACAACTTCTGGGGTGAGAAAAATGGTTTTATAACAGAGAACTGAACAAATGTTTGGGGTTTATTTTATTTGTCTTCAGGGCAACTGTTACTAGAATTTGCTTTCCTGTTTTAAGAAATGAATAGTTGCTATTTCTACTCTACTCCTTGCTTTATGTTGTGCTGTTACTGCCTCAGCTACTGCCTACCTTTCTGAGTATGGTAGGAGACAAGTTAAATTGTTTCCAGGCAAAGACTCCACAATGCCTTTTGCCGTGACCACTGCAGGTGGGTTTAGGGAGACACAGCACCTGCACATGCTGAAGGAGATGAATTCTCTCTGCCTTTTCTTTGTACAGACTGTAAAGGCCAGATGTGCAGTCATTCCAGCTACATTTATAGGGAAGACTCAGAGGAACAAGAGTGGAAATTGTACAACACAGAGCTAAGGGACACCAAAAATGTGAATTTTAAGCTTTGATTTTTCTATCACTGAAGCTACAAAAGGAAACACTATCACCATCCTCTCCTCTCTAACTTAGCCAAGGAAAAACATAACCACAAGCTAAAAAGCTTCATGGAGTCTCCTACTCACTATTATGTTGAAGAAAGAGAATGTTGAAAAAAGGATTTCAAAAGATCAGGAATAGGATTATTATGAAAAAAAGCAAGAAATAGTGGATTCCTTAAACAATGTAAAATACTCAAAGTAAATCAACTAATTCTAAAGTTATCTAAGAATTACACTAGTCAGAAGTGCCTTGAAAAGTTATTGTTAAAGCCTATGATTTTCTTTGCATAATTATGTATAGTATTTCCTGGCATGCATATATATGATTGTGCATGCATATGCATGTATGTATGCATAAGTGTATGATATTAAGCAAGTTTCCCCTGAAAAATACTTATTCTTTTCACATATATTGCCTATTTTGACCATTTAAAAATACTTTTATGTGTTTTATAATTGAACAGTGTTCAGTTGGAAGTTCCACCCCAAACCCTCTCCCATGAAAGTTGTCAAAGTCCAGACTTTACCCCCAAGAAAGCCTCAGAGATACTTAAGAACACTCTCACAGGGTATTTGAACTCCCCCGCCCCAGAAAAAAACGTGGTTTTCTGGTCTTACTTCCCTGTCTCCTCTCTAGGGGAATAGAAGGCCATCAGGGAGCATTTGTATCCATTAAACCTAGGCTTTTGCTTTGATTTTTTCTGATTTGTTTTTTTGCATTGGCAGAGATGTTTACGGGGTAAAAAAAAACTTTTCAAATGGGTCACCTAATTCTATTTTCATATGTTCTTCAGAAGGCTGATTAAGCTTCTCACAGAGTGGAGAAAGAGTTGCTAATCTGAAACATTTTTCCCATGCAAAACAAATATAGTTTCACACTCAGATTATGTTAATGGGTTCTGTCCATAAAATATTAAACATTGCCTCCTATATAAAAGAAAGTAAACGTATTTGTCAAATTTTGGTTATATTATCATTTTTCACTTAAAATTTTATTTATTTTTTTATTTTATTTTTTTTAATTTATTTTACTGACCAACTACAGCTTACTCTCCATCCTCTTCTTCCATTCCCTCCCCCCTCCTCTTTTCTAACCCCCTAGCATCAACTCCTCAGAAAGTGTAAGGCCTCCCATAAAGAGGTAACAAAACCTTGCATATCAAGTAGAGACAGGACCAAGGTCATTTGCCCCTGCATCAAGTCTGAGCAAGGCATCACATCATATGGAATGTCAACAGAAAGCCAGTTTATGAGCCAGGGACAGATCCTGGTCCCATTTCTAAGGGTTCCACAAACACATCAATGTACACAACTGTCACCTATATGCAGAGTGCTTGGCTTAGTCCTACACAGATTCCCTAGATGTCAGTCTAGAGTCCATGATATCCCATGACCTCAGTTCAGCTGTCTTTGTGGGTTTTCTCATCATGATCTTGAACCCCTCCCTTGCACATATAATTTCTACTCTCTCTTTTTGACTGGACTCCTGGAGCTTGGCCCTGTACTTGGCTATGGATAGCTGCATCTGATTTCATCCATTACTGGATAAAGGTTCTATGATGACAATTAGGGTAAGGGGATGGCAATGTGAAGGATCAAAATGGCCAAGTTTGGGAATGGATGTAGAGAGGGAGAGCAATGTAAGAGGTATCTTGATGGAAGGGGCCTTATATAGCATTAGGGAGAAACCTGGTTCCAGGGAAACTCCTATGGATCTACAAGGATGACCCCATGAAGACTCCTAGCGAAAGTCGAGGGGATGCTTGAACTGATATGCTCCTGTAATCAGATTGTGACTCCCATAATTGTAATCATATAATCAATTATTAAAAATCACTTATCTCACAGGATCTTCAGCTATGTAACAATGATGATTTTTCCCCGTCTGATGGCATACATAGAATTTTCCAGCACTATAAAAATAACCAATGGGAATGAAACTCCCAGGTTAATATCAATTTTATTTCTTCATGCCCTATGAGGTAAATAAGTGTTATCTTCAGCACCACAGTATTACCATCAAGTTGTAGAGCATAACTTAGACTGAGTTCTGAGTGATTGTAATATTTTGAGGATTTCTAGGACCACACTGTAGTTCTAAAAGATTTAACCCATTCCTAACATGGGCATTTACTAGCCTGTAGTGTCTAGAAGGAAAATGTAATCCTGTCATGTGGTAACAATGTTTAAAATATTTTATATGCATTATATATAAAGAATATTTTATGGTATTATTTTCATATTTCTTTTTTATAAGATCTTTTGTGTTATTTAGGTTTTTCTGTACTTTCTCCACTACCTATGATGCACCTTTTCTGTTCTGTTAATCTTTTCAAGTTTTTCATAATTGTAAACAATATCCTCTGGCTATCACAGGACAATGGCACATATGAATATATAGTGGGTATGACCACATGCACAAGCCACACATAACCTCAAACTAAACTAAATCCCAGCTTGGAAATGGGAGTTTGGCACTAGCCTCCACCCCTAGATGACACTCTATTCACAACTGGTAACTTCTAGAAGCAGAAAGCTCAATTGTCTTAAGGAGTTAACTCTGGTAAGTTAACCACACTTCAGTGGAAGGCTACATATCCAATAATGTACGGACATCACAAGTTGCATTTTTGAAAATAAACAAAAATGAAAAATAGTACACAACAGTGAGTGAGTAGGGAAAAGTAGGTGAATCTTGGAAGAATGTGTTGAAAGACCCCCCCCCAGAGTGAGGAGACTCTCACCCAAGTCTTGGGATAATTCCCTTCTAGTCTGTAAGATCACTTCTGAAAGGGAAATCAATGCCTCTTCAAGTTTGGAAATAAGTTGTTTTAGAGCCCTCAAATCTTCATCCATGGCTATTCTTAATTCATTAACGTACTGAGGGGCCTGGATTAGGGCAGTGGTGCCTGTCCCAACACCGAAAGCTACCCCCAAAGCCCAAGATTACTGCTTGTGTCAGAAAAATAAGTTCTCATCGAAAGTGAGTTGGGTGTTGTCAAAATCATCTTCAAGCATGTTATCTGGATGATAAAAGACCCTAGGTACCAGTTGTACAAGCTCACAGTAATCTTTGGTGTCATTAGAATCTGATGTCAATAATGCAAGGTGTCAACCATGTACTATAAGCCCATCATTTATCTAAACTGGGAATCAAGTACCTTGTATCAGGAGTATTAGGGCTGTTAAGAATCTCATTACATAACCTCAGTAAGAGTCAGACTATGATTATTCCCCCAAACACCAGCATCCTGACTGATGGTATTGTTTAAAGCCCCAGATACTGCAATTTGGCTAGTTCAGGAGCTCGCTTCACATGGGAGGCATGGATCCAGGCAGAGATCCATACTTCTTTCAGTTGTTCCCAGATTTGGCCTCTTACTACTTCAAGGGCTTTTAGGCAGGCAAATAAAAGTCTAGAGAGAATAGCATCAGGATTATACACTCCACCCAACTCAGTGAGTGGTGGCAGTCCCCCACATAGGATCTCATAAGGGGTGAGTTTAAATCACCCTGTGTTTAAAAAACCCAGAAGAGGGCAAAGGGAAGGAGGGCTGTCCAGTCATTTCAGCCTATCTCTAGGGCTAATTTTGTCGACATTCTTTTTTTTTATTTTTTTATTTTATTTTTTTTATTTTATTTTATTTTTCTCCATTAACAGCTTCAACTGGGTGTGGGGCAACAGGACCATTCCCAGCACAACCATGGGTGTGGGGTTCCCCGCAGTCTCCCCAGGGAGATGGTTCCAGCAATGATCTCTAGGGGGAAACGGCTCCCCACAGATCCCCTCCCCCCTCCCATACAAAGGCAGGCAGCTATCACGTGGAGAGCGCCAGTCAGAGTCATCCATGGTGTCAGACCAAAGGAGAAGGGACTGAGACAAGGAGAGACCCTCCTCTCGAGTGGTCAAGCAATCCACCTCTCCTGGGAACAGAGGGGTGCTCGATGACTCCTAGGTCGAGTGGGGACCAGGCCTTTTTTCTTTCCCCCTTAGGCGTCCTAGGGTTCCCAGGGCCCTGCCTTAGGTTGGGGGATTATCCTGCCATAAGTCTCCCGTCCTTGGAGCTCCTCAAATAAAAGGCATCTAGCAGGATTAAAGTAAGCAGATCACAGGGCACCCTGTCTTAGGCCATGTGGAGAGCGCCCTCATACCTGTACCATGCCATGTTGAGCCGGTTTCTACAACCTCTGTATGGTGTGCTCTTCAGGCGAGGATCCACACTAACTCCCGTCATTGGGCCCCTGCGTCTATCATTAATGAAAAGACTGTGAGGAGTTCCTCAAACAAAAGATATAATGATATAATTTTGGCACCAATAACTCCATCTCCAGACAAAAAGAAAGGGCTTTTTCCCAACCCAGTATTCAACTTCTAGTCTGGCCTATGGTATGTCCTCCTTCCTAAGTGCCTACTCCACATGAAGTTACGTGTGCTGCCTGCCAAAAATTAGGGCAGTGTAAAAGGGATCAAAATCTAAACTTTTAACATATGCATTAAACCCAAACACTTTACAGCATGTGTCAAACTTTTCTCAACATCTATAAGCAGTTACAAATATCATTTGATCAATTTCAGTAGGAGTACAATGACATACATTGATGTTATCAAATACCACCAGTTCCAGTCTCTGAGCAACAGTGACAGGAACCCCCAGTTTTCCCACTTCTTAAGTGAAGAGAGGGTAATATTTTAATTAAAATGAGTTCTGTGTCCCCAAGTTTAAAGCCGTCTGATGTTTAGTCTGCAACTCAGCTCCAAAGCAGACTAGAGTTCAAGCTGCAGAAGCAGTTTAGCATTTGTGCTCCAGGACAGGTGGGGGAACCTGGGTGAGGCGAGTTGGATTCAGCTACATGAAGCACATCCTGGCACTTATGTCCGCCGGGTCTCCCTGGACTCTGGAGGCAGGATGACCTTCTGCAGAGTGGTGTAGGTGGTTTTGTTAGCAGGCACTCCTTTCCTTGGGGGCAGGGAAGACCAGACCAAGGACCTCTCCTCAATCATCTCTGGAAGTCTGGCACTCCTCTGTGTCCGCAGCCTCGACATCACGTCCAGGATTTATTTTCTTTCTGTCAAAAAAGCACAAACACGTCCTCGACCCCAAATATATATACAGGTCGGGTTTTTTCATAATGCATTGCAAGGACTTTTTCACCTTGTCTTATCAAAGGTAAGCTTGGTGTCATCAAGCCAGATGCGTTTGCATCAGGATCTGCTGGCAACTTTTATGATTTGCTTTGAAGGAGCCTTGTTATGCTCTATAATTTTTATTATTGTTAGCCATATATGCAGTTCCTCCATTGGAAGAGCCATTTGTAAAATTTAGCATAAAATCCTTTAAGGGATTTTTTGCTATAACATTAGGAAGATACAAGTGCATAAATAGTAGCAGTGATACCGCCTCTCTCTTCATACCTAACCCAGCGTGTACCCAGAACCCCCCCTCACTTCTCTCTCCCTGCCATCTCTGGGCAAATAACATCACCCAGCTCAGCCTGTCTGGGCGCTGGGGCAGTGTCCGGAGGGCAGCCAGGCGGGCGCGAATTCCTCTGTCCTCAGTAGCCTGCCTGCACGCGCAGGTAGGCACCTTGTTTACAAGCTTCCCAACCAGCAAGGAGAGCTGATCTTGACTCCAGGAGATCCATCACTGGGGCACCTAGAGAGCCATCACGGGAGAGTCCCAACACAGGGAAGTAACATCAGTGGGCAAGGAGACCTGATCCTGTGAAAGAAGATCCTTAGGGGAGCATTTGGAGGAAGAGATGGGCAGGCGCCAATGCAGGAATTCACCCAACAATCTGAAAAACAGCATGAAACCACCTGAACCCAGGG
Organism: Microtus agrestis; assembly: GCA_902806775.1. Lineage (NCBI taxonomy): Eukaryota > Metazoa > Chordata > Mammalia > Rodentia > Cricetidae > Microtus > Microtus agrestis. Next base: position 430,780 of record CADCXT010001205.1, read on the forward strand.
ACCCCACATCAGGAGGACATGAACACCTTAATCAAGAAGAAGGAGAAAAAATGGAATCTTTGAAAGTGATTGACATCCTTAAACAGCATGTAAAAATGCCCTCATGGAAATGGATGAGAAGTATAACAGAAAGTTTGAAGAATTTAATAAATCAGTGAATGATACCCTCATAGAAATAGATGAGAAGTATAACAGAAAGTTTGAAGAATTGAATAAATCAGTGAATGATACCCTAGGAAACCAAGGAAAAACAATCAAACAGATAATGGAAACAGTTCAAGACCTGAAAACTGAAATGGAGACAAGGAAGAAAACACAAACAGAGGGCCGTCTGGACATAGAGAATCTAGGTAAATGAATAGAAACTACAGAAACGAGTATAACAAACAGAATACAAGAGATTGAAGAAAGAATCTCAGACGCTGAAGATACCATAGAGAAAATAAACGCACTGATCAATGAAAACAGCAATTCCAACAAGCTCTCATCACAAAACATTCAGGAAATCTGGGACACAATAAAAAGACCAAACCTAAGAATAATTGGAGTTGAAGAAGGAGAAGAAGTGCAGCTCAACGGTCCAGAAAATATATTTAATAAAATTATAGAAGAAAACTTTCCCAACCTAAAGAAAGATATACCTATGAAGATCCAAGAAGCTTACAGAACACCAAATAGGCTGGATCAAAAAGAACATCCCTCGCCATATAATAATCAAAACACAAAGCATACAGAATAAAGAAAGAATATTAAGAGCTGCAAAGGAAAAAGGCCAAGTTACTTATAAAGGCAAACCCATCAGACTTACACCTGACTTCTCTTTGGAAACCATGAAAGCCAGAAGGTCCTGGATAGATGTACTGCAGAAACTAAGAGACCATGGATGCAAGCCCAGACTACTATACCCAGCCAAACTTTCGTTCACTATAAATGGAGAAAACAAAATTTTTCAAGATAAAAACAAATTTAAACAGTATGTAGCCACAAATCCAGCCTTACAGAAAGTAATAGAAGGAAAATCACAAACCAAGGAGTCCAACAAGGCCCACAATAACTCAGATATCTAGAGTCCCTTCACCAACACATCTCAAAGAAGGGAAACACACAAACTCTACTACTAGAAAAATGACCGGAATGAACAACCACTGGACATTAATATCACTTAATGTCAATGGACTCAACTCATCTATAAAAAGGCACAGGCTAAGAGATTGGATACGGAAACAGGATCCAACACTCTGCTGTCTACAAGAAACACACCTCAAACACAAAGACAGGCAACTACTCAGAGTAAAGGGCTGGGAAAAGGCTTATCAAGCAAATGGACCTCAGAAACAAGCAGGGGTGGCCATACTAATTTCTAACAAAGTTGATTTCAAACTTAAATCAATCAGAAGAGATGGAGAGGGACATTTTATACTCATAACAGGAATAATTCATCAGAAGGAAGTCTCAATCCTGAATATCTATGCCCCTAATGTAAAAGCACCCACGTACGTAAATGAAACATTACTAAAACTCAAGGCTGCCATCAAACCGCACACACTAATAGTAGGAGACTTCAACACTCCTCTCTCACCAATGGACAGGTCAATCAGACTGAAACCTAACAGAGAAATAAGAGAATTAATGGAGGTAATGAATCAAATGGTCTTAACAGACATCTATAGAACATTCCACCCAAAAAGAAAAGAATATACCTTCTTCTCTGCAGCTCATGGAACCTTCTCGAAAATTGACCACATACTCAGTAACAAAGCAAACTTCCACAGGAACAAAAAAATATGCATAACCTCCTGCGTCTTATCAGATCACCATGGATTAAAGTTAGAATTCAACAACAAAGCTATACCCAGAAAGCCTACAAACTCATGGAAACTGAACAGTCAACTACTGAACCACACATGGATCAAGGAAGAAATAAAGAAAGAGATTAAAGTCTTCCTTGAATTCAATGAAAATAAAGAAACAACCTACTCAAACTTATGGGACACTATGAAAGCAGTCCTGAGAGGAAAGTTCATAGCACTAAGTGCCCACTTAAAGAAAACAGAGAAAGCACACATTGGAGACTTAACAACCCACCTGAAAGCTCTAGAAAAAAAGAAGCAGACTCTCCTAAGAGGAGTAGAAGACTGGAAATAATCAAACTGAGGGCAGAAATCAATAAAATAGAAACACAGAAAACTATCCAAAGAATCAATGAAACAAAAAGCTGGTTCCTGGAGAAAATCAACAAGATCGATAAACCCCTATCCAAACTAATCAAACGGCAGAGAGAGAATATGCAAATTAATAAGATCAGAAATGAAAAGGGTGACATAACAACAGACACAGAGGAAATTCAGAGAATATTGAGATCTTACTACAAAAGCCTGTATGCCACAAAACTGGAAAATGTGGAAGAAATGGACACTTTTTAGATAAATACCATATACCAAAGCTAAACCAAGACCAGGTGAACGATCTAAATAGACCTGTTAGTCGTGAAGAATTAGAAACTGTTATCAAAAACCTCCCTACCAAAAAAAACCCAGGTCCAGATGGTTTCAATGCGGAATTCTACCAGAACTTACAAGAAGACCTAATACCTATACTCCTTAAGGTATTTCACAATATAGAAACAGAAGAGTCGTTGCCAAATTCCTTTTATGAAGCTACAGTTACTCTGATACCAAAACCACACAAAGACTCAACCAAGAAAGAGAATTACAGGCCAATCTCGCTCATGAACATCGACGCAAAAATCCTCAACAAAATACTGGCAAACCGAATCCAAGAACACATTAGAAAAATTATCCATTATGACCAAGTAGGCTTCATCCCAGGGATGCAGGGCTGGTTCAACATACGAAAATCTATCAATGTAATCCATCATATAAATAAACTGAAAGAACAAAACCATATGATCATTTCATTAGATGCGGAAAAAGCATTTGACACAATTCAACATCCCCTTATGATAAAAGTCTTGGAGAGATTAGGGATACAAGGGACGTACCTAAATATAATAAAAGCTATTTACACCAAGCCGACAGCTAACATCAAATTAAATGGAGAGAAACTCAAAGCCATCCCACTGAAATCTGGAACAAGACAAGGCTGTCCACTCTCTCCATACCTCTTCAATATAGTGCTTGAAGTGTTAGCAATAGCAATAAGACAACACAAGGGGATCAAGGGGATTCGAATTGGCAAGGAAGAAGTTAAACTTTCGTTATTTGCAAATGATATGATAGTGTACATAAGCGACCCCAAAAACTCCACCAAAGAACTCCTACAGCTGATAAACACCTTTAGTAATGTGGCCGGATACAAGATCAACTCCAAAAAATCAGTTGCCTTCCTTTACACAAAGGATATGGAAACAGAGAGGGAAATCAGAGACGCATCACCTTTCACCATAGCCACAAACAGCATAAAATATCTTGGGGTAACGCTAACCAAGGAAGTGAAAGATTTATTTGACAAGAACTTTAAGGCATTGAAGAAAGAAATTGAAGAGGATACCAGAAAATGGAAGGACCTCCCCTGCTCTTGGATTGGGAGGATCAACATAGTAAAAATGGCAATCCTACCAAAGGCAATCTATAGATTCAATGCAATCCCCATCAAGATCACATCAAAATTCTTCACAAATCTTGAGAGGACCATAATCAACTTTATATGGAAAAACAAAAAACCCAGGATAGCCAAAACAATCTTATACAATAAAGGAACTTCTGGAGGCATTACCATCCCTGAGTTCAAACTCTATTACAGAGCTACAGTAATGAAAACAGTGTGGTACTAGCATAAAAACAGAGAACTCGATCAATGGAATCGTACAGAAGACCCGGATTTTAACCCACAAACCTATAAACACCTCATTTTTGATAAAGGAGCTAAAAACATACATTGGAAGAAAGAAAGCATCTTCAACAAATTTTGCTGGCACAATTGGATTTCAACCTGTAGAAAAATGAAAATAGACCCATATCTATCACCATGCACAAAACTCAAGTCCAAATGGATCAAAGACCTCAATATCAATCTTTACACACTGAACCTGATAGAAGAGAAAGTGGGAAGTACCCTACAACAGTTGGGCACATGAGATCGCTTCCTATGTTTAACCCCAGAAGCACAGGCATTAAGGGAAACATTGAACAAATGGGACCTCCTGAAACTGAGAAGCTTTTGTAAAGCAAAGGATACTGTCACTAAGACAAAAAGGCAACCTACTGATTGGGAGAAGATCTTCACCAACCCAGCAACAGACAAGGGCCTGATCTCCAAAATATATAAAGAACTCAAGAAACTAAACTTTAAAATGCTAAATAACCCAATTAAAAATTGGGGCACTGAGCTGAACAGAGAATTCTCAAAAGAAGAATTCCAAATGGCCAAAAGACACTTAAGGTCATGCTCAAATTTCTTAGCGATCAGGGAAATGCAAATCAAAACAACATTGAGATATCATCTTACGCCTGTCAGAATGGCTAAAATCAAAAACACCAATGATAGTCTTTGCTGGAGAGGTTGTGGAGGAAGGGGTACCCTCATCCATTGTTGGTGGGAATGCAAACTTGTGCAACCACTTTGGAAAGCAGTGTGGCGGTTTCTCAGGAAAGTCGGGATCAACCTACCTCTGGACCCAGCAATACCACTCTTGGGAATATACCCAAGAGATACCCTATCACATGACAAAAGCATTTGTTCAACTATGTTCATAGCAGCATTGTTTGTTATAGCCAGAACCTGGAAACAACCTAGATGTCCCTCAGTGGAAGAATGGATGAAGAAAGTGTGGAATATTTACATACTAGATTACTACTCAGCAGTAAAAAACAATGACTTCTCGAATTTTGCATGCAAATGGATGGAAATAGAAAACACTATCCTGAGTGAGGTATCCCAGACCCAAAAAGAGGAACATGGGATGTACTCACTCATAATTGGTTTCTAGTCACAAATTGTGGTCATTGAGTCTATATTCTGTGATATTAAAGAAGTTAAATAAGAAGGTTAACCCAATGAGGGCTGCTGAGAAGCCAAGGTCAATGGCACAGGGGTTTGATCCTACTTCATGTTCTGGCTTGGTGGGAGCCTAGCCAGTTCGGATGTTCACCTTCCTAGACCAGGATTGAGGGGTGAGGACTTTGTACTTCCCACAGGGCAGGGAACCCTGACTGCACTTCGGTCTGGATAAGGAGGGGGAGGAGGGGGGAGGCAGGGAGGAGTGGGAGGAGGGGGAGGGAAATGGGAGGCGGGGAGGAGGCAGAAATTTCTCTTTTTTCCAATATAAAAAAAACTAAAAAAAAAGGATAGCTTACAAACTTTTGGTTGGATGTCCAATGGTTAAAGCTCTAGTGATAATATTCTTATAGGAGACCTTGAGCCGCTAGGTAAAATTCTTACAAAAAACAGTTTCCAATAGAGAGCTTAAAACAGCTGCCTAACAGGTACTCAAGCAGGTAAAGTATAAATCCACAGATAAAGTATACAATAATCAACAAATACAGTATATTAATTATAATTCAGATATGGCAAGTTTGTATATTAAATGTAAAACTTATTCTACAACAGTTTTATAAAAAATGAGGCTTATGGCTAAATCTTATCAGTTTTGCTAGTTAAGATATTAAGCTCTTAATTTAAACCAGTAGCCTGTCTGATATAAAAGGACAGGATAGAATCTGGAAAATGGTTTAACAAAATTTTGACTATGATCAAGGTTTCTTATACTAAACAGTAGACTCATTGATAATTTTTAAGATTGATTCCTGGATATTTGCCTTTGCTAAATTCAAAGGCCAAAAACAATGGTCTTTTCCCAGATCATTGCTACAATTTATGCACCTGTATTTTGCTAAAGCTTTCGCAAAAAATCCCTTAAAGGATTTGATGCTAAATTTTACAATTGGCTCTTCCAATGGAGGAACTGCATATATGGCTAATTATAATAAAAATTATGGAGCATAACAAGGCTCCTTCAAAGCAACTCATACAAGTTGACAGCAGATCCTGATGCAAACGGATCTGGCTTGTTGACACCAAGCTTACCTTTGATAAGACAAGGTGAAAAGCCCTTGCAATGCATCACGAAAAAAAACCCGACCTATATATATTTGGGGTCGAGGATGTGTTTGTGCTTTTTTCACAGAAAGAAAATGAATTCTGGACGTGATGTCGAGGCTGCGGACACAGAAGAGTTCCAGACTTCCAGAGGTGATTGAGGAGAGATCTTTGGTCCGGTCTTCCCTACCCCCAAGGAAAGGAGTGCCTGCTGACAAAACCAGCTACACCACTCTTCATGGTGTCATCCAGCCCCCAGAATCCAGGGAGACCCGGCTGACATAAGGGCCAGGATGTGCTTCATGTACCTGAAACCAGCTCGCCTCACCCTGGCTACCTCACCTGTCCAGGAGCACAAATGCTAAACTGCTTCTGCAGCTTGAACTCTGGTCTGCTTTGGAGCTGAGTTGCAGACTAAACATCAGACTGCTTTAAACTTTGGGACACAGAACTCATTTTAATTAAAATATTAACCTCTCTTCACTTAAGAAGGGGGAAAATTGGGGGTTCCTGTGACTGTTGCCCAGAGGCTGGAACTGGTGGTATATGATTACAACAATGTATGTCACTGTACTCCCACTGAATTTGAGCTAATGATATTTGTAACTGCTTATAGATAATGTGTAAAGTTTGACACATGTTGTAAAGTGTTTGGTTTTAATGCATATGTTTAAAATTTTGGATTTTGATCCCTTTTACACTGCCCTAATTTTTTGGCAGGCAGCACACGTAACTTTATGTGGAGTAGGCACTTAGGAATGTGGTCATACCATAGGCCAGACTAAAAGGTGAATACTGGGTTGGGAAAAAGCCCTATCTTCTTATCTGGAGATAGAGTTATTGGTGCCAAAACTATATCATTATATCTTTTGTTTGAGGAGCTCCTCAGAGTCTTTTCATTAATGACAGATGCAGGGGCCCAATGACGGGAGTTAGTGTGGATCCTCGCCTGAAGAGCACACCATACAGAGGTTGTAGAAACCGGCTCAACATGGCATGGTTCAGGTATGAGGGTGCTCTCCACATGGCCTAAGACAGGGTACCCTGTGATCTGCTTACTTTAATCCTGCTAGATGCCTTTTACTTGAGGAGCTCCAAGGACGGGCGACTTATGGCAGGATAATCCCCCAACCTAAGGCAGGGCCCTGGGAACCCTAGGAAGGTTAAGGGGAAAAAAAAGGCCTGGTCCCCACTCGACCTAGGAGTCATCGGGCACCCCTCTGTTCCCAGGAGAGAGGGATTACTTCACCACTCGAGAGGAGAGTCTCTCCTTGTCTCAGTCCCTTCTCCTTTGGTCTGACACCATGGTTTACTCTGACTGGTGCTCTCCACTTGATAGCTGCCTGCCTTTGTATTGGAGGGGTGAGGGGATCTGTTGGGAGCTGTTTCCCCCTAGAGATCATTGCAGGAACCATCGCCCTGGGGAGACTATGGGGAACCCCACACCCATGGTTGTACTGGGATTGGTTCTGTTGCCCCACACCCAGTTGAAGCTGTTAATGGAGAAAAATAAAATAAATAAATAAATAAATAAAAAATAAATAAATAAATAGTAGCAGTGATCTGGGAAAAGACCATTGTTTTTGGCCTTTGAATTTAGCAAAGGCAATTGTCCAGGAATCAATCTTAAAATTATCAATGAATCTACGGTTTAGTATAAGAAACATTGATCATAGACAATATTTTGTTAAACCATTATCCAGATTCTATCCTGTCCTTTTATATCAGACAAGCTACTGGATTAAATTAAGAGTTTAATAAGTTTTACATCTAATATACATACTTGCCATAGCTGAATTATGATTAATATACTGTATTTGTTGATTATTGTATACTTTATCTGTGTATTTATACTTTACCTGCTTGAGTAGCTGTTAGGCAGCTGTTTTAAGCTCTCTATTGGAAACTGTTTTTTGTAAGAATTTTACCTAGCAGCTCAAGGTCTCCCATAAGAATATTATCACTAGAGCTTTAACCTTTGGACATCCAAACAAATGTTTGTAAACTATCCTTTTTTTTTAGTTTTTTTTATATTGGAAAAAAATAAATTTCTGCCTCCTCCCCGCCTCCCATATCCCTCCCCCCACCCCCACTCCTCCCCCCGCCCCCTCCTCCCCCTCCATATCCAGAATGAAGAGCAGTCAGGCTTCCCTGCCCTGTGGAAAGTTCAAAGTCCCCCCCTCAATCCTGGTCTAGAAAGGTGATCATCCAAACTGGCTAGGCTCCCACAAAGCCAGGACATGAAGTAGGATCAAAACCCGGTGCCATTGTTCTTGCCTTGTCAGCAGCCCTCATTGTCCGCCAAATTCAGGGAGACCGGTTTTATCCCATGCTTTTTCAGTCACAGTCCAGCTGGCCTTGGTGGGCTCCCAATGGATCAGCCCCACTGTCTCTGTGGGTGGGTGCATCCCTTGTGGTCCTGACATTTTTGCTCATATTCTCCCTCCTTCTGTTCCTCATTGGAACATTGGGAGCTCAGTCCGGTGCTCCAGTGTGGGTCTCTGTCTCTATCTCCATCCTTCGTCAGACGAAGGTTCTTTATTTATGTCTAGAAACAAATTATGAGTGAGTACATCCCATGTTCATCTTTTTGGGTCTGTGTTACCTCACTCAGGATAGTGTTTTCTATTTCCATCCATTTGCATGCAAAATTCGCGAAGTCATTGTTTTTTACCGCTGAGTAGTATTCTAATGTGTATGTATTCCACACTTTCTTCATCCATTCTTCCAATGAAGGGCATCTAGGTTGTTTCCAGGTTCTACCTATTACAAATAATGCTGCTATGAACATAGTTGAACAAATGTCCTTGTCATATGATCGGGCATCTCGTGGGTATATTCCCAAGAGTGGCATTGCTGGGTCCATGGGTAGATTGATCCCGAATTTCCTGAGAAACCGCCACACAGCTTTCCAAAGTGGTTGTACAAGTTTGCATTCCCACCAGCAATGGATGAGGGTACCCCTTTCTCCACAGCCTCTCCTGCAAAGGCTATCATTGGTGTTTTTGATTTTAGCCATTCTGTCGGGTGTAAGATGATATCTCAATGTTGTTTTGATTTGCATTTCCCTGATCGCTAAGGAGGCTGAGCATGACCTTAAGTGTCTTTTGGCCATTTGAACTTCTTCTGTTGAGAATTCTCTCTTCAGATCAGTGCCCCGTTTTTTAATTGGGTTAATTAGTATTTTAAAGTCTAGTTTCTTGAGTTCTTTATATATTTTGGAGATCAGACCTTTATCTGTTGCGGGGTTGGTGAAGATCTTCTCCCAGTCAGTGGGTTGCCTTTTTGTCTTAGTGACAGTGTCCTTTGCTTTACAGAAGCTTCTCAGTTTCCGTAGGTCCCATTTATTCAATGTTGCCCTTAATGACTGTGGTGTTGGGGTTGTACCTAGGAAGCGATCACCTGTGCCCACCTGTTGTAGGGTACTTCCCACTTTCTCTTCTATCAGGTTCAGTGTGTAAAGATTGATATTGAGGTCTTTGATCCATTTGGACTTGAGTTTTGTGCATGGTGATAGATATGGGTCTATTTTCATTCTTCTACAGGTTGACATCCAGTTGTGCCAGCACCATTTGTTGACGATGCTTTCTTTCTTCCATTGTAGACTTTTAGCACCTTTATCGAAAATGAGGTGTTCGTAGGTTTGTGGGTTAAGATCCGGGTCTTCTTTACGATTCCATTGGTCGACTTCTCTGTTTTTATGCCAATACCACACTGTTTTCATTACTGAAGCTCTGTAGTAGAGTTTGAAGTCAGGGATGGTAATGCCTCCAGAAGTTCCTTTATTGTATAAGATTGTTTTGGCTATCCTGGGTTTTTTGTTTTTCCATATAAAGTTGATTATTGTCCTCTCAAGATCAGTGAAGAATTTTGATGGGATCTTGATGGGGATTGCATTGAATCTATAGATTGCCTTTGGTAGAATTGCCATTTTTACTATGTTGATCCTCCCAATCCAGGAGCAAGGGAGATCCTTCCATTTTCTGGTATCTTCATCAATTTCTTTCTTCAATGCCTTAAAGTTCTTGTCAAATAGATCTTTCACTTCTTTGGTTAGAGTTACCCCAAGATATTTTATGCTGTTTGTGGCTATCGGGAAAGGAGAAGCTTCTCTTATTTCCCTCTCTGCTTCCATATCCTTTGTGTATAGGAGGGCGACTGATTTTTTGGAGTTGATCTTGTACCCGGCCACATTCTAAAGGTGTTTATCAGCTGTAGGAGTTCTTTGGTGGAGTTTTTGGGGTCGCTTATGTACACTATCATATCATCTGCAAATAACGAAAGTTTAACTTCTTCTTTTCCAATTCGAATCCCCTTGATCCCCTTATGTTCTCTTATTGCTATTGCTAAAACTTCAAGCACTATGTTGAAGAGGTATGGAGAGAGTGGACAGCCTTGTCGTGTTCCTGATTTTAGCGGGATGGCTTTGAGATTCTCTCCGTTTATTTTGATGTTAGCTGTCGGCTTGCTGTAAATAGTTTTTATTATATTTAGGTATGACCCTTGTATCCCTAATCTCTCCAAGACTTTTATCATAAAGGGATGTTGAATTTTGTCAAAAGCTTTTTCAGCATCTAAAGAAATGATCATATGTTTTTTTCTTTCAGTTTATTTATATGATGGATTACATTGATAGATTTTCGTATGTTGAACCAGCCTTGCATCTCTGGGATGAAGCCTACTTGATCATAATGGATAATTTTTCTAATGTGTTCTTGGATACGGTTTGCCAGTATTTTGTTGAGGATTTTTGCGTCGATGTTCATGAGTGAGATTGGCTTGTAATTCTCTTTCTTGGTTGAGTCTTTGTGTGGTTTTGGTATCAGAGTGACTGTAGCTTCATAAAAGGAATTTGGCAATGACTCTTCTGTTTCTATATTGTGAAATACATTAAGGAGTATAGGCATTAGCTCTTCTTGGAAGTTCTGGTAGAATTCCGCATTGAAACCATCTGGTCCTGGACTTTTTTTTGGTAGGGAGGTTTTTGATAACAGCTTCTAATTCTTCGTGACTCACAGGTCTATTTAAATTGTTCACCTGGTCCTGATTAAGCTTTGGTATATGGTATCTATCTAAAAATGTGTCCATTTATTTTACATTTTCCAGTTTTGTTGCATACAGATTTTTGTAGTAAGATCTAATGATTCTCTGAATTTCCTCTATGTCTGTGGTTATGTCCCCCTTTTCATTTCTGATCTTACTAATTTGCATATTCTCTCCCTGCCGTTTGATTAGTTTGGATAGGGGTTTATCAATTTTGTTGATTTTCTCCAGGAACCAGCTTTTTGTTTCATTGATTCTTTGGATTGTTTTCTGTGTTTCTATTTTGTTGATTTCTGCCCTCAGTTTGACTATTTCCAGCCTACTACTCCTCCTAGGTGAGTCTGCTTCTTTTTTTTCTAGAGCTTTCAGGTGGGCTGTTATGTCTCCAATGTGTGCTTTCTCTGTTTTCTTTAAGTGGGCACTTAGGGCTATGAACTTTCCCCTTAGGACTGCTTTCATAGTGTCCCATAAGTTTGAGTAGGTTGTTTCTTTATTTTCATTGAATTCAAGGAAGACTTTAATTTCTTTCTTTATTTCTTCTTTGATCCAGGTGTGGGTCAATAGTTGACTGTTCAGTTTCCATGAGTTTGTAGGCTTTCTGGGGGTAGCATAGTTGTTGAATTCTAACTTTAGTCCATGGTGATCTGATAAGACACAGGAGGTTAGGAATATTTTTTTGTAACTGTGTAAGTTTGCTTTGTTACCGAGGATGTGGTCAATTTTCGAGAAGGTTCCATGAGCTGCAGAGAAGAAGGTATATTCTTTCCCATTTGGGTGGAATGATCTATAGATATCTGTTAAGTCCATTTGATTCATTACCTCCATTAATTCTCTTATTTCTCTGTTAGGTTTCTGTCTGATTGACCTGTCCATTGGTGAAAGAGGAGTGTTGAAATCTCCTACTATTAGTGTGTGCGGTTTGATGGCATCCTTGAGTTTTAGTAATGTTTCTTTTACGTACGTGGGTGCTTTTATATTAGGGGCATAGATATTCAGGATTGAGACTTCATCCTGATGAATTGTTCCTGTTATGAGTATAAAATGTCCCTCTCCATCTCTTCTGATTGATTTAAGTTTGAAGTCAATTTTGTTAGAAATTAGTATGGCCAGACCTGCTTGTTTCTTAGGACCATTTGCTTGATAAACGTTTTCCCATCGCTTTACTCTAAGTAGGTGCCTGTCTTTGTGGTTGAGGTGTGTTTCTTGTAAACAGCAGAATGTTGGATCCTGTTTGTGTATCCAGTCTCTTAGCCTGTGCCTTTTTATAGGTGAGTTGAGTCCATTGACATTAAGGGATATTAATGACCAGTGGTTGTTAACTCTGGTCAGATTTTTAGTCATAGAGTTTGTTTGCCTTCTTTGAGTTGCACTGGTGAAGGGAGTCTAGATGTTTGAGTTATTGTGGTCATTATTGGGCTCCTTGGTTTGTGGTTTTCCTTCTAATACTTTCTGTAAGGCTGGATTTGTGGCTACATATTGTTTAAATTTGTTTTTATCCTGGAAAATTTTGTTCTCTCCATTTATAGTGAACGAAAGCTTGGCTGGGTATAGTAGTCTGGGCTTGCATCCATGTTCTCTTAGCTTCTGCAGTACATCTATCCAGGACCTTCTGGCTTTTATGGTTTCCATAGAGTAGTCAGGTGTAAGTCTGATAGGTTTACCTTTATAAGTAACTTGGCCTTTTTCCTTTGCAGCCCTTAATATTCTTTCTTTATTGTGTATGCTTTGTCTTTTGATTATTATATGGCGAGGGGATGTTCTTTTTTGATCCAGCCTATTTGGTGTTCTGTATGCTTCTTGAATCTTTATAGGTATATCTTTCTTTAGGTTGGGAAAGTTTTCTTCTAAAATTTTATTAAATATATTTTCTGGACCGTTGAGCTGCATTTCTCCTTCTTCGACTCCAATTATTCTTAGGTTTGGTCTTTTTATTGTGTCCCAGATTTCCTGAACGTTTTGTGATGAGAGCTTGTTGGATTTGTTGTTTTCTTTGATCAGTACGTTTATTTTCTCTATGGTATCTTCAGCGTCTGAGATTCGTTCTTCAATCTCTTGTATTCTGTTGGCAGTACTTGTCTCTGTAGTTCCCGTTCGTTTACCCAGGTTTTCCATCTCCATCCTTCCCTCGGTTTGTGTTTTCTTCATTACTTCCATTTCATTCTTCAAGTCTTGAACCGCTTCTCTTACCTGTTTGATTGCCTTTTCTTGTTTCTCTTGGTTTTCTTGGGTGTCTTTGAGCGATTTATTCATTTCCTCTACCTTTTGTTTGTCATCTCTAATTGTTTATGGCAGTTTTTCACCTCCTGTTTAAGGTCTTCTATTATTTTCATATAATTCACTTTTGAGTCGATTTCTTCTAATTCTTCTGGAGTAGGGTGTACAATTCTTCTTATTTCGGGATCCCTGGATTCTGGTGATGACATGTTGCCTTTCAGGTTGTTGGGGGAATTCTTGCATTGGCGCCTTCCCATCTCTTCCTTCAAATGGAGCCTGGAGAGGCCTGGTGTCTTGGTCCAGTCTTTGCTGTGACTGACTCTCTGGGTGTATCTCTTCAGTGTAGAAGCAGGAACTGACCCGTCCAGATTGAACTCCTCAGCACCACAACTCGGACGCCAATCAGACGTGGGAGGCGGCACTGGGTCCGGGAGATCACTGGAGGCCCTGGGTCACCTTCTATAGGTGCCCGAGCTCCCTTACAGGGACCTTGAGACCTGCCTGGAAGGCAGGCACTCCCGGCTAGCTCTGGATGGGTAGCCTTAGTGTAGGAGCTTAAAACCGGTTTCAGCACTGGTCCAAGCAAATGGCAGGGCAGGGTTGTGGGTTGGTGTGTTGGGGGGTTGGGTCGTGCCTAAGGAAGACAGCCCTGCAGAAGGAGCTGGGGGATGGGAGTTTGTGCTCGCTTCTGGGACACCCCGCCCCTGAATAGGAGACACTCACCCGTCCAGATGGGACTCCACAGCACCTAGGCAGGGCCGCCTGGTAGCCCAAAAATCCGGGGACGAGAGGAAGGCCGTGGGAGGCGGCCCTGGGTCCAGGAGACCACTGGAGGCCCTGGGGCACCTTCTATATGTGCCCGAGCTCCCTTACAGGGAGCCTTGAGACCTGCCTGGAAGGCAGGGACTCCCGGCTAGCTCTTTGTCGACACTCTTTTAGGGTTCTACTCATCCTTTCTAACTAACCTGGCTCTGGGGTTGGTAACCACAACGTAATTTCCAATTGATCCCCAGTTGGGTGGTCAGTCCCTGAATTACCTGGGCAACAAAGGCAAGTCCATTATCAGACCCAATTACCTTGGGTATCCCAAGCCTGGGAAAGATTTCTTTTATGATCTTCTTAGCCACCACATTGGCTGTCCCAGTTCTGGTAGGAAAAGCTTCTACCCAGCCTGAAAAAAGTATCTATAAAAACTAATAAGTACTTGTTACCATATCTAGCTGGCTTAATTTCTATAAAATCTACCTCCCAGTAGGCACCAGGCCGGTCGCCCTGAGCCTCTTCCCAGGAGTATATATGGAGTGTCCTGCTTTAGTCATAGCACAGGCCTTGCAGCTTTTGACTACTTCTTCTGCCAAGTCAGAGAGTCCTATAATGTAATAGTCAGAGGGACTAACCATATCTTTTAGTTTCTTGGCCCCCAAGTGGGTCAGGTAATGTAAGTTGGTAACATACTTGTGTCCTTCTTTTCGTGGGAGGACTAGTTTTCCTCCTTCTGTCTCTACTTACTCATATGGGGTTTCCTTTACTACTCATAATTTGCCCATAACCTGATGGTTCTCAGGGGTATATCTATAGTTGGTTTCACTGATATCATGATAATCTTTAGGCTCTTTGACTGCCAGGATCATTGATCCGCCTGTTTAGCGTTTGGGTGTGCCATCTGATTTCCTTTAGCCACAGCATCTTGAGCTTTTTGGAATTCTGGACAATGTATGATGGCTACATTCTTTGGCAAATGTATGGCTTTGAGGAAGCTCAAAACTTCTTCTTTTTTTATTTTTTATGCCTTTTCCTGCAGATGTCAACAGTCCTCTTTGTCTGTATATTGCTCCCTGTATGTGGGCAGTGGCAAAATCACACCTGCTGTCAGTGCAGATGTTGATAGACTTCCCCTCTGCCATCCATAGAGCTTGTATCAAAGCCACAAGTTCTGGTTTCTAGGATGATGTCCCTTCACAGAAGCCACTGGCCTAGATTACTTGCTTCCCATCCTCCACTGCTGCCTCTGCCTTCTGCTTACCTTCAACCATGAAACTGGTACTGTCCGTAAACCAGCTTTAAATCCCAGGCCAAAGCTGATCCTTCAGATCATTTCACATGCCAGCCTCTTCAGCCGACATGTCAGCATAGTGATGGGTAGGTGAGGAGCCATCAGTCTTGGGCAGTAGGGTAGTGGGATTGAGGATAGCAGGGGGAGCGAAGGTCACTCATTTGTTCAACAAAAGACTTTGATCACCTCTGGCCCAGTTCAAGTAAAACTGATCTGGGCCTTCAAATTTGTTAGCAAGTCTCTTTCTAATAAAGGCATAGAATACTCAGGGATAACCAGCAAGGAATGAGTTACTTGTCCTCTCCCCAAATCTACAGTTCATAAGGTGGTCCGTGGATATTGTTGTCCAGTTACGCCAATTACTATAGTCTTTATGTTCTTTAGCTTCCCTGATGGTTGTTTCAGCACAGAGTGCTCAGTCCCCATGTCCACTAGAAAATCCATAGGGGTCCCCTCCATAGTAAGGGTTACCCTAGGCTCAGGGAGGGTATCCGAGCCCCATCCCCTCTAACCATCTTCTTCTATGGCCAGTACCTTAGAGGCCCTTCCTTTCTTCTTTGTGCATTCTCTTGCCCAATATCGTTTTTCTTTGCAATAAGCACATTGGTCTTTGTCCAAGGGGTGCCTCTGTCTGTCTTCACTCATCATTGGTCTTCTGTTGCCCAGGTTCCCTATCTAAGTTCTGTATTCACTTTCTCTCCTATCACTGTGGCCAAAATTCTAGTCAAATTTCTATCTTGTCTATGATCCCTCCAGTCCTCTCTTTCCTCTGTCTCCAGCCTCTCACTTCTCTTCCTCTGTCTTTCACTTATAAAACACTTTCTCTGCTTCCTTAACCAAATCCTGCAAGGTATAGTCCTGCAACCATTCTAACTGCTGTAACTTTTTCTTAATATGTGATGCTTACTATCCTATGAAGGCCATAGCTACCGCTGCTTGCTGACCCTCAGAGGTTGGGTTAGGAGGAGTATAATGCCTGTAATCCTCCATTAAATATTCAAGAAACACAAATGGTGGTTCAACCGGACCCTGAAGAACCTCTCTTACCTTGGCCAAATTAGTGGGGCATCTTGTGGCTCCTCAGAGACCTTCCATGGGAGCCCAGTGATATACCATCAGCCACTCACTACCTGCTGCTGTATTGAAGTCCCAATCAGGTTGGTTCTAATACTGGAGGGGATGAAGGTGGGGTGGGTTGATTCTGGTCTTCCAGGACACTGTGCAGGACTCTGAGCATGCCAACATCATGTGCCCATCGCAGCCCCCTCACCATGCCACCACTACCACCAGGATCAGGCATCAGGGTCAGCAGGTAAGTGGGTGGTGGAGGGCTCGGCCATTCAGGTGGTCTCCGACTCTGGGACAGCAAGGGTTTGGGAGCCTGGCTTCCATGCACACATCCAGGGCTTAACCCAAGGTGGGGAATCCTGGACCAAATCTTGTCATACAGTAATGAACAGTTGTTGATAGGGATGGGATCCTGGTCCTTCCTGAAAAACAATAGCTTTAATTTTAAAAATAATGATTAAATCATAGGTGCCCTCTGGAGGCCAGCCGACATCAAGCGCCGGCCACTCTGAGGAGCAAAAAGTCTTTTATGGACCTTTTTTAATCTCAAACTGACAAGTTGTGTGCTCTAATCCTAACTCAGTCCAATGATCCAGAGTCAAACTTAGAGGGGTCATCACATTCTGCCCCATTGTCAAGGTTACAAGTAAGACAAAACAAAGATAGAAGACATACAAAAAAAGGCTAACAAAACCTAGACAGACAAAACCACTCCAAAAATACAGACAGCAAGGAGGGTATATAGTTCCTCCAATCCAGGAGAACTTCCGTATCCTCACCAGCACCCAGATGGGAATCTCCCAGGCATAACTAGCGTCCCTCCTGACCTCCCAGGACATCTCCCAGGGCAGCAGTCAGTGGTCTCCTAGCATGTCCGCTGATCATTCCATCCATCTCCTCCTGAGACATGAGCGACTGCAAAACCAAAACTGAAAGTACAGAATCTGAATTCAGCCGGCCTGGAGACATGAAGACACAGAACAAAGACACAAACAATGTCTCACCTCCAAGTGGCTCTCTGGAGGTAAGAGTGGTCGCCAATCCCAGCTGAGATCTCTTGTTTCTGCCCGTTCCCTCAGAGAACCCAGATTCACCCACATCCAGGCTGACAGAGGTCCTGGTTCTGACATACTACCTGGGAGGTCCTAGACTCTCATCCAGACCCATTGGAGTGTTGGCTTAGGTCTACTCCCTTGAAGGTCTCAGATTCACATCTGGACCCTCAGCAGTCTCTGGCTCTGGCTCACTTGCTCAATGGTTACTCCCCTGTACCTGTTCCAGTGGAGATCGTTGACTCTGGATCTAGTAGCTGGCTCAATCCTGATCCACGTATGTCCCAGGACTGGGTTTGCTACTGGCTTCTGCTTCTGGTGGATCTTGTTCTCTCTGTGTCTCAGGTAGCTGGTTCAGTCCCCCTCTGGTTCTGGTGGAGATAACAGACGCTGAGTCAGGTTATTGGCTCAATCCTGATCTGCCAGGGTCCAGAACTGGGTTGGCTCCCAGGACTGGATTTGCTCCTGGCTTCTGCTCCTGGTGGAGCTTGTTTCCTCCAGCCCTATCTATCTTAGGAGTCCAAACATTCATTTCTACACCTATCATGAGGTATCAAAAATTAGGAGATAGTAATCTTTGGAAAGAATAACGTATTAACCACTTATAGTATTCTAGCATAAAGACACAATTTTCCAATGATCTGCTCACTGTGATCTATTTTACCATTTAATTGACTATGCATTTAGTTATATCAGGAAATCACGGAAAATTACAGATTTTTCAGTCATAATTCAGTGACATAGTAATACTTATTCTTAACTTCTTTAGCAACCTGGAAACAAAATTCAGTTATCCTAGTATGGAATCTCCAATTCTCCCTCCTACTCACAAAAATTTTAAATAGAATAATAAAAGCAAAATTATATAACAGTTCTAACACAGAGAAATATTATTATTTGAAATCATCCTGGACTTAACATTTCTTTCTTCTGACACTGAGATATTGAAAAAAAAAAAAATAAACCAAAGAAGCAGGAATTCCAATTGATTGCCAACCAATATATATATGAAAATCAATAACAAAAATATACCTTCTTCATAGGTTAGTGTATCAATAAGAATAGATAAAATTAAATGAAACTAACAATATTCTAAAAGTAAACATTAAATGTGTATATTGAGTTTCTGAAAAAAAAAGCCTTTATTCAGTAGAAAAGTCAGTCATTTTCATATTTAGTTCTCATCTACAAAATTCCTAAATTAATTTTTTAATAATTTACTTTTGTCTGGAATACAGTTAAAATTTTGTCTACTTCTCCTGACCTAGATTTTTTATGAATATTGAAACAGTTTCAACATGAAAAATAAAATATAGCAATAATATTTTCTTGTAAAATAAAGTGATGGTTTTAAGCAGTATTTTATATGCATATATATCTTCATGTGTGTTCATAGATTTATCTGTGGGGTGCAGTCTATATTAACCACTTTCTACTCTTGATTTTGAGTTAGGGTCTCTCACTATACCTAAAATTGAACAACTTAGATAGATTATAAATAGTTCAAGCACTAGGGATCTTCTTAATTCTGATTCTACAATGATGGAGGTACAAGCTCAGATATAATCATTAATTAATCCATAGATGTAGGTCATGTCAAGTTTACTCAATTTCCTTTCAACATATAACCTCTAAATGTTGCTACAATGCAAACTGAAACTTCAATGTGTGAGTCTCTGCAGGATGCTTATTGGTTTATTATGACAAGGCATCTCTATATAGCCCTATCGGTACTAAAACACACTTTGTAGACCAAGCTGGTCTGACCTCAAACTCACAAAGATCTGTCTGCCTCTGCCTCCTGATAAAAATAAAGGTAGATGCTACCATAAATGGCACAACATGCCACGTTAAATTATTAGGATATGTTACCATGGAGTCACTTTTACATAAACCTACATAAAAAGATATTTAATGAAAGCTTTTTTAAGAACCAAATTTATTCTATTATTTAAATTTTATGGTTACATACCAGTAAGTCAAAGTCTAGGATCAATGAAAATGTGCTTTTTTTTTCCTTTAAGGATGCATGGTATAGATGCAGTTTGAACGTAAACAGTAAAAAATACAGAACAAAACAGAAATTTTCTAAATTATGAAATTTGAAAAGAGTTTTGGATTTTTCAAGAAACAAAGTAGGATGCAATATTTTTAGGAATTTCAGTTTTGTTATTGTGAAGATTGTTACTAAAAATAAGTAAACAAGTGGAATCTATAAAAATGAACATGAGCATGAGATTTTGAAAATACCTTGACTTCAAAATTTGGATCTAAGTTTATGAAGATTTGGAAAAGTTCTTCTTTTGTTTTCACAGAGGATGAGACCCTGTGGATTGCTTCTATGCCAATATGATATGATGGACCATGCCCTTCTGAAAGGTTGCTGTGAACACCTTCAAAAAATTACTTCACTCAACTGCCAACTGAGATGAACCTAGCATACAGGTTATACCATGAAAGGGCTAAATAACAGCACCCCCATTCAGCATGAAGCAGTTTGGAGAGGAATAACTACATCCATATTCCCAAATATTGTTTATAAATGTTCTTTTACATTTAAAGGGGGATATGATATAGATATGAATAATTAGCATTGGTATGGATTTTAAGGTCAATTTTGTTATATGTATGTGTATTTCTGCTCTTGATTAAGGTATTGTGATTGTGTAGTTCATTTAAAAATGTAATGTATAATCAGGAAATATAGGTTGTTAATGAATAATCATCGATAATAGTCAAGCTTGTAGTCATGTTAGATTTTCTAGATATGTAGAGATATATTTCAGTTAAATAGGCATTCTTCATATTTTTCAAAGATTACAGAATATGGCATTTAATGTTTTAATAACTTAGGGCTTTTCAAGACAATGAGAAACGACTGCTCCTGGCAGCACCGATCTACTTCAAGAGGAAGATGGGCATCGAAGAGGCTCCTTATGGAGTTGGTTAGCCATTTGGACAAGAAATTGCTCTTGCCTGGACACAAAGAACCCACAGATAGAGGACTCCTGAACTTGCCTAAAGGTGAGATGATCTTTCGGGGTTCCTGATTCATGAAAGAGTCTGTGAGACATTCTGCAGGACACAGCAGATAATGACTGAACTACCTTTAAAATTTCCTGCTTTATAGAAAAGTCTGCTGAATACTATGCACCTGAAGGCTGAAGATTGATGCCCCAAGGGTACAGAGGAACTTTGGGTAACTGTATAGGCAGTGAGATGACTCTGTCATTTCTAGAGTTTGAAAGTTGTTTATTTGTTGTTTGCTTAGGTAATATTATATCCTTCTGGAGTATTTGATGGAGTTGAAGAATAAACAGATAGTTATAGTTTTCCTTTGTTATGGTAAAAGATAAAATAGATATAAATATTGTAACTGTAATTCTTGCTTGATAACTGTTTTGTTATATGTAATTTTACTATGTTAAAGTGAAAACCTTTCTTTTTTGTTTCAACAGAAAAAGGGGAATGAAGTAGGTGGGTCTTCTATCTATCTGTTGCTTTCATTGGTTAATTAATAAAGAAAACTGCTACGGGCAGTTGTGGCACACGCCTTTAATCCCAGCACTTGGGAGGGAGGCAGAGGCAGGCGGATCTCTGTGAGTTCAAGGCCAGCCTAGTCTACAAGAGCTAGTTCCAGGACAGGAACCAAAAGCTACGGAGAAACCCTGTCTCGAAAATCAAAAAAAAAAAAAGAAATAAAGAAAGAAAGAAAGAGAGAAAACTGTTTTGACTGATAGGTCAGAACATAGGTGGGTGGAGAAGACAGAACAGAATTGTGGGGGAAAGAAAGCAGAGTCCATCAGACACACACAGCATAATCTGTGCTACACAGATTATTAGAAATGGGTTAATCAAGATGTGAGAATTAGCCAATAAGAGGATGGAGCTAATGGGCCAAGCAGTGTTCAAATGAACACAATTTGTGTGCTGTTATTTCGGGTGTAAATCTAGCCAGTGGCCAGAAGCTGGGCAGTGGGAAGCGGCCTGCAGCTCCTTCTACAAATCCCTGCAGGTAGCCATATTTGGTTATAGAAAGAGCAAGCAGGATATCTCTTTATAATCTCCTTAGCTTCTTGCCATGTAATAGAAAACTCTTTCCTTAAACCTTTGCTATTGACACGATGTTTTTTTTATAAGATTCAGAGGACTGCAGGATATTTCCAATCAATAATTGATCAATTTTTGCATTACCTTGTGTGAGGGGACTTGGAAGGCCTATATGGGATTGGATGTATGTTATGTATATAGGAAAAAAGCCTATTCCTGAATATATCTTGCACCTAGATAAATAATGAAGAACTCTGTATCATCTGGTATAAATTCAGCAGATTCAATATGCAACACAACTCTTAATGCATATTGTGAGTCAGTAACTATAAGACTCTTTAATCTAACTTAAGAGATTCTTTAAAATCCATTCCTGTCATGAGAATAGCATGTAATTCTGCCTTCTGGACAGAATTATAAGGGCTTTGTACCACTTTACTTAATTCTTATTTGTAACCTGCCTTCCCTGATTTATTTGAATCAGTATAAAATGCATGGGCTCCAGTTATTGGTGCATCATATAAAATTTGGTGAAGAATCCAAGAATTTCTCTTTATAAAGTTAAGTCTATCACTTTTAAGATAATTGCTATTATTTTTTCTCCCAAAATAGCACAAGCTCTTTGACATGGTTCAATGTTTTCCCATAACTTTTTTTCTTTCGTCAGTAGTGAAACACACTATAATCTTTCGTAGATCTATACCTGCTAATTGATGAAGACTCCATTTACATTTATAAATAATTCAGAGAAATTTTCCACATAAGTTTTTAATTTTTTACTTGGTCTATGTGGTAAAAAGATTCATTGTAAGATAATATCATCCCTTTTAATTCAAATTCTATAGAAGAAATCTTGTAAGGCAATATGACTAGAATACAATTAAGATTTGGATTCATCCTATCTACATGTGCCTCCTGTAATTTCTCCTCAACAACTGTGAATTCATTTTCCACTTCAGCTGTTAATTATCTGGGACTATTCAGGGCTTTATCACCACCTAAGGTTTTATTTAAAATAATATTTAGATGAGGTTTTTTCCCAACAGCCTGTCATAGACTAGAAATATCTCCTAACAGTCTTTGAAAGTCATTAAGAGGCGGCAACCAGACTCTCCTAATTTGTGCCTTTTGTGTTCTAAATTTCTGCATACCTATTTTATAGCCTACATAATTGAAAATTTCCTCTCTGTATTTTTAGGAACAATTTGTAAACCTCATTTTGGCAAAACTTTCTTTATTTCTTCAAACATTCTTTCTAAAGTGTCTTCCTTTTACTCTTCCTTCCATCCTACTCTCCTCCCCCGTACCTACCCCCTCATCCACTCCTCCCCAAAGGTAACGTCTTTCATAGCGAGTAAAAAAAGCCTAGAATATGATGTTGAGGCAGAACAAAACTTCCTCCCCCTGCATCAAGGCTGAGCAATGAATCCCACCATAGGGAATGGTCTCCAAAAAGCTAGCTCATGCACCAGGAGAGATACTGATACCACTGCCAGGAGCCATTCAAGTAGACCAGGCAGGACAAACGCCTTCCACATGCAGACATCTCATGCAGACTCCACAGCTATATGTATAGAGTTTTTAAGATCCCAGGAGATTGGTTCACCTGTGGCAGATACTCTTAAAGAAGTGATATCTATTTTTTAGCTTCATCAGGACCTAGATGAAATCATGCTTCATGTTGAAACATCCAAAACATACCAGTTTTTTGTTTATCCCACCAGCCAGTTCTGAAATCATGTCACAGAGACTTATTTCTTTTGAAATTTTGGCTTAAATTAGGCATGTTTCTGGCTAGCTCTTTTAAATTAACTGGTTTCTCTTTCTCTACATTTTACCTCAAGGTTTACTATCTTTCTCCTGTATATCTTCATTTCACTGCTTCTTTGTGTCTGGCTAGCTAGCATCTGTCTAGCTTCTTGCCCCAGGTATGTCCCTTCTCTCTCATTCTTTCCTTCTTCTTTCAAGCTTAGAAATCTCCTCCTATTTAGTCTCGCTCCCTGACAACCCCACTTATCTTTTCTCCTGCCTAGCTATTAGTCCTTCATCTTTTTATTAGAACAATAAGGTGCCATAGACAGAAAAGGTGAAACCAAGGCAACACATCTTTACATAATTAAACAAATGCAACTTAGAAAAAACTAATAGATTTTTACACAGTTAAAATAATATAATATTCTGCAACATAAACAAATGTAACACTTTTGTCTAGTTAAAACAAATTTGAAAACAAAGATCCAACTTCCTCTTTCTCCCAAAAGCTGGGAATAAAGGTATATGCTATGAAACCTGGCATTAGAATATCTTATCAGCAAAATTCAGCTTCCTTTCTTCATCAGTTTTAGCTTGCATTTGTGTTTAGTGTATTACTATTCATTCATATTATCTAGTTGGTGTTACTATTTTAGGATGTGCTACAAATAATCTAAACTACCTTGAAGTTATAATTAAGGGCAAACCATCCATTCCTTCAGATAACAGATTCAGTACTCTCTTATAAATAATACCACAGTGGAATAGTTGTGGACTTAAAAAATTTATATATATATATATATATATATATATATATATATATATATATATATATGCATTATGCTTCCACACCAGATTTTATTCCAGATGTTTTACAGCCTCCATGAAGTTTCTTGGAATTGAACTCAGGAAATCTTGAAGAACAGCCAGTGCTCTTAATCTCTGGGCCATCTCTCCAACCCTACTCATAGATCTGAAGAGGACAAACAGTAAACATTTTATTACTACCAATTATCAAATGCCAGGCCTTCTTAGCCTTATTCCCCAGAGAAAGGTGGGTGTGCTATCCATCCATTCCACAGCCCCATGATGCAGGACAATCAGATGCAATAGGAAGTCAAGTCAAAGCAGGAACTCAGTTTATTATTGTGAGGTCAGATTATATAGGTTAAGTGACATCATTAGGTCTGATGTGATGTGGGGGTTCCTCCAGCCAATGACAGACAGCCAAGCCCTCCCTCTAGCTGGAGGAGCATCTACTGTCTCATCGTCACTCAGTAGATTTGAGACTATCTTTCAAACCCAAGGCAGGTTTTTCTGTGTAGCAGCAGAATGTTTTTTTTTTCTTCCCTTCCACCCAGAACTGAAACTACCACATAGAAACTGTATTAATCTAATCACAACTTGCCCCATTAGCTCCAGCCTCCCACTGGCCAACTTCTATATCTCAATTTAACCCATTTCTATTAATCTGTATATCACCACGAGGTCGAGGTCTACCAGAAAACAGCTCTATTTCCAGTGGCTCCATGGCATCCCCTTTGCCTTCCTTCTCCCAAAATTCAGTCCAGTCCTCCCTGCCTACCTAAGTTCTGCCCTATCAAACAGGAAAAGGCAGTTTCTTCATTCATCAGCCAATAAAAGCAACACATAGACAGAAGGACCTCCCAAACCATCTCCATCCTACAGGCCTTGAGGTACAGGCCCTGATATAATTTTGGCTCAACACCTCCCCAATTTTGTTTTATATCCCACCCCCACCCCAGTCATCAAGCCAGAATAGCTCACTGGAGAGAGGGTATAGAATTTATTCCACAGGAATTTTAATGCAGAGGAAAGATATTATTTTAGAATGGATCTTTTAACCACATAAACCAAGTAAATAATTAAAACTTATGTGGAAAATTTCTCTTAATTAATTATAAAAGGTAAATTTAGACTTCATCAGCTAGCAGATATAGACCCAGAATAAATTATAGTGCCTTTCACTACTGATGAAATAAAAAAAGTTATGGGAAGACAATGAACCATGGCAAAAAGCTTGTGCTAATTTTTTTGGGAGAAATTGGTAGCAACTATCCCAAAAGTGATAGACATAATCTTATAAAGAGAACTTCTTAGATTCTTCCCTGAATTGTACATGATGTTTCAATAACTAGAGCCTGTACATTTTATAGTGATACTAATAAATAAGGGAAGGGAGGTTACAAATCAGAAGAATTGAACAAGGTGGAACAAAGCTCTTATAATTCTGTCCAGAAGTCAGAATTATATGATATTAATGTGGTGCTAAGGGATTTTAAAGAACCTCTTAATATAGTTACTGACTCACAATATGCAGAAGGAGTTATCTTGCATATTGAAACCGCTGAATTTATACCAGATGATACAGAATTGACTTCATTGTTTATCCTGGTGCAAGACATAATCAGGAATAGGCTTTGTTCTATGTATATAAAACACATCCTATCCTATACATGTCTGCCAGGTCCTCCAGCACAAGGTAATGCAGAAATTGACCAATTATTGATTCGAAGCATGTTGCAGGTCTCCGAATCTCATAAAAAGCATCCTGTCAATAGCAAAGGTTTAAAGAAAGACTTTTCTATTAAATTGCAACAAGCAAAGGAGATTATAAAGAGATGCCCTACTTGCTCTTTATATAACCAAACACTGCTACCTGCAGGGACCAACGCAAAGGGTATTCAAAGGAATGAAATCTGACAGATGGATGTGTTCCAATTTGAAGAATTTGAAAAATTAAAATATGTGCATTACATCATTAACACGTTTTCAGTCTTTCAATGGGCAACTGCTTTAAGTTCAGAAAAGGCTGATTCAGTATTCATACTATTATTAGAACTTATGAACATCATAAGTATACCTGCACAAATAAAGATGGATAATGGTCCAACTAATGTCTCTAGGAAAATGAAGCAGTTTTTTGCTTGTTATTGTATTAAGCATGTTACAGGTAGACCACACAATCCTTCAGGTCAAGCAGTTATAGAAAGATCACATCGAACTATAAAGGCTATGTTAAACAAAAAGAAAGGAATGGAAAATGCCACCAGAAATAGATCAACCTTGAATTTTCTTAACGCTAATGAGAAAGAGACAGCAGCAGCAGAAAGACATTGGATAATGGAAAAGTCTGCAAAATTAAGTCAAGTGGTTTATTTCAAGGATGCGCTAACCTCACAGTGGAAGCCAGGAGAAATGCTGCGTTGGGGAAGGGGTTTTGCTTTTGTTTCCACAGGAGAAGAAAAGTTATGGATACCATCAAAATTAATAAAGGTTTGGTTTGAAGAAGATAAACCTCTTGGAAAGGTTTATCTTATGCACATGATGATAACCATACACGTGGTAAGAAATTCATATAGGATGAGAGTAGGGTTCTCTTCTTGTCTTCATAGGAAAATATTCATCTTCAAAAAATTCAAGGGACCCTGGATGTTTGAATACTGACAGTTGGAATAATAACTACCCAGTAAGGATCATGAAAAAAGCAATATATTACTTAAGCATAAATATTGAGAATATTCGTTTATATATAGAAAGAGCTGGTTTTCGAGTTGGACACTGTCTCAGTCCCTCTCTCATTCCAAGCCTGTTGTTAAGTGAAAAGCCCAGAGTTTCTGTCTCATGTCAGGAGCCATGATATGAGACAGAAAGAGAAAAGAATTGAAAAATCTTACTTTTCCTCATATCTATTTTTGTCTTTATCATACCCTTCATTGAATATATATGTTTGTATATGTCTATATAAATAATGCTTAAGTTTTCCACAATGAACAATGAATTTTCCTGCAGTAATCTTTGAAGTTTCCAGGAAGAATATGGGGCCCCACAACAACAACTCCACCTAGTTGATATGACATCATGATGTTGATAGCGCTACTACAAGACCTGTTTTGTGTACCAGCTGCACAAAATGGTTCCAACTTGGTTAGCTGAAATGGTGCACATCTTTTACAATGTTTTGGCCAGACCTCCACAAAATACTATTTGCAATCATACCAGACATTAATCTAGAAACTTAACTATCATCTTACTTTCACAGGACCCCATGCAATGAAGGTGACTCCCATGACAGCTGGAAGCAATTCTAAAAGACGATGTCCCCTCTCCCAGCAAAGTTTGTCCTCAGCATTAGGGACATCATTTAGGGGTTGATTATCATTGGTATATGGTTCATGGTTGGGGAAAAAATTTATAAGCTCAGGGATATTTTTTGTAAAAAAAAAAGGGAAAATTGTATGGGATAATAGATTGGTTTGTGAGTTATTATTTATAGACAATCCCATTGGTATAGATTCTTGTATATGGATACCAAGTTAAATTATATTGAATATTGTATGCAGCATGCTTCTACATCTGTTTAAAACATTTTTATATATTGATATATACTTATCATATTGCAGTGTACATTTCTACCTCTGATCAAGATGCTTATACATTGTTTACATTTGTAGGGCATTGGCCTCATTTATTGCACAGTTGTTTATTGTCTTTAAGTTATATAGGTATTAAGGATTATAGATAAATAGTAATCTATGTTTGTCATACTTATATTTAGACTGATCAGATTCTTTAGATACATCGAAATTATATTTTTATAGATAATCTTCAACCACTTCAAAGAGATGTGGAAAATGGCATTTAAATAACATAGAGTTCTGTTGAAGAGAGACAAAATTGTTCCAGGAAGCACTGATCTATTCCTGAGATAATGTTGAGCATTGAAGACACTCCACTTGGAGCTTGCATTCTTCTTGGCAAAATTGGCCTTTTGGCAAGGAACTGCCCATACCTCAACCACTGACAAAATACATAGTATCCAGAAATGGATAAGCAGGACTGTCCAATCTTGCCAAGACAGGGTAAGATGGTTTTAAAAAATTTTTGCCTTTGAAAATAGTCTGTCAGTTATTCTAGGTCTCAGCCAAAGTTGGTTGCTTCAATGTTGCAAATGTGACTTTGGGTGATTGTCCAGGTAGCCAGTGTCTCTGGATTTGTTGCATGTTTTGGAAGTTGTTTGATTGCACATCCTACTCATGCAGGTAACATTTTTTCACTTCTTGGATCTTCAATGGAGTTGAAGATTAGATAAGTGTAGTTACTTTCCTCTCATGACTTGAACAGTTATTTATTATACAAGACTTAAGATAGTTAGAATAGTATACTTGTTCTTATTGTATATAATTTTATATTAGGTTTATAACTCTCTTATTTAAACAAAAGAGGGAGGTTTAGCAGAAAGGTTTACAGCTACCCACCTACTGGGGCGTGGCATCTTACACTATATACTTGGATGCCGCTGTGGAGTCTGCCTTTTCTCTCCTCCCTCCTGGTTCCCATTTGCCAGTTTGGATTGTTTGGATCTCATCTCCATCCATTGTTCTAGCAGAGAATCCTGATTTGTAAGTTTCCCCCCTAAATAAATATCTATCTCTCAGTTCTGAGCTAGTGTGGGATTTAAGTGTCTGATCTATCCACCATCAAAGACAGAGTGGGTCCCTTCCACATCTGTGTCTTACTGTTCTTTTGTGAGAAATCCCTCTTAAAATGTCTCAGTTGACGACATAAGAAACATTTCCTGAGTGTTTGATTTTGCTGTCCAGCTGCCAGGTCTTGAGTAATAGAAGAGGCTAGAGTTTGGGTTTGGGCCTGAAGGGACGCCAGAAGATGCGGGTAGTGTGTGATTGGATCCTGACATCTGTGATGCTACAACCCATTGACTCATGGACCCTTCCCTAAGGCCAGAACAAGTCATCCTAGTGTTTTGGTTCATATCTTCCCAGACTAGGAGCTTAGTAAATTAGTCTCTAAGCCTATTGGGGACAATTTCCTCTTGAGGGTGGTCTGCCCATGGACAATAACATCCAGAAGCATCTCCCCTGGTTTTTGCATTATGCCAGCTATAGGTTATTCAGTGTGTCCCTCCTCTATCCTGGCCCAGGCCTCCAGGGCTGCTTGTCTAACTTGTTCCCAATATAGAGCCACAGTTGCAGCTTCTTGGACCACAGTGGAAAAGCCTTCCCTCGTACTAGTAGGCATTCGATAAGTGATGGGAATGGGGGGGGGTCTGCTGCTCTATTGAACTCTGCCCTAGTGCAACAGACCTCCCTAAAGAAGGCTATCCAGTTAACATATTGGGATCTCCCCAGGGTGGCCTTAGCCAGATCTTACGTGTCCTTCGGGCATGGCCCAAGAGTAGTTGGTGCTATTCTCGAGCACTGCCTTCCTCAATTCTTTCAGGTCCTTAGATTCCCAAGAATACCAGGCTGGGGGGGTCATCCTAATGTTACCCCAGGGTAACATTGACCAGGAAGGCCTTTTCTGTAAACCTTAGCCCTACAAGCCTTGGCATAAGTAGGGTTAGGATCCCCAGGAGGCTGTGACCCATGTGAGAGGCCCACCTTTGTAGTTTCTCCTGGAGGCTGGTATATTCATTTCTTCCTGGCAAGAATGGAGCTCCCTTATTTGTCCCATTCCCCTCTCCCATTTTATTGTTATCAGGGTGGCTGGGGGCATAAGGAGGGGGCTTCTTTTTGTCACAGACAATATCTACTTTCACTCTTGTCTTTGCCTCTGCCTGCCTCATTCCTTCCCCCTGGGAATGCTCCTCAGTAATTTGCACCCATGTGTGATCTTCCCCCTCAGCTGTCTCCTTTTCTCCCGTGCTTTAGGTTAGGTGATTACTTTTGGATTCTTCAGACCACTCCCAATATTTGGCCTTTTCCTGCTTCTCCCCCTCACCTCCCCCCCAGCTCTTCTAGCCAGTTGTTTATTTTCAGATTCTTTCGACTTCTTCTTGTCTCTGGCCTTTTCCTTAACTGCTGTTGGGGAAGGCAGAGCAGCAAAGTGAAAACATACCTTAAGAGCAATAATAGTTGGATAGAATCCCAATGGTAAGAGTAAATCAAAGTGTTTTGCCCTTTTTCTGGACAGAGTCTCCACCCAGTTCCATGTGTCCCATGACAAATGATTCCCAGTGGGTACGGGGGGGGGCAGGATAATTATATCCTCCCATGTCTTGATCAAATTGTGTTTTTACAATCCCA
The DNA here is from genome assembly GCA_902806775.1 of Microtus agrestis. Taxonomy (NCBI): domain Eukaryota; kingdom Metazoa; phylum Chordata; class Mammalia; order Rodentia; family Cricetidae; genus Microtus; species Microtus agrestis. The sequence goes on from CADCXT010001205.1 coordinate 461,136, forward strand.
GGCCTCAGGAGAGTAGCATATATCTGAGAGCCTTAAGCACTGGGTCATTTTTGTGTAAAATTGTGTTACTATTTATGGGGTCCCACTCACCTTGACCAACCACTTATCCCTGAGACCAGTCATGTTCAGATGCCAGTTGCCAGATCTCCTTAGCCTTATTCCTTAGGGAAAGGTAATTGCACTCTCCACCCATTCTAAAAGCAGCCCCACAAAGTAAAACAATGAGATGCAATAGGGAATCAAGTTAAAGCACGAACTCAGTTTATTACTGTGAGCATCAGCTTATATAAATTGACATCATAGGGGCTGAAGTGATGCAGGGGTACCTCCAGCCAATGAGAGACGACCAAACCCTCCCTCTGGCTGTAGGGGCATCTATCTAGATTTTGCTATTTCATCCTCACTCGGTAGCTTTGAGACTATCCTTCAAACTTGAGCCAGGCTTTTCTTGGTCCTAGTGGCCTCAAGGTACAGGCCCTGAGAAAATTTTTGCCTTACAATGAAAGAAGAACTTTGAAATATCTAGTGTTTTAATTATTCTACCAAAGAAGTGACAAATGTTAATTTTATTCACACAATATTCACCAAAATTATATAACCTAATAATTCTCAAGCCAAAAATATCTGATATTTATTATAATTGATACAACACATTTATACATTTGTGTTTTTTCCTTGATTTACACAGTATTTAATAACATGGTATCAAACTTTTTTCATTTGTCTTCATGCTCACATACCCTTCAAATAATGTAATATCTTTACTCAGCCTTATCAGAGTCTCCAAGTGGCAGTCACAGTGTTCCATCAGGATTCATTCTGAATGCTTATAGCAAACAAAATGATGTCTAAAGGTTAACAAATCAACTCATACAGATCTCCTTCTCATGTCTCTTTATTCTTCAAGAAAATTTATCTTTCAGTATTCTCTCTTCCAGTGTTCTCTCTCTCTCTCTCTCTCTCTCTCTCTCTCTCTCTCTCTCTCTCTCTCTCTCTCTATCTATCTCTCTGTTCTCTCTCAGTTCCACAAGGTTTCCGATTTATATACCCACACAGATACAAATTTCTGACAATACCAACGATACTAGCTATGCATTTTTCAGGGACAAAATTATAGGTAAGTTTGGAAAGGTTGGTTCCTGTTAGTTGACTTATATCTCATAGGGGACATGGCTGTAATGCTCCTGGGGAATATCTGAAAGGGATAAATAGAGGAAAGGGCTATGATTTCTAAGAGGGGGTAGTGGAACATATGTGTTCATTACACTTATGCAATTAGTTAGTATAGAATTTTGTAATTTATAAATGTAGAAAAAAGGGAAGAAAACACAGCAGTGTTGTGTTTCCTCTAAGTACTTCTACTTTTGCAGTAGATGGAAACACAGTGTTTATGGTAGCCACAACTACCAACATAAGTTGCAGGAGAAAAATGGATGGTACTTGATCCACATTGGTATTTTTGTCAAATGCCAGATGACTAAAGGGAATCTCTTCGCTCTAGAGAAAACATTTAAAGGAAGATCAAGGGGAAAACTGTGGTAGTGTAAAATCCAGAGCCTGGTATTTCCAGCCACAGGCCAAGTGGCAGCTTTGCTCCCGATGAATCCTGAGTGACATTTTTTTTTCCTTTGGGACCTTTTCTAGAATTCAAGGCACCCAATATTATTCAAGATTATACAGTCAAATGAAAAGTCATCTAGTATAGTAGTACATTAGGGATTTATGTCCAATGATTGATTGATACACTGCTTTTTTGGGGGTGGCAAGTTCCATAGGGAGTACTATGGCTTCATAAGGGTTTTACAGAAATGACAGTGACTATTCAAAAGGCAGGTATCCCCAAATCCTTGTAAGGTGGGAGTCCTCCAATGGAATACCTGATTCCTGTGAGTCATCCTAGAGATTTTGTCGAGCTACTCCCACTATATAATGCTGTGGATCCCAGTACAACTTTTTGCTCACATGCACTTTCATAACCAACCTCACCAACTTTCAAGTGTTTCTTTTCTTTTCTATGTGGTTGAATATTTCTACATTTTCACATCTCCTTTCTACTAATTTATTCCTATCTGACTCAGTAATCAGAAGGGACACAAAAAGTAATTGCTAGAAAATTACTGCACTATATTATGAACTCATAAGAATCAGCAATGGAAGAGTCATACTTTCAATAAACAGAAATCTGAGAATATAAACTCGTCTATAGAAAATACCACAAATACATTAGGATACTGGGAGATGGATGGACATTTTTCATATTTTCAAATAGACAAGTTACTGATCAAGGAAGAGTTATTTTCAAATAGAAAACTCATTTCAGTCCCAATTGTGTGACAAATTTTGTATAAGTAATGTTTATAACTATAAAGTTTATTTCATATAACTACAAAAGAAGTGAGTCTTGCATGCTGGTTTATGTCTTTAATTCATACATACTGAGTCAGTCTGAGTTATGTCTGAGTCAGTAAGAACCCTAAAATGTTGAAGTCATTTTAAACTATGTAATCAATACCAGCCAAAAAAATAAAATAAAACAGAAAGACATTGTTTCAAAGTAGCCACAAAATCTGGTATTTAACTGAAGAATATGGAGGATTAGCGTCTACATAATATGTTATAAATATTAGGAAAAATAAAAAGTTTTAGGTTTCTACACCTAATTTCATTAGTACCCATGCACAAGAAAATTACTTCAAAGTCAGAATTGGATGTGTTACTGATAAAGAAGATCCCTAGAATTACTTAATCTTTGATATCATTAAAACTTCCAATGACAGGGGCTGGAGAGATGGCTCAGCAGTTAAGAGCATTGCCTGCTCTTCCAAAGGTCCTGAGTTCAATTCCCAGCAACCACATGGTGGCTCACAAACATCTGTAATGAGATCTGGTGCCCTCTGGTGGCCTGCAGACATACACACAGACAGAATATTTTATACATAATAAATCAATAAATATTAAAAAAAACTTCCAATGACTTAGCACAATATTCAAGGTGTTAAGCAAGCAAACAAATAAACAAACAAATCTTGAACACTGACATAATTCTTTTAGGAATTTTAGTACGTAGTATTGTTAAGTGTCTGTATCTTTATTTTTTTCTCACTGAACTGACCTTGAACCTAACTATGTAGCCTCACTGGACCTCAAACACATAATCTTCTTGCTTGATGCCCCTGAGTTCTGGGATTATATATATGGACCACTATGTCTGATTTTAAGTAATTTTCTGTATTTACCTCTGATTTTATTCATTCTTTTTTCTATAAGTTAATATGGAAATAAGTAGTATGATAATTTTCATTAGAGTGATGAAAAATTTCCCTTCAATACAATGACACTCATTTGCATACTTTTCCCAAATTGCCATGAAAAGTAGTGTCATTTCTTACACAATGATATTCTTATGCTAGACGGTGGTGGCCCACACCTTTAATCTCAGTACTCAGAAGACTGAGGCAGGCACATCTCTCAGGTTGAGGCCAGCATGGTCTATAGAGTGATTTCCAGGATTGCCAGGGATACACAGAGAAACCCTGTTTCAAAAAAGTATTATCATCATCATAACAATAATCTTATGTATTTTGCAAAATGATGCATTTTACATAATAAAACATCATTCAAAATAAAAATACTAAAAACCTCCAATGTGCACTTAAATATTTTTAACTCTTCTCACAAACTCATTAATTCTATTAAGTACAGAAATATTTTTAAAGTCAATTGACAGCTAATAGACAACAAGCAAGAGAAACCCATCTGTATCAAGAACCAAATATAACTTTCTGTCTCACACATTCCCACTACTTTGCCTTGCTACAATTTCAAAGACAAGTTACTGATTTCAGTCCAAGAAATAAATGCCATGTTCTCAGACACTTGTATTCACCTTGTCCATGCAAATTATTTTAGTATCATTTTTAATAATCATTCCATCTGAGTATTATTTTGCTATATGTATGCTTATATAATTTTTCTGTATATGTCTATATCATTCTATTATTTATTTGAGAGTTTTGAATTTTGGTCATATTCACCTCCTTTCCCCAACTCTTCCCAGATCTATACCTTTCCAAACATAGTCTTCAGAATAAATTTTCATTTTATTTTAAATAGCATTCATTACTCCTCATTATGGCAGATGTGTAGAAGACAGCTGAGACTATATGAATATTGTAAACTGGCTTTTGAACATTTAACCAGATTTGCCATAGACACTTAAAAAACTTCTATTGTTTCCATTTTAGTTGGTACATGGATGCAATAATTGGTGCAGCATTTACCAGCACAAAACTGAGTACCAGAGGATATGAGTTTTCTCCTCCTGGTGTCCACAAATCTAGGTGTTTTCAAAATGTATTAAAATTGTAGTCAGTATTGTTGATTATTTTACTTTCTTTTGCTCCATGTCATATTATGCTTACCTCTAACACTGTGGTTCCTCTTTTTCTTCGAATATATTCTATTTGGTGTTTTTCTTTCCTGTTGACAGTGATTTTGTATCTCTAAGTTCCCCTTTTTTTGCCAATTTCTCTGACTTCTATGTGCAATTATCTCTAATTTTTTGTATAAATTTCATTATTGACTATAATATTACTGTCACCTCTGTTTGAAATTTTTCAGACATAAAAGCTATCATGGTATTCAAAAAAACTCAAGTCAGCACAATTAAGTTTTTTGCTTTACTAGTAAAAACTATATAGTTCATAATATTCTTCCTTCAACATAATGTTTGCATTATACCCTTAAACAAAATATAAATATTCTGATTACTTGGTTCACTAAAGTTTGTATTTTTGGCATTATAACATTGAATGACATTGGGAAACAACACTAATAGATATAATGTTGCAATGAAGATTGTTTTCATGTCCTCAGAATATAGGAAAAAGTATGATGAATATTCTTGTGCCTTTGGTACAAAAAAGGTCACTAAAAGAGAAACATAAGCACCAATCCACAAAACCTATGATCTACAATATTTCTGCCTGTAAAATATACTAGGGTGATGGTTACTCTAACACAACACCTGGTAGGGTCACTAGCCAATGTCCAACTTGACTTAAGGCACATTCCATTAGACGGAATTCATACCTGACACTGCATGGCTGACCAAGAATCAGGGACTAGATAGTCCAGAGACCTATTACAAAACCAAAAAATATCGGTCCGAAAACAATGTAACAATACAATTATCTATAATTCTATTCTGCTATACTATTCTGGCATAATCAGAGAACATCCTTACCGAAACAGAAGCAAATACAGAGACCCACAGCCAGACATTTTACAGAGAGAGAAACTTTAGAACACCAGTTCTAAATCAAATATCTTCATAAACTTCTGTCAAACTTCAGGGAACCCCATGGAAAAGGAGGAGTAAGTTGTAAGAGATAGAGAGTCCACAGGACACTAGAGGAAGGCCTCTAAACCAACTGATTAAAGGTCATGCATATCTACAGAAAATAAAGCAGTAAGTATAGGGTGACCATAAGTCTGCACCAGTTCATCTTTGTATGTATTCTACCTTTCAGTTTTGTATTTTTATGGAAATCCTGAGTCTGTGAACAAATGGACACCTGATCCTTCTGCCTGTTCCTTGATTTGTTTTCCTTCTGTCATGTAGTCTTGTGAAGTCTCAATGCCATTGTTTCTGTTTCATCTAATTACATTTTATTTTGTCATATTAGTTTTATCTTTTAGAACCTTGTTCTTTACTAATGAGAGACAAAAATGGAGTGGATCCTGAAGACAGGGAGTTGAAGTATGTTTTGGATCATAGCAATTATCAAAATAATGTTAAATGTATTATAACATAATTTCTTTAGGAAAATTATTTCTAGTCATTTTGGGTTTTGTACTAGTTTTTGAAATACATTTTGATTGTAGCTATTACTCCACCTCTTTCCATACCACCCTTATCCCTACACACTCCTATTTACATATTTTCTCTTTAAAGCCTACAAAACCAGTTTTTTGCATGCATACTGTTATATATGTGACCATTCAATGTAACATGTTCAACCTCTCAGAAGTCATATCCTATAGATAACTTATTCTTCCTTTCCCAATAACTGTATCTCCTTAGGTAGGGGTATGACTTTGTGTCCACTTATCCTTTTCTTGGTGTAGCTATGTCTGGTTTGATCTTGAGTCAATCATATGCATGTTGTTATGAGATCACTAAACTTTAGTGTCATATTAAAAATTTAGAAAATACCACATTGTATGGCACATAAAAAATTAGGGAGCAAAGAACTCTAATCAAGTTTGAAACTAAGTTATATCAACTTTATTTCTGTGTAGGATCAAGAGACTCCATAGTTTAAAACTTTAAGTCACGATGAATGGATAGGATGAAAAATGTTTTCCTCAGACAGAATAAAGTATAAGAAATTAATCAAAGGAAAGAGAAGTTGGTAAGCTTTATTTTTGCCATTAGTTAAAATTGTACAATCATACAGTGGGACCTTTCTAATACAGACGTCATTTTGATATCCTTTATCGGACTTTGACAAAAGTATTTTGTTATTGAATCTCATACCATGAGTGCAAGGTATGAATATTAGGAAAAAGAATAATGCTTATAAATCTTAGTTTGGGTAAATGGTCATTATATTATTAATTTGATTTGGGTTTGAATTATTGTTTAAAGAGTTTTATGAAGGGACAGGTTAATAACAGCAATTATTATTATTGTTATCATCATCATCATCATAATAATGAGAAATGTTCATCTTCATAGGTTTTATTGCCTGGAATTTATTTTTATAATTTTATGAAAAAATTAATTTAATATTAATTGATATATGTAGAGATATTAGAACAGACATGAATGCTAGTACAGTTGTGCTAAGAATGGAAGTAGCCTTTTCCATTATCTGCTAAATATTTCCACTCTTATGGTGATTTCTAAAAGAATCATGGAAATAGAAAAATGACTCAGTGGGTAAAGTTTCCTGGCACTAATCTTTACAAACTGAACTTGAGTCTCTGGGCCCACATGGTGGAAGAAGAGAACCAATTCCCACAAGTGGCCCTTTGAGCTCTACAGAAATACAATAGTGCATTTGACATGACATGTATTGCCTGCCAAGTCAAAACAAATACCAAGTAAAAATAGAAAGAAAGAAAGAAAGAAAGAAAGAAAGAAAGAAAGAAAGGAAGGAAGGAAGGAAGGAAGGAAGGAAGGAAGGAAGGAAGAAAGAAAGAAAGAAAGAAAGAAAGAAAGAAAGAAAGAAAGAAAAAGAAAGAAAAAAAGAGAGAGAAAGAAAGAAAGAAAAGAATTTAGGAGGAAAAGCCAAAAAATGTTGAAGTAAGAGGAGGGAAATATTCCTCAACCTAGTATTCCTTGGCTAATATAAGCACAATCTCTTTTCTCTAGCCTAACTTTTCTGACTTTAACAAGTCAGATTGCATAGTTCTTGTATTTTCACTCCAGAAGCATTCCTTTATCTCTCCCCATGCTTGTCTCTGTCATATTGTAAACCATTCTGATGGCCATTTCTTCACATATTATTTTACTAATTTGTCATGAATAATAAACTTGGTAAAATTTAAAGTGATAAGAATACTGTTAAGGACTGCATATATAATGTGAATACCCTTGCTACATTATATAACTACATGAGAAATGTTGAGTTTTCTGAAATAATGATAGGGCAATATAAAAAATAATCACCTTTTTACTTTTAAGTATGGTTAGTTATCAGAAAAAGCAGGAGTCTATATTCAGCTAAGGAGCCTCCTGTAGTTGCCCAGATACTGAACTTCAGAGAGGATAGAGGATATTCAGTACTTTTTGGACTGCTGGAGATGGAACTCAATACTTCCTGCATTAAATATAACACCCCCAGCATTCTATCACTAAGCCACTCCAATCCTCACAGGCAATTTTAAATATGTATAAAACTCCAACAAGTGGGAAACCATTAAGCAATCTCTTTAAGGTAACCTTGGACACACTATTTTACAAGGTCCTTTTAACCAAGAGCCAATATATAAATTCATAAATTCTGAAAATTATAAATCTTATACTCTCAAAGCATTCTCCAAGCCACAGTTATGAGCTATGAGCTTTACCCCTATATCAGTAGCAGTATGCTATATTTAGTATTTAATTTCATCAGTCAATGCATTTTTGTAATGTGTTCTTCTGGGTAACATGCTATACTAACTCGTTTGGAACACATACAATATACAGAAGCAATATTATTTATATTTTTCAGTTTATAGTCTAATTGGGAGAGACAGCAGATAGTCAAATAAGCTCTTAATAGAATTCCAGGCAAAAAATATATAATTCTACTATAGTAATGATATCAGGAAGAGGGCATTTTTAGAGGAAATGATTAGGGATTTTCAGAGTTTATCACTTTTGAGCATAGTGTTAAAATGAAATTTTGCTTGAAAGAAAATTAAGAGGTGATAATTATAATAATACTAAATTTTAATGATAGTATTATTGCAAAAGTAAATGTAGCTAGGTTCCTCATTTTTGGAGCATATTCTATATTAAATCTTACTTTTGGCCTGTTGCAGGAGGGTCTGCTCATTTGTTCCCGGCTGCTTAGCCCAGAAATAATCACACAGAAACCATATTAATTAAATCACTGCTTGGCCCATTAGCTCTAGCTTCTTATTGGCTAACACTTACATCTCCATTAATCTCTGTATTGCCACGTGGCAGTGGTTTACTGGCAAAGTTTTGCTATGTCTGACTCTGGTAGCAGCTCTATAGAGTCTTTGTGACTAATTTTATTTTCTTTTGTGTCTTTAATTTTTTTCAAACACTATATTTTGATATGTTGATACTTGGTGTTTTAATGTTTTAACAAATAAAGATTGCTTGAAGATCAGATTGCAGTGCTAAGCCACTAGAGGCCAGGCAGGGGTGAGGTATACCTTTAATCCCAGAACTCAGGAGACAGAGCTCTGTTAGTTCAAGGTCACGCTGAGCTACTCAAAATTGTTCCAGTCTGAAAGAGAAACAGAGCTAACATAAAGGTGATCCCAGGACTTGTGATCCCATGCCTTAAATTCCAGCACTGTGGAGGTGGAGACGGAGACAAGAGTGATATGGCTGGGAGAATTCTCAACTCTACCAGTGTTCAGATCAAAAGGGCAAGCCTGTCCTCAAACTGCCTACTCATACTGAGTCCTCAGACTGTATCGGGAACTCACCAAGGCCAGCTGGCCTGGGTCTGAAAAAGCATGGGATAAAACAGGACTCGCTGAACATAGTAGACAATGAGGACTACTGAGAACTCCAGAACAATGGCAATGGGTTTTTGATCCTACTGCACGTACTGGCTTTGTGGGAGCCTAGGCAGTTTGGATGCTCACCTTACTAGACCTGGATGGAGGTGGGTGGTCCTTGGACTTCCCACAGGGCAGGGAACCCTGATTGCTCTTTTGAGCTGACGAGGGAAGGGGACTTGGTTCGGGGAGGGGGAGGGAAATGGGAGGCGGTGGCGGGGAAGAGACAGAAATCTTAAATAAATAATTAAATAAATGAATGAATAAATAAATAAAAGAAATTGCCCTTGAGAGCTGACTCCAAATACTTATTATTAAGATCAATAAGAATTTGAAGAAAGGGAAAGTGAGTTTTCTCCAATGAAGTATCACTGGGTATATCAACCACACTCCAGTACAGGTTTCATGACCAGGAGTAGTTAGATTGTGTGTGTGTGTGTGTGTGTGTGTGTGAGTGTGTGTGTGTGTGTGTGTGTGTACTCTTTTTGGTTTGTTTTGGTATTTTTTCCTTTCCTGAAGTGTAAGTCCCACCAGCTGAAGATATATACTTTGGACATAGGACTCAAGAGGATTTGAGTTGAATTTGACCTCAAAGCCTCCTCGCCAAGAGGTAGCCTTCACGGTTCTAGGAGCTGATATCGATGCTTCTAAGGGATCAACATTTGTCTAATTGTATTTAAGGTTTGCTCAACAAGAAGGAAATGTATGTGTGGTATTGGAATCCTGGCCAACAGGAAAATATACTTTGTGGCACCTTCCTAAAATATTCTAATTCCTGCATTCAAAATACTTAAGTTTTTCTCCATAGGTAAGTATAGTTTTCACTCTTGATCAAAAAAGCTTCTTTTTTCAGAAGACATATAGCATTGCATAACTAGGTCAAACTGATAAGACAACTGAGCATTGGGTGCTTAACCCTAATTGATAGGAATACACTGTAACTCCTACAACTAAGACTAAGTAAACATCTCAAAAGAATCCTTTGAACTATTGTAGGAGACAATAGACCAGGAAGTCTGCTACAATACTGTGTCTACTAGATACTACAAGGAAACCACAGCCTGGAAATGTCAACAATTTGACTTCTCAATAATGTGACCTGAACAATGATAATATTGGTGTTAACATTTCAGTACTTATAGGAGGAATATCATGGAAATTCACTACTAGATGAAGAATTACAGTCAATAAAAGCCATCGGAGAGTGGATGAATTACTCGTTCCCATGAAGAAATCCTCTTAGTATTTATCCAATTCCAAGTGCACTCAACAACAAGTTGTATTTATACATTTATTTATATATGTGTATTAACAACAATAACAAAGGAAATAAAGGCCAGAGCAGGAACAAAGGAAAGGGGTGGAAAGAGATGAGGGAGGGAAAAACTATGTATTATATTTTCCCTCAAAATGTTCATTTTATTATACATTAGGAAAAAATGAGTAAATGCTCAAACTGTAGAAATATTAACAGGATTTAGGAAGTTAATGGATTAGTTGTATTCTAGGAAATGTTTCAGGAAGTAGACTTTTGAGAATGAATTTTGATTGTTTAGAATTACGGAGGAATCATGAATCTGATTACAGGGGAAGGCCAGTTTAGGCATCCTTTCCACTGTTGCTTAGAGTCTTAACTGGGCTCATCCTTGTGGATTTCTGGGAATTTCCCTAGTATGGTGTTTCTTGCTAGAACTTCGATGGCTCCCTCAATCAAGATATCTCTTTCCTTGCTCTCCCTTTCTGTCCTCTCCCCTTCTTGATTATACATTATACATCCTGTTCCCTCATGTTCTCCTCCTTCCTCCTCTTCTCTCTTTCCCCTCCCTTTCCACTCTTCTTTGTCTCCCCCCACCACAAACTCTCGAACTTTTTAGGAGATCTTATCTGTTTCACTTTCCCACGGGGATCCATGTATGTCTTTTTCTGGGTTCTACTTGTTACCTAGCTTCTCTGGAATCATAGACTCTAGGCTGGTGATCCTTTGATTTATGTCTTAGTTATCATTATAGAACCTTCCTCCAGCAACTGATCGAAGCAGATACAGAGATCTATAGAAATGCACTGGGCTGATCTTCTCAAGATCAGTTCAAAAGAGGGAAGAATGATAATATGAGCAAAAGGGTAAAGACCATGATGATGATACTCACAGAAACAGCTGACCTGAGTTAGGAGAAGCTGACTGCCTCTGGATAGATAGCAGGATAACTTGTATTCAACCAAACTAGGCACACTGAATGTGGTGGACAGTTGTGAGGTTTGGCCAGTCTGTAGGGGCGCTAACAGTTGGACCTGGATTTATCCCTAGTGCTTGGACTGGCATCTTCAAGACCATTCTCTTTGGAGGGATACCTTGCTCAGCCTAGATATATGTGGGTATAGGATTTGATTATGCCTCAAAATTAAGTGTCAGACTTTGTTGACTCTACATAGGAAGACTTGCCCTTTCTAAGGAGTAGATACGAGAGTGGGGGAAGGAGGGTGGGAGAAAAGAAGAGGGTGTGAATGGTGATAACTGTGTTAAATGAGAAAAAAATTGTACTAAAAAATTCTTAATTAAGCAAAATCAAAAAAATACAAAAAGTATGGAGTTTAAAGGGTGGCTTTAATGCAACACTACTGATAAAACACAGAGTGGCTAGAAGCATTAAAACTATTATAGTAAAATAATAGTCAGTTTGCAGTTGTTCAATGAATGTATCAAATAAAGTTGTAGCAAACGGTTTTAAAGAGGCAAAGGAAATTGTAAAGACCAAGATATCAGGAGTCAAAATAATTTCAAGAAATTTAACTCATCTTTGCTGAAACAAAAAAAAATGGCAAGATTTAAAATGACTGACAAAGGTATAAAACATTATTTCATATTGCTGGAGAATATGTTGGTTCATAAATTTCTTCATAAGATTAAATTATCTGCATCTTTTAATTTGTACATAGAAGTAGTCTTTCTTCCAAAGAATAGAAATATAGGTAATATCTTTCCTGAGAATTACATTTGAAAATAGTGGCCTTCATGTCTCTGAGAAAAATAACATGTATCATTAAAGCAATTAAGGGGCCAGCCAGAAGTATCAGAGATAAAGGAAGCCACGCTAGACCTGATGACTTGAATGAAATCCCATGGGCCAACACAGTGGAGTGAGAGTACCAAGATCTACAAAATAACATCTTGATTTCTCCACATGTATACTTTGTAATGGTCATGGGTGTCTGCATACCTGCACAAGCACCCACATATTCACAATTGTGAATGCAAACAAACACAAAAATAGGCATACACAAATAGATGTGAAAAATAAAAGTGATAAGAGGCTTCCAGAAGATTTATGTTTCAAGAAGCTGATTTTATAGTTGTCTATTTTTTAAAATAAAAATTATTTTAAAGGAATTGAGGAATGTTCTCAGTGAGAAGGAAGTTTAAAGTTAAGTAGACTGGGAAAACATTAGAACCATCATAGATACTGACTAAAGTGAAGGATACAGTAGGAAGATTACCTTAGAAGAGTAAAATTGGGGCAACAGCAGAAAAACAATGCTAGAAACGTATCAATAGTCAATTGGAACTGTATTCTACTTAAATAGAGATATGAAAAAGTGAGAAATGAGAATTACAAGTTAAACTCAAATACTGTTCTTAGAAAGATGTGACTTTAATAAAAACAATAAATGAAGAAAATGCACCAATTCATTGTTTCAAGGTGAAGCTCCATTTGATGGATTCCACATATTAGAAATATTTTCTCTAAGATTCTAATGATTAACTATCACCATTAAACTTCCAATGATACTTTTTACAATTATGTCTGTCTGGGAGATGAAGAACTATCACTTTAGCTTAATAGTTATTTCATCTCTCTGACACTTAAAAGTAAATTTACAGATATGTAATGGAAGAGTTGCATATCTCTAAAATATTGAATTAAGTATCTCTTGTATCCTGATTTTTTTTACCTATGATAAAGGAGCTAATAGGACAAAATAATTAAGCAAGGAGGGAAGACATTTACCTACATTGTTAATAGCAATTTTCATGTATTTAGGTTATGCAATTTTAAATAGACATAATCCATGAATAAGACAAAATTTTCCCTAAACTTCAATGAAATTCAATTCTCTTTGTAAAGTAATATACAACTGGAGGACAGAAGTGTATGTCTGTTGAAATTCACAATCCAACCTCTTTCCTAAATCAAAGTGGTTCAGAGAAATACACAATAGTGAACAGAAATCTGCTGATTGTGCTCATGAAAATATTTGCTTAAGTGGTAGCTTTGGTCTGTTTCCTCCATTCATTGTTTGTTTATCTACTAAAAAACTAAATTAAAAATACCACATTATAATATTTCAAGAAGTATTCAGAATTTAAATGAAAAATTTTAAAGGATTGCCTGCTACGACCTTCTTTTGGGGGGATTGATTTATTTTTTCATTATTCTTTCAAACATTACATTCCAAAGACAGTTTCCTCTTCCTCCACTCCTCTTAGCCTCCACCCACCTTTCCTCTCTTCAAATCAATGTCTCCTCTGTTCCCCCTCAGAAAACAACAGGCTCCAGTAATATCAACTGAAGGAGACTAGTCACAAACTATCACATCAAGGCCGAATGAGGAAAACTAGTAGTAGTACAAGGGTCCCAATAGTAGGCAAATGAGTCAGAGACACTCCCACTGCTAGTAGGCCCCCCAAACTCCAAGCTAAACAATTGCAGTGGACCTAGCACAGACCCATGCAGGCTCTGTGGATTGCTGCTTCAGTCTCTACAAGTTCCTATAAGCCTTGCTTACTTGATTCTGATGGCCCTATTGCCAGGATGTCTTCAACCCCTCTGGCTCCAACAAGTCTTGGCTCCCTCTTCTGGGGAGTACCTCAGGCTCTCCAATTTAGGCTCTCTCTCTCTCTCTCTCTCTCTCTCTCTCTCTCTCTCTCTCTCTCTCTCTGTCTAATGTTTGGCTGTGTGTCTGTGCATCTGCTCTCATCAGCTGTCAGGGTCTCTTTGATGAGAATTTGCCTAGGCACTGCTCTTTAGTCTAGCGGAATATCATTAGGAATCTTATTATTATTTTTATTATTCTAAAATCTTTCTTTCCTGCAAGTAGTGCTGGTGCAATGGAGGTACAGAGCCTTTAAACTGAGCAACCAATGACTAGTCTGATTTGAGACCCAGGCCAGGATAGGGAGCCCATGCTTGATAGTGTTTGAATGTCAGGAATCAGAGGAGGGATAACATAGAGACTGAAGATAGTAAAACATCAATACAACTTTCTGTTTTAGGTATATCTTTCTTTAGGTTGGGAAAATTTTCTTCTATAATTTTTTTAAATATATTTTCTGGACCTTTGAGCTGTACTTCTCCTTCTTCTACTCCTATTATTCTTAGGTTTGGTCTTTTTATTGTGTCCCAGATTTCCTGAATGTTTTGTGATGAGAGCTTGTTGGATTTGCTGTTTTCTTTAATCAGTGTGTTTATTTTCTCTATGGTATCTTCAGCTTCTGAGATTCTTTCTTCAATCTCTTGTATTCTGTTGGTCATACTTGTTTCTGTAGTTTCTATTCATTTACCTAGATTTTCTATGTCCAGCTGGCCCTCTGTTTGTGTTTTCTTCATTGTCTCCATTTCAGTTTTCAAGTCTTGAACTGTTTCCATTATCTGTTTGATTGTTTTTCCTTGGTTTCCTAGGGTATCATTCACTGATTTATTCAATTCTTCAAACTTTCTGTTATACTTCTCATCCATTTCCATAAGGGCATTTTTACATGCTGTTTAAGGATGTCAATCACTTTCATAGAATCCATTTTTTCTACTTCTTCTTGATTAAGGTGTTCATGTCCTCCTGTTGTGGGGTCGCTGGGTTCTGGTGGTTTCATGTTGTTTTTCAGATTGTTGGGTGAATTCTTGCATCGGCGCCTGCCCATCTCTTCCTCCGAATGCTCCCCTAAGGATCTTCTTTTACAGGATCAGGTCTCCTTGCCCACTGATGTACCTTCCCAGTGATGGCACTCTCCTGTGATGGCTCTCTAGGTGCCCCAGTGATGGATCTCCTGGTGCCTAGATCAACTCTCCTTGGCTGGTTGGGTAGCTCATAAACAAGGCGCCTACCCTGCTTGCTGCAGGCAGGCTATTGAAACAAACGAATTCCCACCCACCCGGCTGCCCTCCGGATTCAATCCCAGTGCCCAGATAGGCTGGGCTGGGTGATGTTATTTGCCCAACGACAGCAGGGAGAGAGAAGTGGGAAGGGTTCTCCAACTTTCTGTTTTAAATTAACTGTAGTTTTTCATGCTTTTATTGAAATTAAGATTAAATTTTCAAATTACTGCTTCCTATGATGCAAGATGGTTATCTTCTGGAGGTTACTCTCAATTTTGATGAGTATGTAATTGGAAAAAAAATTCTAATTTTCAGCAAGTTAGCAAAAACCTCACCTTAATTGCATGAAAAATGGGTATATCTGTAATGCTTTACTTATATTTTTTAAAACAAATCTGAGATAGCAACATGACTTATTGTTTAAGAACAATTGCTGCCAAAAAATCTATGATCTGAGTTATATTGTATAACCTACATTGTGGAAGGAGAGAAAAGGCACCTGAAACTTGTTTTCTGACTCCATATGTGTGCTATTGTGCACACACAATATACTCAAAAATAAATGACTGTGTTAGTAAATTAATTAATGGAAATATATTTGGGGTTCCAAACATTTATACTCTTAGAAAAAAAGAATAAAAGTGAAATTAACATAATCTAGCACAGAATTTTTTGGTTCCATCTTTTTGAAATTGGAGATAACAATTGAATGTAATTTTAACACAGAACAACTAATTGCTAAAAGGTATAGAGAGGATGAAAACTTTGACCAATATAACTATCTTAAAAAGTTAATTAGGAGATGTAATCCAAACCTACAGAGAAGCACATGCCTTATGTTATGTAAAATGACCACAGGAAATAAATATGAGTGCAGATACTGTAGATTCATTAGGATTATTAACAGGAATGTTCCTCTTTAATATCTTTTCTCCTGTAGATTGGAATAAATTATGTCTTTAAAGTAAAATGAAGAATGGCAATACAAATAATAAAATTTAGTTCAAAATAGAAAGCACTCTATTTTTCATGTGATGTTTTGTTTTCCTTGTCAGTTTCACTGTATGTGAGATACTTATAATAAGGTAGTAAAAAGATACACACATATGCCATTACACAACAGTATCCTGCATATAAACTTTTGTATTAACTGTATCTCTTTTAATCTCCAAGGCAATTTTAAATAAAGATTGTAACAAAAACAATTCTAAACAAGAACCAATTTAAATATATGCTTAAAACAGTTCTCTAACTGTACATTATTTTTATCAATTTTATCAATTATTTTATCAACAACTGCACTTTCCTATCTCCAAGTAATTCCATTAAATTTCAT
The DNA here is from genome assembly GCA_902806775.1 of Microtus agrestis. Lineage (NCBI taxonomy): Eukaryota > Metazoa > Chordata > Mammalia > Rodentia > Cricetidae > Microtus > Microtus agrestis. The sequence continues at coordinate 477,813 of CADCXT010001205.1, forward strand.
ATAAAGATTAAGAGTTACTTCATTCATTATATTAGAACCTTAGAAGATACACATTCACACTAAATTTTTTGCACTACTACAATTTCTTAGCAAACCTTTAATGCAGAAAGTCAGTGGCTTTGAGTTTCCTTAATCAGAATATAAATACATAAACAAGAGAAAAATATTTTGAGTTATAAATACATAGGAATAGGAGACATTTGAATCTAAAAGATGTAAGTCACAAAGAAAATGTTAGTAGGAAATAATTCTTCATTTCATTAGCTATAGATAAGTGATTCCTTGTTGTTGAAATTTCCAAGAACTTTGAAAAACACCTCATTCTTAGGTTTAAACAAAAGGAATATATTAGTGGGAGATTGAAAAAAAGGAATGAAACATGGCTTAGAAGGTATTCTTATTGGAATGGCACCTTTCGCTGCATTGGCATCTTTCATATGTTCAACTCCCATTAGTTTTATTTTCTTCTATGATCTTAGCCTCTAACCACACCAGGTCAATTTGAAAGATTCCTTCTTACCACACTCTACATTTCCTTCTCTACATATTTTTTAATCTAGTATTTCAAAGCTCCGAAGCAAGTTTCTTATTCTTTATGAAATTCTACATTCTAAGCCTCCTGAAGCAGAATTTATGAGCTGTCTGAACTCTCTCATTGAGTAATCCCAGGAAACAGAGCTTCAAAATAATGCTTTAAAATTATGCTATTCATCTTTGTGAGCCTGAGTGTAGCAATGACCTCATTACAATATTAAGATAACAAACATCTTTTTCAAGCAGTGATAACATTATTATTTAGATTACCAACAGTGTTTATATTTATTTGCTACAAATTTCCCATTCAGGATAGTACTGTGTGAGATCAAAGAGTGGATAAATTTGTTCATTGTGGTAGAAATAATGTTAAGCCCTCTGGAATGCATTGCCTGTTCCCAAATGAAATTATGTCAAGTGACTATAGCCACAGGCCAGTACATGGGAACAGACTTAGATAGCCTCTATAAGTGTCTTAAACATTTTTGTTTTTCTATGACAAAACAGACACATCTGAGGATTCATCTTTAAATATGAATTTTTGTGGTGATATAGTAAAATGCAAAGTTACTGGTAGTGGAAGATATAGATTAAGAATAAGTTGGAACAATCAAGAATAAGAGAAAAGTTTTAACCTAATTCTCAAAAAAAAACCTGTTTTCATCTGGAAGAAACTAAGAAGACACTATTTAAGACCTCTCCAAACACTGCTGCTGGAATATAGTCATATGTTGCATAATGATGTTTCTGTTAATAGTGGCATTCACAAACAATAATTGCCTCATGGGTTCTAAAAAGAAGCTGAAGAATCCTCATTTGCTGCTGATGTACTAACCATAATGATGCAGCACCATAACACATTGTATGCTTCGTTTTGGTGAATGGTTTTGGGGAAGCTAATGGGAAGGAATCTGTCATCCTACCAATAAAATAAAAGTATATAACATATAAACACACATACATGCACACACATATATAGTGCTTTATAATGACAATAAGCTTCTATGTCATTGCATTATATACTTATTATATTATACTGTTATTATTATATTTATATACTCCTGTCTGAAATATGCTTATTTCACTATTTAGCTAGAAGAAGCAGTTTTGTGTTTTTTGTACCTTTCCACTGTATTAGAAACTCATATAAAATGAATTGTTTATTGCATTTGAGGTATCTAAGTACATTCTAAAATGTTCACAGGATGAAATACCTTAATAATCCATTCATCAAAATATCATTACCAAGTTTCACCTGCAACATTTGAAAGATGTTGTCCTTTTTTCCAGTGCATAATTCCAGCTTCTTTATGAAAGATCAGGTGTGTCTGGTTCTTCAATTCCATTGACCAACATGTCTGTTATTGTACTAATACCATGCAGTTTTTATTATTATAGCTCTCTAGTACACTTTGTGACTTGGGATGGTGTTGATTTTAGAAGATTTTTTTTTTAATTTTCAGGAGTGCTGTAGCTATTCTTAGGTTGTTTGTTTGTTTTGTGTATGTAGAAGCATAATATATAATTTAAAATTGTCCTTTCTGATTCTTTGAAGAGTAGTGTTGGAATTTTGGCATATATTCATTGAATCTATTAATTTCTTCTTGGTAAGATGGATATTTTTTCTATACTAATCCCATTGATTACCTATAGCTCATTCTTAAGGGGTGGACAAAATTCACATTGACGTATCACATAGTGTTTTCATAACATAGGCCTTGTTTATGCATCCATATTGTAGAGATTTCATTGGTCACACTTCCACATTTTGTCTAGAAAACACCTGCTAGCAGCAGGTGTCATGGTCTTTTTGTTCTAAAAATATGTCCACCTTCTCCTATGCGTCATGAATAAGGAAAATGCGGTACATTTACACAATAGAGTACTACACAGCAGGAAAAAATGAAATCTTGAAATTTTTGGCCAAATGAATGGATCTAGAAAGTATCATATTGAGTGAGGCAACCCAGACCCAGAAAGACAAATGTCACATGTATTCACTCATAAGTGGTTTTTAGACATAAAGCAAAGAAAACAAGCCTACAATTCACTATCCCAGAGAATCTAGAAAACAATGAGGACACTAAGATAAACATACATGGATCTAAACTTCATGGGAAGTAGAAAAAGACTAGATCTCATGAGTAAATTGGAAGCATGGGGACCATGGGAGAGGATTGAAGGGGAGTGAAGAGGAAGAGAGAGGAGCACAGTAAAACGTATAGTTCCAGAAAACAAATAAAATGAAATATACACACACACACACACACACACACATATGAAAGAAATATAAATGGAATTATGAAACAATGGGGAAAATAATGTTCCCATCAAGACAACGCTTGCCACCAAGTAAAAATTTCAGTGCCAGGGGTGATTTATGACTAATAGAGTTGTTGGTCAAAAGGGTTAAATGGAAAACTCCAAGCAACCAAGAATATTGCAAAGAATATTGGTTTCTTCCAACAAACAGTTGTGCCTTTTGCTGAAGACAACACCTACGTAACATATTGAAGGTGGAGAAGTCAATTGGGTGTCTACCTAGAGCTTTCACCTCTATGGACTAGTGGTGATAGTACTAAAAGTTAATCTTCATACTACCAGGGGAAAAATGTAAACCTCAACCTAGCTACAAATCCTGTGATCTGCCTGCAAGATAAACTCATACAATACTGGCATAAATGCCATAGGAATAACCAACCAATGCATGATTGGATTTATGGCTCTCTCCATGAAATTTAACTCATGCAGACACTGCCCATTTGGCCAAAACCTGAGAATACATTGGCTGGGGACATGGGGGAAAACCAAATGCTTCTCTTCTGGCTAAAATCCATAACAGTAATATGAATCCTAATGCCATTCTGTTATAATCATAGACCAATGTCTTGCTCAGCCATCAGAAAAACTACTTCTAGCACTAGATGGGAATATATAGAGAGAGACCAACAATTAGGCAATATACTAAGAGTGGTAGAACTTGGAATACTTAATCCTAAATATGTTTCCAAAGGATCCATCAGGGTTCAAGGAACACTGGATAAGAGGAAGTGGAAAATTTTTAAGATTAATTGAATATGGAAGACACTAAGAAATAAAATCTTCTCGACATAGCAGTGTTCATGTATTTACAAACAGACAGGGAATATAGCAGTACGTACTGGGCCTGTATCAGATTTATACCGGTGCTGAAAGAGAAAGTAAACATAAGTATCCATCTCTATACCAGAGGCTATCTCCAATAGATGGACACTTACAAATGAAAAAAAATATTTTTTTACACTAGCGTCCCACATTGTTTATCAGTCACAAATAAGGACAGGCCTCTGGCCCAGCAGTAGATGAAAAATATAAAACAAATTCATGGTAATTTAGGAGCTTTTTCCCCCTTGGGGAGCTTTGTGTGGATTTTTAAAAATACTATAAATGATTTGCTAATATATTATTGTTTCCAAATTTGTGTTCATAAGTTTTCTGTGTCTGTAAATGTGTGATTCTATATGTGTTTCTTATGCTTTTCCTTTGGATCTTTTTTCTGCCTGTGTTACCCTATTCTGCTTTGTTGGGTTTTATTTTATTTTAATATTTTAGATGTCTCTTTGTTTCATAATGAAAGAAATATAAAAGAGAGAATAAGTTGTTTTGTTAATGAGGAGATTGATAGTATCCAGGGAAAGTTGGGGGAGGGTAAATTGTTTTTTTTTATCTTCATATCTTTATTATGTTTGGACCTTTAAGAAACATATACCATAATATATACCACTATTCAGTAAAAATCTATTCTAGGTTTTAGGAAGCACACACCACAAACTATCTTGTTTCTGGTCTCTAAGAATACCAAGGATTTATTAAAATGGTAGGCTCTGATCTATGGAATCTCAAGCCTTGAGGTTTTCATCACTGTAAAATATGTTCAAGTGGATAAACTTTATTACTGTTTTTCTGCTGGAACAGGCTAAGTTTTAAGTTTGTAGTCCATTATAAGAATATTCCATTCCTTAAGCTCTGTTGTCTATCGTGTCTTTGGAAAACCAACCTGGTTTAAAAAAAGTATTTCTTTTCCCCTGTACAGTGAGGATGAATTTCCCAGAACACATCCCGTATTAACCAGAATGAAAACACTACAGATAAAGTACACGTGCTGTGCTCACTCTAACGACTATTCACACCGTAACTACTCTACCATGGAGACAATCGCACCAGTCCACCCTGGAAGAGAACTCCTGGATCTGACATTAGAAATACAAAGGGTAACAAGTTAACAAACGTACTCACATGACGTTTTCAAGAGGGTCCTCTGTACAAGAACACAGGACAGGGGCTCGGAAAGCTGTGGAGAGGGCTGGGAAGGGTTAAAGCTATGGCTTTGCTGAGCACCCTCATGAGATGAAGGAAGGCATTTGTAAGAGTAGATTTTGCAGCATCGAAGGTAGTTCTCGAAAAGAGCTGGGTGTCTTCTCAATCTCAGTTCTGAGGCTTCAGAAGTGGAGAGCTACCAACAGCATCCAAAGGAAAGCCATTTCCGAGATGCTGAGAAAGGTGCGTGCCTGACATCAGGCTGTGATGTTGATGGTTGAAAAGACTTTGGTAGTATAAATGGAAAAGGAAATAATTAATACACAGACCACATAACACCATTAAAACCAAAAAACATTTTTTTCCATTTAAAAAAGTTTTAGGACACATAAAACAAGGCAACATTTATTCCTTCTTCTCGTCTTCTGGCATGGGTTCTGTGGGTGGCTCCTCTACTGTTGCACTGTTGCTCTCTGAGCCAGTATTACTATCACTGGTCCCTTCGACCTCCATGCTTTCAACCCCCTCCTGCCCACTCTCCTTGTCCTCAGGAGTAGATGTGCCTTCTTCACCATTCTGCTGGCTCTCTGTTGTTTCTTCCAGGTGTGTCTCCTCTGTCTCCAAAGGGATGCTCTCTTCATCCTTCTTCTCTTCAGCTTTGTTCGTTGCTTGCTCTTCCTCAGGGGCAATGCTGCCCTGACTGCGCTCGGCTTGCTCCGCTGCTTCCTTCTCCCGCTCCTCCTGCCTTTTGCGGGCCTGCTCCTCTGCCTGTGCAATTTCGGCAGCTATTTTCTCCATGTCTACTTCCACCTTCAGACCGCATAACCTTTTAAGTTCATTGTTAAAGGAATCCGTGCTTTCCAGGAATTTCCTCTTCTTTTCCTGGTGTTGCTCCTCTATCTGAAGAAGTTCGGCTTCCAGTTTTCGCTGATGAACCATTAAAGACTGGACCTGTCGCTTGAGGACCTGCATTCTGGCTGTTGTGACAACCGACCGCACATCAGGGACCACGCTCTCACTGAGGATCTCACTGATGAGGCGGTGGTTTCTCTGGAAACGGGCAGTAGCTGTATGCTTCATTGAAAAGCCGTCATCATAAACCGGAGCTGCGGGCGCCTTTTCGGGCCCGCGGTGTCTCAGATTCATTCTTAAGGAACTGAGAACTTAATCTTCCAAAATGTCAAAAAAGACCATCTTATGCCCCACCTCCCACCCCAGCTCCTGCAACACAAATGCCCAGCACACCAGGGTTTGTGGGATACAATCCATACAGTCATCTCGCCTACAACAACTACAGGCTGGGAGGGAACCCGGGCACCAACAGCCGGGTCACGGCGTCATCTGGTATCACGATTCCAAAGCCTCCAAAGCCACCAGATAAGCCGCTGATGCCCTACATGAGGTACAGCAGAAAGGTCTGGGACCAAGTAAAGGCTTCCAACCCTGACCTAAAGTTGTGGGAAATTGGCAAGATTATTGGTGGCATGTGGCGAGATCTCACTGATGAAGAGAAACAAGAATATTTAAACGAATACGAAGCCGAAAAGATAGAGTACAATGAGTCTATGAAGGCCTATCACAATTCCCCTGCATACCTTGCATATATTAATGCAAAAAGTCGTGCCGAAGCTGCATTAGAGGAAGAAAGTCGACAGAGACAGTTTCACATGGAGAAAGGAGAACCTTATATGAGCATTCAGCCTGCTGAGGATCCAGATGATTATGATGACGGCTTTTCAATGAAGCATACAGCTACCGGGGGGAGGGTAAATTGTAATCAAAATTTATTGTATGAAAGAAATCTAATTTTGATTTAAAAAACTAAAAAAAAAATAAAATAAAGAAGGAAAGTTTATTTATTCTTAAAATTAAACTAGAAAAAGGTAAATATAAGCAGAAAAATTTGATAATTTAAATGTTCTGTATTCATTCTAGAATTGGTTACCTCCTATATAAACTAAAAATGTAGCAATAGCATAAATAATATAGTTACAATCTAGCAGAATTGTGAATTTTATAAAAGATACAAAATCACATATCTAAACACTGTGCTTTTCCATATCTAATTAACCTTTGTTATCATGTCTAAATATAGTGTTCAAACTACCATAAAGAAATTATAAATTAAGCTGCATTAAAGATTATAATTTAATCTCCTTTTGGTGTACCATTTAAACCTGTAGCTACAGGGTTGAAAAAATATTCTTGTAACGTGTATTTGGCAATGGATAGGTATTTGGATATTGAAAAATCTTGCATGTAAACAATGCAGAAGTACTTGGTGGAAAGTGTACTGGCATGTCAAAACTACTCTGAAATGTATCTAAAACACAATAGTGATATATATATATATATATATATATATATATATATATATATATATAGAGAGAGAGAGAGAGAGAGAGAACTTCCTGAACAGATATGCAAATACCATATAATATAATAAGAGCATGTGACTATTAAGTATTTAGGTGGTAATTGCATTTCTCCTTTAGATTAGTCTATGCTTAAGTGTTCCTCATAACTTATCAGGACAGTAGATTTTTCTAGATACACATAGTTATTTTCATGAGTCTAAACTTAAAGCAATATTGTCATACTCTTTTATTTTAAAATGAACAGGTTCAGTCTAGTCGAGTGCTCCGCAGTAGATCGCCCACTTTAGTCTTCCTTCTTCCCTGCCTGCATCTCCTGTTGATACCAGAGTTAATTTCCCCTATCCACTAGTCACAGCAGGACGCACCCCCTGGAAAACCAGCCTGAAAACAAGGTAGACTATTTGTAGATTGTCCCACTCTCCCTCATTCTCTCTCTATGCTACTCAATACATCATGCTCAAATCCCGTATATCATTTGCTTCTAAACTCCCTCAACACACTTGTTGCTTTGTCCCATACTTTAACCTCAAGATGTGGGCCCTAATAACCCAAGGGCTGCATCTTCCATTGCAAAAAGTAGGTCGAAGGCAGAACAGTACATGTACTGCTCTTGAGATCCAATCCCCCAGCATCATTACATATTCTTTAAGCATGAAACCATTGAGATCTCCCTTTTCTCTTGAACCCATCCCCATTGAATCACAAAGACTTTCTTCCCAAATTCCTCCTGCCAACAAATCCCAATAACCTAGCCTACAACACTAGCAGGTATTCCCTGTAAACATACCAGTTGAACAGGCCAGAAATAAGCAGCTAGTACACAACCATAACAGTCTCCAAAAGTCCAGAAAGCAAACAGAATTCTAGGAATAGAATACTAACTCAAATGATAAAATCTAGAAATCAGCATCTAGATATTTGATAAACCAAACCCACATGCCTATATACCAGCATAAAAATTTCCATAATACCCCGGTGAATATAACTCAAATAGAACCCAACTATCCTGACCAAAATAGACCCTGAATATTTTAACATAGCTGACAGACAGGAAAAGACCTTAAGACCAACTATATGAAGATGGTAGAGGTCCTTAAAAGGAAATTATTAAATCCCTTATAGAATTCCAGGAAATCACAAACAAAAAAATTGTAAGTTATAAATAAATATCTTAAATAAATCTAAGAAAACACAAACACATTAAGGGAATTAATAAGACTGTTTAGGACCTGAAAATGAAAATAGAATTAATAAAGAAAACACAAACTGAGGAAATTTTGGAAATGAAAAATTTAGAAATTCAAACATGAACTATAGTAGCAAGTTTCACTAACTCAAGAGATTTAAGAAAGAATATCAGGTATTGAAGATACATTAGAAGAAATGGATACATCAGTCAAATAAAATGTTATATCCAAAAATAACTGACACTATTCCTTTAGGAAATTTGGGGCATTATGAAAAAATAAACCTAAATAATAGAAATAAAAGGAAAAGAATCTTATTTCAAAGGCATAGAAATTATTTTTTAACATAATCATTAGAAGAAAAAAATTCTAATCTAAAGAAATACATGACTATAATTGTATAAGATGCATATAGAACACCAAATAGATAGGACCAAAGGAGATTGTTTGCTCATAACATAATAATCAATTCACAAATCAAAGAAATACTATTAAAATTTGCAAGGGAAATGACAAGGTAATAAATAAAGGGAAACCTCTCAGAATTAGATGTGAATTCTCAGTGGAGACTATGAAGGCTAGAAGGACCTGGATAAGAGTATTCAAGACAATAACAGACCACAGAGGTCTACCCAGACTTCCATAAACAGCAAAACTTTCAATCTCCATATATAAAAAAAGAAGCTATATTACTGTAACTAGATGTTTTTGTCTCACCTGCCAGTTCCTGAATATCCACTTGATGGTTTTATATTAATAAACTGCTTGGTTGATGGCTCAGGCTTATTAATAACTAGCATTCAAATCTCAAATTAACCCATTTATGTTAATCTATGTATTACCAGGTTACCATTGCATTAACTTACATCTAGCTTCCTTAGCAGCTGCTGGTTTCCCTCACTCTGCCATTCTCACTTTTATCTATGTTTGGATTTTCTGCCTGGCTCTATTTGGCCTGGCTATTGGTCAATTCAGCTTTCTTATTAACTAATGGTAATAAAACATATTCACAGCCTGCAAAGAGACATCCCACATCATCCTACTATAAAATCAATTTTAAACAATATCTATCTATACATGTAGACCTAGAGAAGGTGCTAGAAGGAAAACTCCAACATAAAGCTAACTCAGTCATGAAAACAAAGGAAATAAATAATATCACACCAGGAAAAGCAAAGTAACAGACATATACATATCTGATATGGGAGTGTCATATGTCAATATGTTTATTTCATTGGTTAAATAAACTGCCTTGGCCCTGATAGGTAGGAACATAGGTGGGTGGAGTAAACAGAAGAAAATGCTGGGCGGAAAAGGAAGTGAGGTCAGAAAGCATGCAGCTCTGCTCAGAGCCAGACACCTCAGAGAGAGACGCCATAGTCCTGTCTAGCGGGCAGATGGGATGGCTCTGCTCTCTGAGGCAGAGGGATGAAGCTCCAACCCAAGATGGTTGTAGGCTAGAATCTTCCTGGTAAGTGCACCTTGGGGTTCTTACTCACATGATTAGAAATGGGTTAGTCCAGGTGCAAGAGTTATCCTAGAAGAGTCATGATAGAAATGAGTCAAGCAGTGCTTAAAAGAATACAGTGTCCATGTAATTATTTCGGTAAAGCTAGCCGTGTACGTGGCCGGGGTGTTGGGGACGCAGCCCCGCTGCTGCTATTTCAACATATGGCGCCCACGTGGACAACTGATTCCACTGAAAGCCCGAGAAAGCTTGGGAAAGAGTAAAGCATGTTTGTTTTCTTGATAGCAGCAGTTTCTCGGGTCTACTCTGCTTGCTAGAGGCAAGCAACCGCTCTCATCTAAGAGAGGCTTCCTGACTCAGCTTCAGCTGCAAAACCCTGCAGCTCATTAAGAGGTCCTGCCACAAAACACTTAAACGGTGTTGATGAAAATGTGAACGCATGCTTTTCGGTTTTCAGTCGTAGCAGGAAAAAAAAAAGCTGCACTGTTTAAAAATTCCGGCTTTCTGGGCTGTCCTGCCAGGGCAAACTCTGACTCTTTTACGTAGGTTGTTTGTGTGGTTTGCAAGCACAGGCTGCTGAAGCTCGCTTGCTGGCAGGGACCTTGAAACACTGTAGAGTTGTGGGACTGAAGGCGGCTCTGGCCGATACCTCAGCCATGAGGCTGGAAAGCTAAGGAATGGACTGGATCTAGCTGGAAAAGCCACGGCTTTAGTCCTCCTGCGATTGCTTGGTAAATTAAAGACTCGTGTGGTCAGAAAAACAGAGAGGGAAATACAGTAAAAAGAGATACAAAGACAAAGAAAATTTCTAAATGATTTACAGTGTGTTAAAAATATATGCAAACTAAAAATTAAAGTTCTTAAAAGTAAAAAATAAGGAAAAAAGAGAGTAGTTTGGTGTGGTAGTACACACCTTTAATCCCAACACTTGGGAAGGCAGAGGGAGATTGACCTCTGTGACTTCAAGGTGTGGTAGCACATGCTTTAATCCCAGTGCCTAGAAGGCAGAGACAAACAGATCTCTGAGAGTTCAAGGACAGCCTGGTCTACAAAGTTATTCCAGGACAAAGATACAGAGAATATAAAATAAAAGTAAAAATAAACGAAATAGAGTTAAAATAAAGCGTACAAAGATGGAAAATACACAGAGAATCTTGATACTGTATGCTATTATGCTCTCTTTGAATTGTTTGAATGCTGAGAAAAGAGCAACAGCTGCTAAAAGATATTTGTTTATAAATGCTGCTGAACTAATTCAACATAGATATTTTGGAAATGCCTTGACTTTGCAATTTGGATCTAAGGACATGATACTTTGGAAAGGAGCTTCTTGTTTTGTTGTCACAGAGGATGAGACCCTGGTCATTTCTTCTATCCGAATATGGTATGATGGACCACGCCCTCCTGAAGGGTTGCTGTGAACATCTTTGCTTCGCTCAACTGCCAACTGAGATGAAACTAGCACACAGGTTATACCATGAAAGACGTAAGTAACGATGCATCCATTCAGCAGGAAGCAGTTTGGAGAGAAATAACTGCGCCCATGTTCCCAAATATGGTTTATAAATGTTCTTTTACATTTAAAGGGGGATATGATATAGGTATGAATAATTTGCATTGCTAGAGATTTAAGGTCAATTCTGTTAGTATGTATATGTATTTCTGATCTTGATAAAGGTATTAAGATTGTATAGTTCACTTAAAAATGTAATGTATATAGGCTGTTAATAATCATCTATAATAGTCAAGTTTGTAGTCATGTTAGATTTTCTAGATGTGCATGGATATATTTCAGATAGGCATTATTAATATCTTTCAAAGGCTAGAGAATATGGCATTTTAAATGTTTTAATAACTTAGGGTTTTTCATGACAATGAGACACTCTGCTCCTGGCAGCACCAAACTACTTCGAGAGGAAGATGGGCATCGAAGAGGATCCTTAGGGAGTTTGATAGCCATTTTGTCAAGAAACTGCTCTTGCCGGGACTATTGCATAAACTGGACACAGAGAACCCGCAGAGAGAGGACTGCTGAACTTGCCTAAAGTTGAGATGATCTTTTGGGGTTCCTGATTCGTGAAAGAGTCTGCAAGACATTCTTCAGGACAAGCAGATAGTGACTGCCTTTGCAATTTCCTGCTTTGTGGAAATGTCTGCTGGAAACTATAGGCCTGTAGGCCAAAGATGGATGCCCCAACGGTACAGAGGAACTTTGGGTGACTGTACAGGCAGCGAGAAGTCTCTGTCATTTCTAGAGTTTGAAAGTTGCTTTTTTCTTGTTTGCTTAGTAATATTGTATTCTTCTGGAGTCTTTGATGGAGTTGAAGAATAGATAGATAGTTATAGTTATAGCTTTCCATTGTTATATGTAATTTTGCTATGTTAAAGTTAAAGCCTTCTTTTTTGTTTAAACAGAAAAAGGGGAAGTGATGTGGGAGTTTCATATATCAATCTGTTTATTTCATTGGTTAAATAAACTGCCTTGGCCCTGATAGGTAGGAACATAGGTGGGTGGAGTAAACAGAAGAAAATGCTGGCGGAAAAGGAAGTGAGGTCAGAAGGCATGCAGCTCCGCTCAGAGCCAGACGCCTCAGAGAGAGACACCATAGTCCTGTCTAGCGGGCAGATGGGATGGCTCTGCTCTCTTAGGCAGAAGGATGAAGCTCCGACCCAAGATGGATGTAGGCTAGAATCTTCATGGTAAGCGCACCTTGGGGTGCTTACTCACATGATTAGAAATGGGTTAGTCCAGGTGCAAGAGTTATCCTAGAAGAGTCATGATAGAAATGAGCCAAGCAGTGCTTAAAAGAATACACTGTCCATGTAATTATTTCGGGTAAAGCTAGCCATGCAAGCGGCTGGGGTGTTGGGGATGCAGCCCCGCCACTGCTATTTCAACACATACCCCTCCACCACCACAAACAACAACAACAATAACAATAAAAAACAGAAATCAACAATCATTAGTCATTGATTTCTCTCAACTTCAAAGAAACCGACAAAGAGAGTAGATGATAAATCATAATCCAGCGTATTGCTGCATCTAAAAAACACACCTAACAAAAAGGATAGGCATTACTTCAGGAAACAGGGTTGAAAAACGACATTCCAAGCAATTGTACCATAGAAAGATGCTGATGTAGCCATTTCAATAACTAAATCAAAACACACCAAAAGAAATGGGGAAGCACACTACATACACATCAAATATAAAGATCCACTGAGATAACAGTTCAATCATTAACATCTATACCCCAAATTCAAGGGTCCCTGGGCTGTAAAATAAATAATAACTAGATTTTTTTTCTGTATTTATTTATTTTTATTTTTTTATTTATTAAAGATTTCTGTCTCTTCCCCACCGCCGCCTCCCCTTCCTTCCCCTCCCCCAATCAAGTCCCCCTCCCTCGTCAGCCCAAAGAACAATCAGGGTTCCCTGCCCTGTGGGAAGTCCAAGGACCACCCACTTCCATCCAGGTCTAGTAAGGTGAGCATCCAAACTGCCTAGGCTCCCACAAAGCCAATAGGTGCAGTAGGATCAAAAACCCATTGCCATTGTTCTTGAGGTCTCAGTAGTCCTCATTGTCTGCTATGTTCAGCAAGACCGGTTTTAACCCAGGCTTTTTCAGATCCAGGCCAGATGGCCTGTATGAGTTCACGATAGAACATCCCCATTGTCTCAGTGTGTGGGTGCACCCCTCGTGGTCCTGAGTTCCTTGCTCGTGCTCTCTCTCCTTCGGCTCCTGATTTGGACCTTGAGATTTCAGTCTGGTGCTTTAAAGTGGATCTCTGTCTCTGTCTCATTTCATTGCCTGATGAAGGTTAATATTCAGGAGGACGACTATATGTTTTTCTTTGGGATCTCCTTCTTATTTAGCTTCTCTAAGATCACGAATTGTAGGCTCAATGTCCTTTATTTATGGCTAGAAACCAAATATGAGTGAGTACATCCCATGTTCCTCTTTTTGGGTCTGGCTTACCTCACTCAGGATAGTGTTCTCTATTTCCATCCATTTGCCTGCAAACTTCAAGAAGTCCTTGTTTTTTTTTAAAAAAATTATTTATTATGTATACAATATTCTGTCTGTGTGCGTGTCTGCAGGCCAGAAGAGGGCACCAGACCACATTACAGATGATTGTAAGCCACCATGTGGTTGCTGGGAATTGAACTTAGGACCTTTGGAAGAGCAGACAATGCTCTTAACCACTGAGCCATCTCTCCAGCCCAAGAAGTCCTTGTTTTTTGCTGCTGAGTAGTACTCTAATATGTATATATTCCATACTTTCTTCATCCATTCTTCCATTGAAGGGCATCTAGGTTGATTCCAGGTTCTGGCTATTACAAACAATGCTGCTATGAATACAGTAGAGCATATACTTTTGTTGTATGATAAGGCCTCTCTTGGGTATATTCCCAAGAGTGGTGTTGCTGGGTCCATGGGTAGGTGGATCCCGAAGCTAATCAACCCAATTATAAAATGGGGCACTGAGATGAACAGAGATCTCTCAACAGAAGAAGTTCAAATGGCCGAAAGACACCTAAAGTCATGCTCAACTTCCTTAGCAATCAGGGAAATGCAAATCAAGACAACTTTAAGATACCATCTTACACCTGACAGAATGGCTAAAATCAAAAACACCAATGATAGCCTTTGCTGGAGAGGTTGTGGAGAAAGGGGTACACTCATCCATTGGCTGGTGGGAATGCAAACTTGTGCAACCACTCTGGAAAGCAGTGTGGAGGTTTCTCAGGAAATAACTACTTCTTAAATCACATATTGATCCTCACTCACTAATGGCTAGAGACTTCAATAATCCACTCTGATCAATTATCAGGCTATCCAGACAAAAACTAAACTAAACAGAGAAATGCTTGAGTTAAGAGATGTTATAAACCACATGGACCTGACAGATATTTATAAAATATTACAACCAAACACAAGAGAATATATCTTCTTCTGTGAACTAAATGGAACTTTCTCCAAAATAATCAAAAATCAAGTCTTGATAGATATAAAAAAGAGAAATTGAAATATCTCCTTGCATTCTAATAGACTACCACAAATTAAAACTGAATATTGACAAGAGGAAGAAAAGAAAATTTTCAAAGCCATGAAAACTAAACAAATCTCTCTGGAATAAAAATAATCAGTTAAGACAGAAATAAAGAAATAGAAGACATTATAAAAGTTGGTAAAAAGTGATAGAGACCATGCCCAAACTTTTGGGACATAGTCAAATCATGTCTGTCAGGAAAGTACATAACTCTAAGTACCTCAAAAAAAATTAAAATATCTCACATTACCAATGGAAGAGCACAACTTAAAGTTCTAGAACAAAAACTAGTAAACACAGCCAACAGAAGTAGACAAGAGGAAATAATAAAACAGAGCTTATATCAATAAAATAGAAACAAAGAGAATAATACAAAAACCAAAGAACAAGCAGTTGCTTCTATGAAAAAAAATCACTAAAATAGACAAACCTGTGTCCAAGCCAACTAAAAGACAGAAAGAAATTATCCAAATTAACAAACTCATGAGCAGAATGGGGACAGAACAGCAGACACAAAGGGAATAAAGACATAATTTAAAAGCCTGTGCTCTGTTAAATTGGAAAATCTAAAAGAAATGCATAGTCTTTATTGGTACCATTACCAAAGTTTAAGCAAGGTCAGGTAAACAATTTAAACAGACTTATAACCCCTATTTAAATAGAAGGCATTAAAAGCCAATGACATGATTACATTAGTGCAGAATTATACCAGGGTTTCATGGGATATAGTTATCACCAATGCTCCTCAAAATATTCCATGACATAGAAACAAAAAGGCATTTACAAATTCATTATATGAGACTACTTTTGCCTTCATGCATATAAGAGCAAACTGCATAAAGATTAATTTAAAAAGAGAATCATAAACCAATTTCTCTTATAAACACATATCCAAAAGTACCCCCAAAATACAAAATGAATTCAAACACAAAACAAAAATGTTCCCCACCATTATAAAGGAGACTTCATCCCAGAGATGCAGGAAAAAAATAATAAATATAATCTACCATATAAACAAACTGAAAGGAAAAAACCTTACAATCATCTCATTAGATGCAGAAAAGGCCTCTCACAAAATACGACAACTCCTTATGATAAACTGCTGGAGAAATTAGGGATAAAAGGGATATTAACTAAATATAATATGAGGAATTTACAGAAAGCCTATAGTCAGCATCAAATTAAATGTCAGGAAAACCACAGTAATTCCACTGAAATTAGGAACAAGAAAAGGTTGTCCACTCTCTCCATTCTAAGTCATTATAGTACACAAAGTCTTAACTAGAACAATGAGACAACTGATGAAGATCAAGGGGATTCAAATTGCAAAGTAAGATGTCAAAGTATCACTATTTACAGATTATAGTCTTTGTAAGTGATCCTAAATATTCCATTAGGAAAATCATATAACCTAAAAGCACCTTTAGTGAAGAAGCTGAGCATAAAATTAGCTCATAAAAGTTATTTGCCCTTCTTTTTATAAATGACAAATGGACTAGGAAAGAAATTTGGAAGCAAGAACTCTGATAATAGACACAAATAATATAAAATATCTTGGGGTAACTTTGTCCAAGAAAGTAAGAGATTTGCATGATAAAATCTTCAAGTCTTTGATGGAAGAAATTGGAGAAGATATCAGAAGATGAAAAGATCATCCCTGCACATGTATCTGTAAGGTTAACACAATAAAAATGTCCTTCCTACCAATGATAACCTACAAATTCAATGCAATCCCCAGCTAAATTCTAACACAGTTCTTTATAAACTTTGAAAGGACACTTATCACTTCATAAGAAAAAAACAAAAAAACCTAGAATATCCAAAAATCCAGCAAATAATAGAACTTTTAAAGGTATCACCATCCCTGATTTCAAGTTATACTACAGAAGTATCGTAATAAAAACAGCATGATATTATCATGAAAACAAAAACATTGTTTAATGGAATCAAATTAAATACCCATATAAATATCCAAACATATAAGAAATAGTGATATTTTTATGAATAAGCCAGAAATATACACTGAAAATAAGACAACATCTTCAACAAATGATTCAAGTCAAAGTGAATGTCTTCATGTATAAGAGTGCAAAAGAACCATATTCATCACTCTGCACAAAACTCAAGTCCAAGTGGATCAAATACCTCAACAGACAATTCATCATAGTGTTTTTTTCAAATGGCTAGAAAACACTTAAAAGAATGTTCAACATCCTTTAACTGCAGCACTTGGGAGGCAGAAGCAAGTGTATTTCTGGTAGTGTGAGGCCAGCCTGGTCTAAAAGTGAGTTCCAGGATAGGCAGAGCTTATCCACACAGAGAAAACTTGTTTCAGAAAAAAAAAAATGTTCAACATCCTTAGTCATCAGGGAAATGGAAATTACACTACTTTGAAATTCCATCTTTTTTTCCTCTGTACGAAATACAATTTTATTTTTTTATTATTTATTTATTCATTTATTAAAGATTTCTGTCTCGTCCCCACCGCCGCATAACATTTCCCTCCCCCTCCCCCAACCAAGTCCCCCTCCCTCGTCAGCCCAAACAGCAATCCTGGATCCCTGCCCTGTGGGAAGTCCAAGGACCATCCACCTCCATCCAGGTCTAGTAAGGTGAGCATCCAAACTGCCTAGGCTCCCACAAAGCCAATAGGTGCAGTAGGATCAAAAACCCATTGCCATGGTTCTTGAGTTCTCAGTAGTCCTCCTTGTCCACTATGCTCAGCGAGACAGGTTTTATCCCATGCTTTTTCAGATCCAGGCCAGCTGGCCTTGGTGAGTTCCCGATAGAACATCCCCATTGTCTCAGTGTGTGGGTGCACCCCCTCGCTGTCCTGAGTTCCTTGCTCATGCTCTCTCTCCTTCTGCTCCTGATTTGGACCTTGATCAACCCAATTATAAAATGGGGCACTGAGCTGAACAGAGATCTCTCAACAGAAGAAGTTAAAATGGCCAAAAGACACCTAAGGTCATGCTCAACTTCCTTAGCGATCAGGGAAATGCAAATCAAGACAACTTTAAGATACCATCTTACATCTGTCAGAATGGTGAAAATCAAAAACACCAATGATAGCCTTTGCTGGAGAGGTTGTGGAGAAAGGGGTACACTCATCCATTGCTGGTGGGAATGCAAACTTGTGCAACCACTTTGAAAAGCAGTGTGGAGGTTTCTCAGGAAATTCGGGATCAACATACCCCTGGACCCAGCAATACCACTCTTGGGAATATACCCAAGAGAGGCCTTATCATACAACAAAAGTATATGCTCTATGTTCATAGCAGCACTGCTTGTAATAGCCAGAACCTGGAAACAACCTAGATGCCCTTCAATTGAAGAATGGATGAAGAAAAGTATGGAATATATACATATTAGAGTACTACTCAGCAGTAAAAAACAAGGACTTCTTGAAGTTTGCAGGCAAATGGATGGAAATAGAAACACTATACTGATTGAGGTAAGCCAGACCCAAAAAGAGGAACATGGGATGTACTCACTCATATTTGGTTTCTAGCCATAAATAAAGGGCATTGAGCCTATAATTCGTGATCTTAGAGAAGCTAAATAAGAAGGAGAACCCAAAGAAAAACATATAGTCATCCTTCTGAATATTAACCTTCATTAGGCGATGAAAGGAGACAGAGACAGAGACCCACATTGGAGCACCGGATTGAAATTCCATCTTATATCTGTCAGAATGTCTAAGATCAGGAACACAATAGAGCCGGGCGGTGGTGGCACATGTCTTTAATCCCAGCACTCGGGAGGCAGAGGCAGGCAGATCTCTGTGAGTTCGAGGCCAGCCTGGTCTACAAGAGCTAGTTCCAGGACAGATACCAAAAAGCTACGGAGAAACCCTGTCTCGAAAATCCAAAAAAAAAAAAAAAGGTCAGGAACACAAGTGACATTTTATGTTGACAAAGATATGAAGCGAGAGGAATACTCATCCACTACTTGTAAGAGAAGAGTAAAAGTTGTAAAGACAATGTGGAAATCATTGTGGTAGTTACTAAGAAAGTTAGGAATCGGTCTACCACACGATGCAGTTATACTACACTAGGGCACATACCCAAGTACATCATCATTTCCTCTCATGTAAAGGATGCTTTTTCAACCATGTTTATTTTAGCTTTATAAAAGTCAAAACGTGAAAAAAATCTAGATGCTCAATGGAAGCATGAATGAAGGCAATGTGGTACCTTCCGTTTTCTAAAAAAAAAATTACATTATCAAACTTGCTGGTAAAAGTTTGGGACTAGTAAAAATCATGCAGAGTAGGGTAAACAATACTTAGAAATATAAATATAGTATATAATCATTTATAATACCATATTAGCTGTCTCCCTCCCCCCCTGCTCTTCTCCTTCTCGCCACACCCTTCCATAACCAACCAAATAAATATCCAACCTCACTCCGAAAAAAGGGCCATATTAGCTGTTATGTAAATGATGACTGTTTTAGAATATTATTTTAAGTTATGGTACTTTTGTTTATGCTCTGGAACATTTGATAAATGGTGCAAATATTTGTTGATTTTGTTTATGTTGTTTAACTCTATGAAGCTGTGGTTCTTTGCTTCCCTAAAATACCTGATGCTGAAGAGCCAATAGTGAGGCAGAAGAAAGGATAGGTGGGGCTGGCAGGAAAAGAGTATAAATCAAAGAAGAAATCTGGAGAATAAGGAGCAATAGAACAAGGAGAGGAGGACCTCATGGGCTAACCGCCAAGCCACCCAGCTAGCCACAGATTGAGAGTGAATAAAAGATATGCAGAAGTAAGGAAAGGAAAAATCCCAGAGACTAAAGGAAGTTGGGATAATTTAAGCTAAGAAAAACTGAAAAGAAATAAGTCAAGGCCTCAAAATTTATGAAAAATATTATATCAATAACAAAATTTTTAAAAATGAGTTTTCTATTACATGACACCAAGCTAAGGAGATTATGAAAAGATGTCCTACTTGCTCTTTCTATAACCAAAAACCACTACCTGTATAGAGTAACCCAAAGGGTACTAAAAGGAATACAATCTCGCATATGGATTGTTCCACTTTGTAGAATTTTGAAAATTAAAATATGTATACCATCCCATTGACACCTATTCAGGTTGTCACTGGATAACTGCCTTGAGTGTAGGCATGAATAATCACACAGAAACTGTATTAATTACAATACTGTTTGGCCAATAGCTTAGGCTTCTTATTAGATAACTCTTACATCTTAAATTAACCCATTTCTATTATTCTGTGTATCGCTACAAGGCTGTGGCTTACTGGATAAAGTTCATGCATCTGTCTCCTACTGCAGTTCCTTGACTCTGTTTTCTTTTCTCCTCTATATCCACTTGGAATTACTGCCTTGCTCTATTCTGTGTCCTCTTATAGGCCCAAGCAAATATCTTTATTCATTAACAAATAAAAGCAACACATATACTGAAGGACTTCCCACAGCAGGCTGGGCATTTATAAGTAATAATAAGCCTACATCTGTTTAATTATTTGTGAACTGTCTGGTGGGTACCCCAAAAGAGCTAAGCATGAAAAACAACTAATAACAGATAACCAATTTATAATTTATAGATGCAAAGAGTTTCAAAAGGAAAAATTGAGGGAGCACAAGACTCCTGGATTTCCTCAGGAAGTGGAAATAGAATTGATTTTATAGTTCAAATAGGGGATTTTTGTTTTAGAAGCTAGAAAATTCAGGTTTTGGGGAGGGACTGGAATGGAGGGAGAAAGTATAGTGAGAGACATTTGTTGTTTGGGAGCACTTGGTGGGTGGTGTGGAAATGTAGTACATTGTAAACTTCCTGAGATCTATGAAGAAGAGTCTAATAGGGACTCCACATAATGGGAGACAGAGTCTTAACTGGCTATCTCTTGTAGTCAGGCAAAGCTTTCAGTGAGTTGAGCTTTCATCTGAGTTGAGCTTAAATGAGTTGTTGGTCAAGGGAGTCCCATGGCTAGTTCCAAGTCAAAGAACTGTTCTCAGCAAACTGACAGCAGGGACTCATTGCCAAGGACCCCATCCATACAACTCAGTGAACACTTAGAAATCAAGCTGATAACTACAGGGAGCCTTTACCCCTACTTCCTAATCTCTTCAGTGTGGAAAGATACCTGCAGGCTGCTAAAAGAGAAACATTGACACAACTCAATGACAAAATATTTACCCTACAATCTGTCCTGCCTGGAAAATATGCTAGGGCAATGGTTGCACAGAACATGCAGGAGATGCCAACCAATTCCTGATTTGACTTAAAACCCATCCAATGAGAAGTAACCCATACCCATTACTTCTTGGGTAGCCAAGAACCAGATGCTAGATATCCCAGAGACCAAGAACCAGATACTACATATCCCAGAGACCTAGGGTAAAACAAAATAATACTAGTCTAAAAAATATTTTCCCAATGCTATTCTGCTATACTTATAAATCAATACCTGATCTACTCACCACCAGAGATGGCTTCTCAGACAGCAGATAGGACCAGATGTAGAGACCAACAGCTGGAGAGTTTAAATTGGTGGTTTCCATCAAGTTATTCCCCTCAGACCTCAGGTAATTCCGTTGAAGAAGGGGCAAAAAGATTATAAGAATCAAAGGGAATGGAGGACACCAGAATAAGAAGACCATATAAATAAACTAAACAAGACTAATATGAGTTCATGGAGGTGGAAGCAGCAAACACAGACTATATGGGTCTGTACCAGGTCTTATGCTAATACATTATAGCTATTAGGTTAATATTTTTATAGAAATCTCAACTATGACAGCAAGTAGGTCTCTGATTCTTTGGACTACTCTTGAGACTCTTTTCCTCCTGTTGGGTTGCTGTGTACAGCTTCAATATAATAGATTTTGCCTCATCTTATATTTTATTTTGCTGTATTTGGTTGTTATCTCTGAGAATCCTTTTCCATTCTAATGAGAGACAGAAAGGGCATAGATCCGGATGAAAGATGAGGTTAAAAAAAAGGAAGATTAGAGGGAAGGAAAACACCAATTAGGTTATATTGTATGAGAAAATAATCTATTTTTAATAAAAGAAAAAATGTACAGGCTTGTAATATGTTAGTAATCTTTCCAACCTCAAGGTGAATATTATTATAAAAAATTTCTTCTTTGGAAATGAAATGAAAACTTGATCTGTGACTAATGTGTTTTTCTATTTATGTTGAAGCTTAGTATTTTCATGGTCCACTGCAGGCCTTTGTTGTACCAAACTTTTATAAAAGAAATAGGAAAAGCTGGAGAAGAATTGTGCAGTACAAAATAGAGTAAGGCAAGAGAAAAATATAAATGTAAGAAATGGATGAAATGAACCAAAGGGACAAAAAATAGATTTCTAGAGTGAAGCTGTATATTGCCAGAGTCAGATCAGTGGCCTATATACAAGTAAAAAAGACTGATGTTCAGATTCTTTACCCACAGTTCAAGCTGCTAGACAGAAAAGTAATCTACCACGACCTTTAATACCTTTCTACTATATGTTAGCAATGTAGTTCTTAACCCATTGCAAGAAGAGTGATATTTCCAACAGAGCTGCAAATCACTAGTTTAGAAAGCCCCATAGCAAAAGAAATACATTTCCCTTTTGAGGTCATTGTGGTTGTACGCAGTGCCTTGTTCTCAGCTATCTAATGTTGAGAGTGCTTGGGAGCAAGCTATTGAGCTCACATGCTTATAGATAAAAGCTAGTTAAAACAAACGTTAAAGGAGCCTCTCTGGAAAAAAGGAATTCATAAAGAGCCTGAATATTTTATGGTATCTGTAAATCCATCTGAGAAAAAGGTTTTTTCAAGTTTTCCTTTGAGATAAGGCCAGCGCTTAAACTGTCAATTAAATTATAAAATTTATTATCTGGCTTTAGGCAATGAAATTATTCCCTTTGAAGTCATATATTAGAAACAACAACAATAGGTAGGCAGAACTACTTTTCTTCCATCTGAATCTACAATATCCAATCTAATGCAGACACCACATAAAGCATTCGGATTTGGGAACAGGCAGATGACAGGGGACAATGCATCCTGGTACTGCACTTACCTAGCATGTGCCCAGTTTTAGATCTCATTTTCAAAGTAAGGGACAAAGAAAATAGTTCATTTTTCTATGCCCCACAATTGTAAGTGGACATATAATAAAGTCATAACAAAGGGTTATAGCTATTCTTCCCACCATCATTAGTTTTAACTGTGCTCTTTGAGCTGCATAGTAGGTTGGAGATTGAAATAGAACAAGCAAGAATATATACAAGATCTCTGATCTATAGAATTTATAATAAATGTTCTGGTTTAGACGAAGGGAGAATAAAGGAGTCTGTCATATAAATTACAGATAGTCACAAGTGTTGTACAGAGATTAAAAGTGATTAACATTGTCAGGAGATGAAATAGCTATATTATAGAAATGTTAGCAGTAGTACATAAGAGTCAGGCACATGGAAATCTACATTAAGAATGCTTCACACAAAAAAAATAGCATCTACATTGGCCCTGTGACAAACTTGATATTGGAATGTTCATGTCCAATGTGTTGATAGCAAATAAGTGTGGCTAAAGTACAGCAAATAGTAGTGTGAAACAAACTGGATAGAGGATTTAGAAGATGCAACATCATATAGAAGTTGAAGTTCGTGATGACATATTTTGATTTATTCCATACATTAAGGATAAAATAACAGAATGCTATGGTAAGAGAATTAAGCAAGGGACATTGTTTGATATATTTCCTGTGTTTTATTCATATGGATAGGCATTCTTCAAACCTTTTCTTTTTTTTCTTTTTTTAATTTAATTTATTTATTTATTTATTAAAGATTTCTGTCTCTTCCCCACCGCTGCCTCCCATTTTCCTCCCCCTCCCCCAATCAAGTCCCCCTCCCTCTTCAGCCCAAAGAGCCATCAGGGTTCCCTGCCCTGTGGGAAGTCCAAGGACCACCCACCTCCATCCAGGTCTAGTAAGGTGAGCATCCAAACTGCCTAGGCTCCCACAAATCCAATAGGTGCAGTAGGATCAAAAACCATTTGCCATTGTTCTTGAGTTCTCAGTAGTCCTCATTGTCCACTATGTTCAGCAAGACCGGTTGTAACCCAGGCTTTTTCAGACCCAGGCCAGCTGGCCTTGGTGAGTTCCCTATAGAACATCCCCATTGTCTCAGTGTGTGGGTGCACCCCTCGCGGTCCTGAGTTCCTTACTCGTGCTCTCTCTCCTTCTGCTCCTGATTTGGACCTTGATATTTCAGTCTGGTGCTCCAATGTGGGTCTCTGTCTCTGTCTCCTTTCATCGCCTGATGAAGGTTAGTATTCAGGAGGATGCCTATATATTTTTCTTTTGGTTTGAAAACTTATCTGAAGGAAATTTTCTATAAATAATTCAACAAATATTTAAGAAAGGTAGAAAACTATTTTAATAGTACATGAAAATCATTTCAGTAGTTTGTTAGGGGGTGCAAGCAGAAATGGTCTACTAATTGAAACATCATATATATAATTCAAGATAGAAGCTATGTAATATAAGCTGTATTTTATATGTACAAGTACATAATTTAAGATTCATCAGACCCATGAAGAACATATAAAACTATTGTTTCTTCACTTATTTAAGATACAAAAATTAAAACTTGCTGTGTTATTTTCTTTTATTTTGCTAATTCATAATAATGTGCCTTAGTGGTGCTTAATGTTCTTATACTTAAAGAAAGACATTATTTTATTGCTAACACAGAGATAGTAGAAATAGCATGCTTTCTCAAATTATATAACTTTAAATTGAATAATATTCAATGACAATTCTGGTTCTGATATCAAGAGGCTTGAATTTATTCTTACTTAATTTTGTTAGTAGAACAATAAATATGGGAAGTTTATTTATATGGTAGACTAAATATCAACTTCCTTCATTAGTTTTCGTCATTTCATACTACTATTGCCACATGTTGTTACTGTCAACATCACAGAAACTTCGACATATCTAGAAAAGGAAATCTCTATTGAGGGAGTAATGCCAACAGATTGGTATGTAGCTTTGTGTGGAAGATTATTCCCTGATTGGTGATTGACATGAGAGACCCAGGTCATGGTAGGCAGTGACATCCTTCATCATTTAGGCCTGGGATGAAAGACAGGTAGATGAGAAAGCCCAGGGAAGGAAGCTAGTGAGCCACATTCCTCCTCATTTCTACCTCAAGCTCATGCCTTTCATGCCTGCCTTGGCTTTCCATGATTATGAATGCTTAATTATAAGCCAAAATATATCCTTTCCTCTCAAAGTTATTTTAGTCATATTATTTTATCAAAGTAATGAGAAACTAACTAGGACAGCTAAATTGATAGTACAATAAACTTTACATTTTATTACATGTAAGCATTAAGTGACTCATATAGCTAAATCTAATTTAACAAGATTAAAAGGTCCTATTATGCCAGGCTAAAAATAAGCTCAACATCACTGTATCATCATTTGAAAATCTATCTCTCTCTTTTTGAAGCTTATATGAGCACACTGGAGGTATACAATAATCCTCAGTATGGATACACGCAGCGCCTAAATACAGATGTGTCTGTGTTGAACTGTCAGGATCACTTTATATCTTCTGACTTTACTGTTTTATTGAATCTGACCTAGTTTTACCGTCACACCTTACATTGAAACTATTTGTTAAATCGTGTTCTGTCCTCTGAATGTAAGTCAATATGAATACATTGTCATGATGAGTTTCTAAATTTTGTGCTACATGAGAATATTTCACTGTTTCCAGATTTTAGGTTATTCATGGATTTGTGTTACTCTAACTCTGAAAATTTACTCTAGGAAATCCTCAAGAATTACCCACTCACTTAATCTGTCTACCTCTCTTCCTCTTTTTCTTCTTCCTTCCTGTCTTCTTTACAAAACAAAACAAAGAGCACACAAACACAAAACATTTTCTATTCTATCTTTACACATAATATGAATCTTCAAGGAAATAATTAAGTTGAAACCTTGACTATCATAATGAAGTTGTAGTGGTAGAGACAATTATGGAAAGCACACACATACTTGCCCTTCAATAACTCATACTGTGGTAACAACAAATAATTAGCACCTCCAGCAAACAGTTCCATTTGTGAACAAAATACTGGTGCTGAAGCTTCCTTAGTCTCTAATGGTACTAATGTCTTCAAGGGAATGATTAACACCTATCACCATACCACACACTTTGTAAAGACCCTGTAGTATAATGTCTACATAAAATCATCTGCAATATGTTTTAATGTATTCAGAGAAAAAAATATTTGCCCAAAATCATCAAAAAATTAAATTATGCTTGACTGTCCTCCAAAATATGTGATTCCTGGCATCATTATTTGAGAGTCTATTAAAGAGAAACAAATCTAAGCTGGGCGGTGATGGTGCATGCCTTTAATACCAGCATTCGGGAGACAGAGGGATCTCTGTGAGTTCGAGGTCAGCCTGGTCTACAAGAGTTAGTTCCAGGACAGGAACCAAAAAAAAAAAAAACTACGGAGAAACCCTGTCTCGAAAAATCCAAAAAAATAAAAAAGAAAAAAATCTAATAAATAATGTCCTAAAATTCATAAATAAAACAGTATAAACATGCAAGCTATCAATAACCAAAACTTCATTTTGAGCTAAAATATTATATATATTTTAATATAAAATATTATATTACACAGAATAAGCAAGTTATATTTAGGATTAAATAACCAAGTATACACATATATTAATACATATATGTAATCACAATTAATGAAAAATAGATCAATAATTTGAAAACGAGCAATTAAATGGTATATTGCAGGCTTTAGGGGAAGGTAATGGAATTGGAAATTGTTATAATTATATTATAATCTTAAAATTAAATAAAAAACTATTTAAAGATGTGGAAATATTGATTTACAGACATGAAATGATTCTAAAGAGAAAGGTGGAATGATATCATAAATATGTTTAATATTTATTTGATATTGAATATTAATTTAAATAGCAGTAATCAAGATTCAATATATAGAACAACAGATAGTACTAATTTTTGGCATATTGAAGAAACACAACATTAATCAACACAGTTGTGGCAGTGAATATGTAAGGTGTGCATCTGCAAAAAAACAAAGAAAAAATAAATAAAAAAACCATATAAGAGCTTATTTCTTAAATTAAGAGAGGTGAGATTACAAAAGAATTATTTGTTATTAAAATGCCTAACTTTTAATCTATGTGATGAGAGAATTCTTTTTAAGGCATTAGTAATTATTAAATACATGTACATATGTTTTATAGTTTTCCATGTTATACTGTTGAATAGTCCAGTACTATGGCTGAAATATAGGAATGGTGTTATAGGAAAATTCTATTCTCTTCCTTAATGCTGCCAAGCTGCATCAGCTAAGTTTGTTTTCTAGACATCCATCTGCCAACTATCACATAAATATTTGCTTTTAATATAACACTTTCAAGTTTTCAGTTTTCAATTTTCCTGTCTTAACATTGTATATGTACATCTTGTCCATGTTTTTGTATGTATATTTGTGCATCTGATGTACATGCTTATATATGTGAAACTATGTGGTGGTCAAATGCCAGAGAACAATTTTAGGTGATTTTCCTCAGGGACTCTCACTTGCTGGTAATCTGGCAGGTCTGTGACCCAACCGATCTGTCCATTTCCTCCTGTTCCATGAATCTGCTGTGTTCACCTAAATAGCCTAAGCATTAAAAGCACACACATAAATTCTTGGTCTCAAACTCAGTTTCTCATGCTTCAAGAAGAACAGTTTATGTTCTCAGCTATCCACTCAGCCCTCATATCTCTATTCTTTAGGAAAGCACATTAAAATGACACCAATTAGATGATGAATAGAATTTAATTCACATAGCTCATTCTACAAGTAAAATTGGTTGAATCCATTTTAATGCCATTTGAACTCTTCAAGTTATTTTCATTCTTTAAAATAAATAATCAGACACTTGCTCTCTCATTCTATGATAATAAATTACAGACTACATGTATTTCTCATATATAATGGATTCATGAGAACTTTTTGTCAAAATTAACTGTGTTAAATGATATTTTAAAACTTATTTCTTCAAGAAGAGAAAAGCAAAAAAATTCCTATATTTTTACAATTCTTTAAATTCCTAATCCTATACTACTTATTCACATAAATTGTATTTCCACCTAAAATAATGGGAGGTACTATTCTGAAACAATGTCCCCAAAGGGACAGGGAAACTGAATGGTAAAAAGAATTTGCAGTACTATTGGGATATACCATTCTTACAAATGTCACATAATATTCATTCTTTACTTAAAACTCCTGCCTAATTCATTTAACTTTCAATATGTTTAAAATTCTTCATGTCCTAACACCTTTGTCTTAAAGTTACACACAGAAAGGAAAAAAAAACTTCTGAATCTGGTTCATTTTATATAATATCTTGATCTTCAGTTCCAGGAACTTTGCCAAATGTAATATAATCGTAATATAATGAAAATTCTTTATTGATGAAAAACACACCATTATGTTTACAGAACATATTTTCTTTATCTATTTATGTGCTGATGGACATCTAGGATGGTTCCATGACTTGTCCTTGGAACTTGTTCCACCACTACTTTTGTGATTAACATGAGTATCTCTTCTGTTCCCATGCTGACTTTGATTCTTTCTGTTATATAACCCTGAAATTGGAAAGTTATTTTAATGCATACATCATATATTAGGTAATTTAAATTAGTAGAGCCTGTAAAAGTCGTGCACCTGTGTCTGCTAGGCTCTCAAAAATTATAACTAATTTCAGTTAAATTCTCTACAATTCTAAAGAGAACAAATTGCCATCTTTCAGCAGTCTCACTTTTAAAATTTAATCATTTATCATCCCAGAGGAAAAGTTACTCAAAATTTTCTTAACTATAAAATTTAAATATTACTACCCCACCAATGCCAGAGGTAGATGGGATAGCTGGTCTTGAAACCTTAAGAGAACAGGAGTTCTCTTCCTGCCCACAACCAGCTGTAACACTAGGGAACGCATTCCCTGCAAATCCTGTGGGAAGCACAGTAGAGCCAGCCCCATTAGTGGAGGTGTTGGTGAGCCAACCCCTATGTTGAGAGCATGGGAGAACTGTCCCCATTACTCATTTGACATGGAAAAGGGCCACGCCTAAAGTAGGTGAGAAAACTGTCTCTGAAGCCTAAGATTGGGAGAGCTGTGCCTGCCTCTCATCAGCTGCAGCACTAGAGAGAATGGCCCCTGTCCCATACCTGAGCAAAAGAATAGAGTAGGCTTTGAAGGTGTAGGTTTGGAACAAGAGAACCTGAGGACATGAACACAGGCGAACTGACCCAGTCCTTTGCTCATTGTTGCTAGGGCTGAAATAGCCAAGTAAATGCCAGAGAACTCAGTCTGGTGTGAAGACAAAAGAGAGCTGGTGAACTGACCAACTCTGCAAATATCCAGGCACTGAAGCATGTTTATGTGTTGGACCACTCCAAAATCTACTTCAACTGTGATCTATTGGAGCACATGAAGGGATCTGTCCTGCAGACCTGAAGCTGCATTATCTCCACAACACAGAGCAACAGCAGGATAACCAAGAGCAGTTCCAGCGAGGGTCCAGCAGCAATAGTGTAACAGAAACCATAGTCCTCAAACCAAATTAATTAGTTGTAGAAGAAGGTGCCACTTGTTGGTTCCTGGCTGCTCAGCCCCAAAATAATCACACAAAAAATTGTATTAATTAAATCACTGCTTGGCCTATTAGTTCTAACTTCTTATTAGCTAAATCTTACATCTTAATTTAACCCATCTCCATTAATCGGTGCATCACCCCGAGGTTGTGGCCTACCAGCAAAGTTTTAGCGCAACTGTCTCCAGTTGTGGCCCCATGGCTTCTCCCTGACTCTGCCCTTCTTTCTCCCAGCATTCCATCCAGTTCTCCCTGTCTAGCTCTGCTCTGTCCTCTTTTCCTGGTGGTCCTCTCTGTTGTGATAGGAGCGGCGGGGCTGCGTCCCCAGCACCCCGGCTGCCCACACGGCTAGCTTTACCCGAAATAATTACATGCACACTGTATTCTTTTAAGCACTGCTTGGCCCATTTCTATCTAGCCTCTCCTAGGCTAACTCTCGCAGCTGGACTAACCCATTTCTAATAATGAGAGTAAGCACCCCAAGGTGCACTTACAGGGAAGATGCTAGCCTATGTCCATGCTGGGTTGGAGCTTCATCATGTGTGTCCTGCTCTGAGAGGAGCTGCGTGAATTCTGAGCTCACTTCCTCTTCCGCCCAGCATTTTCTTCTGTTTACTCCACCTACCTATGTTCTAACCAATCGGACCAAGCAGTTTATTTATTGCTTAACCAATGAAATCAACAGATTGATATATGACACTCCCACATCACTTCCCCTTTTTCTGTTTAAACAAAAAGGAAAGGCTTTAACTTTAACATAGCAAAATTACATATAACAAAACAGTTATCAAGTAAAAGTTACAATAATCTTTATCATATTACCTAAGAGAAATATATATATTACCTAAGAGAAATAATCTTTATCATAACTAAGGAAAAGTATAACTATAATTAACTATTCTTAACTCCAACAAAGACTCCAGAAAAATACAATATTACCTAAGCAAACAAGAAATAAGCAACTTTCAAACTCTAGACATGACAGAGACATCTCGCTGCCTGTACAGTCACCCAAAGTTCCTCTGTACCATTGGGGCATCCATCTTCAGCCTACAGGCCCATAGTTTCCAGCAGACATTTCCACAAAGCAGGAAATTGCAAAGGCAGTCACTATCTGCTTGTCCTGAAGAATGTCTTGCAGACTCTTTCATGAATCAGGAACCCCAAAAGATCATCTCATCTTTAGGCAAGTTCAGTAGTCCTCTCTCTGCAGGTTCTCTGTGTCCAGTTTATGCAATAGTCCAAGGAAGAGCAGTTTCTTGCCCAAATGGCTATCAAACTCCATAAGGATCCTCTTTGATGCCCATCTTCCTCTTGAAGTAGATTGGTGATGCCAGGAGCAGAGTGTCTCATTGTCATGAAAAGTCCTAAGTTATTAAAACATTTAATAGCATATTCCGTAGTCTTTGAAAGATATGAAGAATGCCGATCTAACTGAAATATATCCATGCACATCTAGAAAATCTAACTAACATGACTACAAACTTGACTATTATAGATAATTATTAACAGCCTATGCACATTACATTTTTAACTGAACTACAGAATCACAATACCTTAATCAAGATCAGAAATACAGATATATATAACAAAATTGACCTTAAATTTAAATCACTAAAGCAAAATCCATATCAATGTAAATTATTCATACCTATATCATATCCCCCTTTAAATGTAAAAAAACGTTTATGAACCATATTTGGGAACATGGGCGCAGTTATTTCTCTCCAAACTGCTTCCTGCTGAATGGGGGCGTCGTTAATTAGGTCTTTCATGGTATAACCTGTGTGCTAGTTTCATCTCAGTTGGCAGTTGAGCAAAGCAATTTTCTGAAGATGTTTATAGCAACCCTTCAGGAGGACGTGGTCTATCATACCATATCGGAATAGAAGAAATGAACAGGGTCTCATCCTCTGTGAAAATAAAACAAGAAACTCCTTTCCAAAGTATCATGTTCTTAGATCCAAATCTCAAAGTCATGGCATTTTCAGAATATCTATGTTGGATTAGTTCAGCAGCATTTATAAACAAATATCTTTTAGCAGCTGTTGCTCCTTTTTCAGTAAACAATTCAAAGAGAGCATAATAGCATACAGTATCAAAATTCCCTGTGTATTTTCCATCTTTGTATGGCTTTATTTTAACTCTATTTCGTTTATTTTTACTTTTATTTTATATTTTCTGTATCTTTGTCCTGGAATAACTTTGTCCAGGCTGTCCTTGAACTCTCAGAGATTTGCCTGTCTCTGCCTCCCAGGCATTCGGGATTAAAGGTGTCTGCTACAACACCTTGAACTCCACAGAGATCTGTTTGTCTATGTCTTCTAGGCACTGGGATTAAAGGTGTGTACTACTGCACCCAACTACTCTCTTTCATTTTTTATTTTTAAGAACTTTAAACTTTTATCTTGCATATATTTCTAACACACCGTAACCATTTAGAAATTTTCTTTGTCTTTGAATCTCTCTTTACTGTAAATCTCTCTTTTTCTGACCACAGGAGGCTTTAAATTACAGAACAATATGGGTAGGATTAAAGCGTGGCTTTGCCAGCTAGATCCAGTCCATTCCTTAGCTTTCCAGCCTCATGGCAGATATGTTTACTGCCACAAGTCTAAGGCGTTTCAAGGTTCCTGCCAGCAAGTGAGCTTCAGCAGCCTGTGCTTGCAAACCGCACAAACAACCTACGTAAAAGAGTCAGAGTTTTCCCTCGCAGGACAGCCCAGAAAGTCGGCATTTTAAAACGGGTCAGCTTTTTTCCTGCTATGGCTGAAAACCGAAAAGCATGCGTTCAGCTTTTCGTCAACACCGTTTAAGTGTTTCGTGGCAGGACCTCTTAATGAGTTGCAGTGTTTTGCAGCTGAAGCTGAGTCCGGAAGCCTCTCTCAGATGAGAGCGCTTGCTTGACTCTAGCAAGCAGAGTAGAACCGAGAAACTGCTGCTACCAAGAAAACATGCACAAAGCTGTCATTTTGTTCTAGAATTACTTCCCAAACTGTCTCAGGCTTTATGTGGAAGCAGTTGTCCACGTGGGCGCCAATTGTTGAAATAAGAGCGGCTTTCCTTTTTTTTTAAACAGAAAAAGGGGAAGTGATGTGGGAGTATCATATATCAATTTGTTGATTTCATTGGTTAAGCAATAAATAAACTTCTTGGTCCTGATTGGTTAGGACATAGGTGGGTGGAGTAAACAGAACAAAATGCTGAGTGGAAGAGGACGTGAGGTCAGAAAGCATGCAGCTCTGCTCAGAGCCAGACACCTCAGACAGAGATGCCATGCTCCCCTCGCACTAGCTCTGCTCTCTGAGGCAGAGGGATGAAGCTCTGACCCAAGATGGATGTAGGCTAGAATCTTCCTGGTAAGCACACCTCATGGTGCTACTTAGATGATTAGAAATGGGTTAAGAGGTTGAAGCTAATGGGCCAAGCAATGCTTAAAAGAATAAAGTGTCCGTGTAATTATTTTGGGTAAAGCTAGCCGTGTGGGCGGCCGGGGTCCTGGAGACGCAGCCCCGCCGCTCCTATTACAACACCTCTCTCTATCCTGCTTCACCAGGCCAGGCTATAGGAGAGGCACCAGAGTCTTCAGTCTTGGGAGAGAAGGAGGTTGAGGCTACAGGATCCCAGTTACCATCATAAGCAGCTCCAAGAGGCCTGCCAATGCTGCATTGAGTCTCCA
Source organism: Microtus agrestis (assembly GCA_902806775.1). Lineage (NCBI taxonomy): Eukaryota > Metazoa > Chordata > Mammalia > Rodentia > Cricetidae > Microtus > Microtus agrestis. The sequence goes on from CADCXT010001205.1 coordinate 511,098, forward strand.
TTCTTTTTTGATTTTTGTTTGTTTTGTTGGTTGTTTTTTCTCCTTTTTGCCTAGATAGCTTTGTATGAAAACATTTGTATGGATTCAAGGCTTTTGCTTCCTCCAGCACCATAAATACTGCACTATTGCTGAAATACTCATCTTGGATATCCTGGTTTTAACCAGAATCATGGTGATGATTGAATCCATACAAATATTTTCATACAAAGCTATCTAGGCAGAATTCAGGGATTCCCACAGAATTTGACCCAAGATACCCTGACTTCTGCACATTTCCACTTCAAGTCTCCCCAAGCTTGGCCTCTGTATTGTAGCCTGAAGGTAGCTCTGCTATGCCACTCTTCTGTCCCCTATCAGGGCAAGCATCATACACTTCAGCTGTAGAGTCTCCATGCTGGTTGCTGGCTGTCAGGCCTAGGACAAGCCCTATTAAGTTATGACATGTCTCCGTGGAAGGTCCAGTCCACTACATATGTCCCAACGACTCAGCAACACCTTTGTGCTTGTAACCTGCAGGCAGCACTGTGCAATCAGTGCAAGCTGCTGCCTTGGAGGCTCCATGCCTAGAGCAAATGGATGGGCCTATGACCAGCCCTAATTAGCAATAACCTGTTTTTATAGGAGCTCCATAGACAGCCTGCTGACTGAAATGGGACAGTGAAAGACATAGATTTGTCATTTTTCCACGTGCAGTTCTGTTTTGTCACCTCTCCTTCGAATTGCACAATTACATACTTTAAAAGCATCCTGTTTTTTCTCTTGGTTGTTATTAACCTATTGCATGATGCCCTTCCAGTTCCTTTTCCACTGACACATTACCCTTTGGAGCTTCCATGTTTTTCTCAGCCAGCTCTGGTTTCTGGTAGCTGCCACTATGTTTTCTTACCAGTATTCTATCATTTATTGATTTTATTTAGCTATACATCTTTCTCCACTCCCCTCCCTTACTCCCTTCTTCCTTTCTTCCCTCTCCCATGACACCCAATTCCAATTTACTTGCCTTTTTCTCCTTTCTATGTAGAACCATGTATGACTCTCTTAGGGTCCTCCTTGTTGTCCAGGTTCTCTGGGTTGTGAACTGTAGGCTAGTTTTTCTTTGCTTTATGACTAAAAGCCACTTATGTGTGAGTACATATTATATTTGTATTTCTGGGTCAGGGTTACCTCACTCAATATGTTTTTTTCCAGATTCATCCATCTGTATGCAAATTTCAAGATACCATTTCTTTTATACTGCAGAGTAATGTTCCCTTGTATAAATGTACTAGATTTTATTTATTCATCTCCATTTGAGAGGCATCAAGGTTGTTTCTAGGTTTGGGCTGTAACAAATAATGCAGCTATTAACATAACTGAGCACATGTCCTTGTGCTATGATTGAGCAACCTTAGGGTATATACCCAAATGGTGCAGGAGAATTGTCTGTATTCTGTCAATCATGTTTTAAATAAATGCTGATTGGCCAGGCAGGAAGTATAGGTGGGAAAACCAGACAGGAAGTAGAAATGACACAATGAGAACAGGAGAATTCTGGGAAGAAGGAAGTTGATTCCTCCCAGTCCTGCACAGACCACTGAGGAAGCAGGATGTGACCTGCCAGCTGAAAAAGGTACCTAGCCATATGGCAAAAATAGATCAGAATAATTGATTAATATAAGCTACAAGAGCTAATAAGTAGCCTCAGCTAATGGACCAATCAGCTTTATAACTTATAGAGATCTCTGTGTAATTTTCCTTGGGGCTTGCCAGCTGTGGGGTACCAGGCGGGACAGAAACCCCAACAAGCTGGCCCGTTCATGTTACACCCAAAAGTTGTATTGATGGGTCTTGAGGTATGTTGTTTCCTAATTTTATGAGAAATCACCATACTGATTTCCAAAGTGGCTGTATCATTTAGCGTTCCCACCAACAATGGAAGAGTGTTCACCTACCTTCACATCCTTTCCAGTATAGGCTGTCGTCAGTGTTTTTACTCTTGGCCATTCAGTTAGGTATAAGACGGAATCTCAGAGTTGTTTTGAATTGCATTTCTCTGATGGCTAAGGATGTTAACGTATTTCCTTAAGTGTCTTTCATCCATTTTAGACTCCTCTGTTGAGAGTTGTCTATTTAGGTCTGTACCTATTTTTTTATTGGATTATTTGTTCTTTTGATGTCAAGTTTCTTTAGACATCTTTATTTTCAGTTCAATAAAGCCAAATAGAGTCATGATTGTTTTGGTAGGAAAATTGATGATATTAGAAATCAAAGACAATATATCAGATTGTCAAGGAGAAAAGGAAAATTTCCGTTAGTTATATAGTCTCATGGGCACTAAGAAAAATAAAGCCCTACTGAGTAATAAGGAACATTTCTCTGGCAAACTACAGAAGAAAACAAGACAATAGTTCTTAACATTATCATTGGAGTCTCTTGCTCTTAATTTTCTATCAATATCCAACAAGAGAAAACCAATTACTAACTACCATAGTGAAGAATTAATTTAAGGTAATGTACATTATAACTTTAAAAGATCAGATTGGTACTTCTTTTTTAAATTAATTAATTAATTTATTAACGATTTCTGCCTCCTCCCTGCCACCGCCTCCCATTTCCCTCCTCCTCCCCAAATCAACTCCCCCTCCCTCATCAGCCTGAAGAGCAGTCAGGGTTCCCTGCCCTGTGGGAAGTCCAAGGACCTCCCACCTCCATCCAGGTCTAGTAAGGTGAGCATCCAAACTGCCTAGGCTCCCACAAATCCAGTACGTGCAGTAGGATCAAAACACAGTGCCATTGTTCTCGAGTTCTCAGTAGTCCTCATTGTCCACTATGTTCTTCGAGTCTGGTTTTATCCCAGGTTTTTTTAGACCCAGTCCAGCTGGCCTTGGTGAGTTCCCGATAGATCATCCCCAATGTCTCAGTATGTGGGTGCACCCCTTGCGGTCTTGAGTTCCTTGCTCGATTGTTGCTTCTAAAGGCATTAAGGAATGGAATATAATGAGAATGTCATGTTTGTCTTAAATTCTCAGTCCATACAAATGTGAAACATCATTCATTTTACATTTGTGTGTCAAAAATCTTAATCCTTGGGTCTGTAAGTTTGAGATTCCAAAAAAAAGAAAATGCAGTTTATTTAAGAAATTGAAACCATTATGGCAGATTAATTGAAAACTTGAAATACAGCAGTGATTGAGATCCCCAGTTCTCTTTGCCGTGGAATGAGGCTTTATTGGTTGATTTTAGTAAGAAACAGGTGATTCCTCAAGCATCTCTTTCTCACCTGTAATTGAGCAAATGATTTTCAATCTTTATTGAAACTAAGTTTCCCATATTTATTTACAAATAGTGACCTTAAGATTGGCATTTTCCAGGAAGAAGAAGCTGCCATTTTTTATCTAAACTTCTTGAGCTATGGTCTTTGATGTATTGAATGCCAAGGTAGTTCACTGATTTGGGTGAAAGCTTGTGATAAAGTGATGATAACGTAAATAAATCTCACTGTAGTATTAAAACTTCTAAACTTCCAAGGATTATTTTTTATTAGATTCTGAGTATACTGTCAGAAGAATATGATCAGAAACATATAATCCATCAACTTCTCTTGCCAGCGTAATCCAATGAATCAGAAAAGGCAGTATGGATTATTAAACTTCCTCTTTATATTAAAATAAGTTATCTAAAGCAATACTGCAACCACAAAAGATAAAAAGAATGTCTGACAGACTTGGAGTTGCTGGTTGCCAGAATACTTCACTTAAGTTTTCAGTCTGCCTAATACAATGTGTGATCATTCCAAAATATGTCGAAGGATTACTATAAATCTGATTAGCTAAAGAGAAAATTAAGGCAACAGTTCTATATGTGACATTTACAGTAAAATACGTCAATAAACATGTAAAGAAGCTGCTTTGTATCTTCCAGGTAGATGATTTTCTTCCTATAACTTAAAATGCTGATGTTATCAGGATGATAGAATTTACTTGCAAGAAAAGAGTGTTATCTCACCTTTTTTCTTCTATTTCTATGTAACTACTTAGTTCAAAAGAAACTTGACTTTCTGAATTTATACTTCTGTTTTGATGACATCAGAGAACACAGAGGTGAATAGATTTTGAGACCCATTTGATCAAATTCCATATGTATCCCAAATCTGGAAATTAAGGGTATGGGCCTATAGAAACCTCCCACCTAAATAAAGTGGATTGGATATTTTGCTGTTATGGTTTGGATGTTAAATATCTCTTAAATGCTAATGTATTTAGAGGATGCTCACCAGCCCATAGGACTATAGGAAAGTGAAATATATTTTTGAAAGTAGATCAAATAGAGGAAGTTGGGTTATTTACTTCCTGATCTAAAAAGGAATATCAAGGCATTAGCCCTTTCTCACTGTCTCTGCCTTTGCCTCTCAGGCACTACTGCATCAGCAATCATCATCTGTTCTAAGGTGTGGTCTGCTACCCCCAAACTGTGTTAAACAGTGAACCTAAGCAAAAATGTACTAAAACCTGCAATCTGTTCACCAAAATTAATCTTTCTGATTGTTCATTCAGTTATTGCAGATATTTTGTTATGGTGATGGAAACTGATTAACAAACTATAGACTAAATATCCACTATTTAGGACTGGTGGTGAAACATTTTTGGAAGATTTTTTGACTGCATATTCTTACCAAAATTATGATTACTTTGTTATGTTTGTTAACCATGTGCCAGAAACAAAATAAGATTTCACAATAGAAGTAGGATGCAGTGTAATCATCTCTGATCTTAGGGTTTCTTATTCAATGACTCCTACAACTTACTAAAGTCTGTCTAGTATCAGAGAATTGAGTGAATTAAATAGAAAGCCTTGATGAAGGAGGGAATCATGTGAAACTACTCCAAATTTAATGCATGGCCTAGATTATATTTTTTCTTTTTCATCAGGGAACAATTCTTCACTTTCTGGCCAGCCATAACTTGAATATGCACTTCTCTTCAAAAGTGTGACCACAGATAGCTTGCCAATACTCCAGTAAATAACCTCACTCCCATGTACATGCAAGCAACATGAATTAAACTCAGTGGGTTATTTTAAGAACAAACCACAGCTGAAGGCGAGAGACAGGTGTCTGAAGAAAAGAAGAAAGAGAAAAACGAAGTGAGCCACTTAAACTGGCATCAGCATTTCACTGTTAAACAAATACTGGAGGCAGCAAGGGATAACAAATACTTCAAGGCTCATTGGAGAACCTTTACAGATGTTCGGTATTTTTGACAATGGTAGAGAATGATAAATCTATTGCTTCTGACTTGGTCGTTTTAAGCAGGTCTCTCAATATCTGAATCTCAATCCCTTCATCCCTGCTCATAGTGGGAGCTAAGTAAACCAACTTTACTTGCAATGGAAAAATTCTAATTTTGGAATCATAGTGGACGCTGGTTTTAACTGCCCATAATGTGGCTATTGACTGACTCAAGGCTTTACTGTTAATAAGAAATGCTTTCTGGAAATACCTAAACATCACTTTCATTTAACTCTTTGACTCTGGTGTCTCCAATGATAAAAGAAAAATAAATCCATAGTTGCTTTTAGCATTCATCTCAACAAGAGCTTCCGTCCCCTGAAATCAAGGGGTAGCCACTTGGTGATAAAAATTTTATTTAAAGTTCTGGTTTGTTTTCTATTGTTGTAATAAATGTTATGACAAAAGCAACTTGAGAAGGAGAGAGTTTATTTAATCATATAGGTTATAGTCCATCATAGAGTTAAAGAAAGGCAGGAACTTAATAAAGCGCTAGAAGCATAAACACGTGGAGGAATGCTGCTTACTAACTTGTTCTCTCTGACTTGCTCAGCTAAATTTACTTTATAGCCCAGCCCTCCTTTTTAGGAATGACACTACTCACAATGAGCTGGGAACTCATACATGAATTAGAAATTTAGGAAATGACTCACAGACATGGTCAGAAGTCAATCTAATGGAAAAATTCTTTAACTTAATTTCAGTATACCCATAGTTGCTAGGTTAACAAGCAAGATCAGCCATCATACCACCTGGCAAGTTATTTCTTAAAAATCAGGAAATTATTAGACTAAGAATACAGCATTTACTCAAATTTTCTTACAGTGCTCTAACATGTTTGTGTTGACATAACCTCTGAACTTTTACTATAATTTGCACTATCCATACAAAGCCTCTGTTTTTAATGGTCCAATCTATTCCATAGTTTTTAAAAATCTCTTACACAAGTTATTTGTGTAGGAAAATCATATTTATACCTTGAAAATGCATCACATTAGCATAGAAATATGTGATTAATCTCAAAATAAATTTTTAGTAAAACTTGTAAGAAGTCACACTTGTTCACAGACTTTCTGTAATGTTTTCCAGTAGTAAAAGTACATACATTATCAGGTGTTTCTAACAGAAAGTGGTGCCATTTTACTACATTTATAGAAAATTAGAATTTATCATTTAAACCATAATGTTTCTTACACATTAGTTGTTTTGTAGTTGGTAATGAAATATTTGGATCTTTGAATTGTTTTGCCACATAAAACACTTTTCATGAAAATAAAAGATACACTTGATTATAATGAAAAAGATTAACTGTAGTCCAAATTTCAATTTTTTTGTAAAATATCAAACACAGATATGTGGCAAAAATAAAATAGGCAAACATTTTCACTGAAGAATGTAACTATTGAGCTGAATGCAGAAAGTCCTTATCCTTTTTTTATCTAGTGATGTGATTTCCTTCCATGATGATTTTGAGTCCCAGAGATACTCTGCAATATTTATAGATGGCTTTGATTGTCACAACTATAGAAGAGGTATTACTGACATCTAGTGGAGAGATGGCATGAATGCTGCTAAACACCCGAGAGTAAAAAGAGAGCCACTCACAAATATCATTATTGCTGAGGTGAGAAACTCTTTTCTCTCATTTCAAATATTTTGTTTTCTAAAAATTCTGTGTTTGTATGAATATGTGTAGGTACACATGAAGGACAGTTTTCCTGGATCTGAGGTCACAGGTGGCCTGATATGATTATTGAAAATTGAACTCAGATTTTCTCAAGAGTAATAAACACTTTTAACTGTTGAAGAATCTTTATAACCTCACTTCTCCATAATAACTGAAACTGATCATTTTCAGTTAGAAGGGACAGTTGCAAACAATAATATCCTTGTCTAACAGAAGCAGAGAGAAATTAAAGTTATGATGTGTTACTCTAATAAGTAAACTGTAAAGTCTTATTATTTTGGGTGTTTAGTGTTTTCAATAATTCCTTATTTTTTAAGAATCACCCAAATAATTCTGGGTATAGGCCTTCTATTACAGAAGCTAAGGAACCCCAATAGTTTTTTTTTCTTGTTTGGTTTTGTTTGGTTTGGGATTTGTTTACTTGCAAAGTAGGATAGTTGCACAGCAGGGAAAGGACTGTATAAAATTGAATAAATGTGACCCAGATTTAGAATACGAAGTTGCTCTGAATATAAAACAAACAAACAAGCAAACAAAAAGTAGCTGCAGAATATATTCTGGTCATACAGAACTGTAGTGAAAACAGTGTTCAGTTTCCAGAAGTGACAGCAGCTAATGCCCTCATTTGTAAACTCAGTTTGATAATCTTCAGGGTAATAAAATAATCTGCATCAGTGGCTCTAGACTAAGACAGCAAGTGTTTTTCCTGGAGGGCAGATTAAGTTACTGTTTCTTTGGCATACCAACCAGTTATGTGAGACATAAATTTCAGTACAACACTATTTTATTTTCAAAATCATTAAGGGCAAATCGTGTTGTTTAGAATGCAGAGTATTGTCTGGGACATTCAATTATCCATTACTGAGCTATATTCTCTGGGTTTGTCTATGTCAGAACCTATAAGAAGTCAAACCATAAGAACACATACTCTGGGTAAATTACCTTTTGTGAAAACTCTGTGGCAAATGAGCAAACTAAAAAAAATGTGGTAATATAGCCAAAATTATGCGTTTCTTGTGTTTCCTATGATTTATTATTTGATTTATATTTTCTCTAAATGAAATGCTAACTCTTAAATATTTGCCTTTTTTTTGCTGTTTCAAAAGCTGTAGTAAGGAGCAGCAGGGCTGCATCCTGCTACCTGGCTAGCTTTACCCGAAATAATTACACGGAAACTGTATTCTTTTAAGTACTGCTTGGCCCATTAGCTCCAGCCTCTTACAGGCTAACTCTCACACCTCGATTAATCCATTTCTATTAATATGTGTAGCACCATGACGTGGTAGCTTACCGGAAAGATTCTATCCTGCGTCCATCTCAGAGAGAAGAACTATGGTGACTGCCTGACTCAGTTTTCTTTCTCCCAGAATTCTGTTCTGTCTACTCCACCCACCTAAAGGCTGGCCTATCAAAGACCAAGCAGTTTCTTTATTAATTAACTAATGAAAACAACAGATAGATGACACTCCCACATCAAAAAGGCTTTATTTTTACTTGGTCCAAGACTTGAGAGGGGCTCCATGGCATTACAAAGCTGCCTAGTGGCTTCTTGGGAGGTTCAGGTGAAGGTCCTGAGGCGGGCTGGTGCAGAGCAGAGGTGGGAGCCCCTCAAAAATATTAAAAATTACTTAATAAAAAATTTAGGAACTCCATTGCTGTTAAAAAATATTTGCCATTTTTTATTAATAACCAAATTAATGTCTGAATATAACATTTTACTTCAATACTGGGGCTTTCTTTAGGTAAAATTTAAAATGAATTTAGGAATGTGGTCTACATCTATATGTATATGGAACAAATTGTTTGGGGAATTTGAATTTGATAAAGGTTTATATTTCCATTAAAATTTTATAGTACTCTCATTGATTGTATTTCTACTACTGGATAATTTTGTTTACAATTTTTGACTATGGATGTCAATTTAAAAATTGAGCCTTTATTTGACAATTTTTTTCAGGTAGATTTTCATGGAGCATAACGTATGTATAGAATTTTATAAAAATAGTTTAGAAGCTTTATTATATTAAAAGCAGAAGAAATTTACATAAAACCACTAGAATCAGTAAGATGTTTCAAAAAGTTTGTAGAATATAAAATCAAAAAATAGGACTATATAAACAATAATTGGGAAAAGAAAAATCAGAAAAAAAAATGTTGGCAGCCATACACTAAAACTCAAATATTTAACAATATATATTTATATATAAGATAAACAACAAATTATGGAGTATGCAAAAAATTGAAATATTGCTGGAAATTAAAGAATGTTTAATAAATTAAAGAAGATACAATATGCATGGAGTAAGAAACTAAATTTAGCTAAAAAATTTATACATTACCAAATTTAAACTAAGTTACCACAAGTAAGTTAAACCTCATCAGATTTTTCTTTCCCTTTTAACTTAAATTTATTATTTCAACTTATAGTAGTAAACAACAAAATCCCTGTAAGAGGTGATGTCTGACACCCAAGGTTGTTTTATTACCTACACTCATATGGTATGGACATGGGTGCCTGCAACACATAAGCACATCAAACACACACATACTCAAACAAGCACAAAATTGCCTCACTCCTTATCTTTTTTTAAATCTCATATTCTATTTCCTAAGCTATATCTACCTACCCTCAATAAAACATATATAAGAAGTAAAAGCATCTCAAATTCAATTTCAGGCTGACAACCACAAAAGAAAAATCTATTTCCTTCCATTAGATCTGCCAGAGAGGCCTTGAACTGAACCTATCTGGAAAACGATGAATTGTTGCATCATGACACTATGACATTATCGGGATAAAAGATAGAAGCTTCTTCAAAAAATGCCCCAAAAGTCCATTGCCAATGCCTAATACAGAGAATTCTCAGGTCTCCCAAGGTCGTATTCTGCTAGTTCCTAAAACACTACTGTGATAATTACAGCTAGAAAACCTGTTTTTCGAGGTTAGGGTCTGGCTTTGTCTTCAACTAGTTCCTGCTGCAGGTTCGCTGAACTGGCTAGTCCTAGATTTTTGATTCTCCTGCTGGAGGAGTCTGGATTTATCCAAGTTTTTCAATGCTGTGTATGTTCCAAAAATGGCTGTACCAATTTGGACTTCCAGCAACGGAATTATTTCTTTACCCACATTTTCTTAAGCATAATAATTTTTAATCTTGGTCATTTTTACAAGGATAAAATAAAATCTCAGAGTTTTTATTTACATTTCTCTGACGGCTAAAGGATGTTATGTTTAAGCATTTTTTTTAAATGTCTCTCAGTCATTTTTAAGTTTGTCTATTGAGAATTTTCAGTTCAGGTCTATAACAAATATTTTTATTGGATTAATGATAACTAAAGATCTTTTCCCACTCTATAGTCTTATTATACAAAAGTTTCTCAATTCTAGAGATCTAATTTATGGTTTTTCCCAATGTTTGTGCCATTGAGGCTATGTTTAAGATATGGCAAAATGTACTTCTAAATTTTTTCTCTATGAGGTTCAAGACAATTTTTATATGCTGAGGCCTTTGACTCATTTAAACTTGAGTTTTGTACATGGGGATGGATATGGATCTATTTTTATTCTTCTACATGTTGATGTCTAATGAGGCCAGCATCATTAATTAAAATACTTCCTTTTTCCATTTTCCTATCTGCAAGGCAGACTTACAACTTAAGAGAAAGATAGTTTATAAACTTTTAATTAGATATCCAATGGTTAAAGCCCTAGTTATAATATTCTTATGGGAGACCTTGAACCGATAGGTAAAATTCTTACAAAAACAATAAACCAATTTCCAATAGAGACACTAACTTTGCTAAATTTTGCTCTGAGTTTTCAATTTCTCACAAAACCGGAATACCTTATATTCCTCAAGGACAAGCTATAGTTGAGCAAACGCATCGTACGCTCAAAGACTATTTGCATAAAACAAAAAAGGGGGGATATGTTTCCACCCCAGAGAGCATTTATCTTTTATTTTATACATTTTAAATTTTTTTGACTGTTGATGCTCAATCTCATACCACCGCTGACAGGCATTGGCAGCCAGATTCTTCCGGTATGCCTCATGTAAAATGGAAGAATCTATTAGATGGCACCTGGTATGGTCCAGATCTTGTACTGCTGTGGGGTAGAGGGGCTGTTTGTGTTTTCCCGCAGGATGCTGACAATCCAATATGGGTACCTGAGCGGCTGGTGCATGCTGTGGATTTTCCTGTCCAGAAGCCTGAAGACAGGACAGAGCCAAGAGATCAGGAGATTCTGGCTTATCAACTGAAGAGTTGCGGGTTTCCTGAGGAGCTGGCTGTGGTGGTCCGAATGCCAAGGATTGTTCATCTACCCATCTACGCTTCCCATGATTCTGGCAGCCATTGCTGTTGCTGCCACAGCAGCTAATGCTGCTGGATTTTCTTTAGTCAGTCAGTTGCTTCCTGCTAGCACAAGGATACCTTCTCAGGGCAGGTTGCAAATGTCGTAGCCATTCTAATTGAGCTAAATTTACGAATGAATATTGCAGTTAATTTTGTTCTTGGTTGTAGTTAAAGACCACTGCTAGATGTTACAGTAATAAGCTTATTGCTGTTATTCACGAACCCTGAGGTGTACAATTTACAAATTGGCTCTTAAAATTATTTTAGTTAGCTATACTAGGGTTCCTTTCACCAGTGCTGAGACCTTACTTAAAGGGCTCCAATTTTGGGCAAAATTATTAAGGATTGAGCAGGCACAGTCTCCTTATAGGATGCTTATATGTGCTGGAGCATCATCTTCATGGTTATGATGCCAGAGCCGAAGGCAAGCTCAGGTCTATGTTGCCACATGGCTAGTCCTCTTAACTATTGCCCCAGAGAAAATCTGGCTGAACTCGGTGATGTATAACTAGTGAGCCAAAGATGGGAAAGGCTTTTGGGGGGCTGCCTCAACCTAAGACAGGAAATGTATTTTGACCTGAATGCTTTCCAATGACAGGTAAGGGGCATTGCCTGACGTCCAAGGCCACCCAAGACAGGCCTAGTCATAATTTATATTTAGGGGGGACCTGTAGGGCCCTGGTCTCCCTTATTCCTGGGGTGCATTGGCGGGGACAGTTTATAATCAGTTAACTAAGCTTCCTGTGTGCTTCCATGCTATCCCTGCCCCACCTGGTGGTTAGCTGCAGGTAATTTTCTCCATTGTTAATATGGTAATTTCCCACCTCCCTGGGCGGAGAGATCTTTGTGCTACAGTTAGGTAGATAAGGAGTCCCCCAAGTCTGAATAAACAGCATTCGGTTGATCTTCTTTCAAATGGCCATGGTCTCTCTCTGTGTCTTGTGTTTAACCTCCAGGCCTTGCCCGACTCGTGTTTGGTACAGCTGAGCGCGAACTGTACCGAAGGTGTAACACCAAAACCGGGTGTTACAATTGGCGAAGCATTCAAGGTGTTAAACCTACATCTAGTTCTCAGAATAATCAAAAGCATTGAGGGCCTGCACATACTTAAAGAGATTAACATGTGCCAAAGCCTGCATGTAGATAACACTGAAACATTTAAAAAAATGAAGATGAAGAGTAGATGCATTTATCAGGCTTAGTATTAACAGGAGACTACATTGCCCTGACTCTTGTCCTAAACCCTCAGAAGCCTGGCAAAAGGTTTTATAAGTCAGTGCATTATTTATAAGTCAATGCATTATTTCAGCTGTTCTTAGATAAGTATAGCTATGGGTATAAATGGAAGAATCAAGGCCGTCAATTGAAAATAACGTGAATTACGTTGGAGCTCAGGAATCCGGAATCCGATGGAAGAGGAAGAAGAATTGTGGGAACTTGAGCATTCAATGACAGTAGTGCCATATGGCCCACAAAATCAACTAAGCAGGGCTAAAAGGGGCTCACAGAAATTGAAGTGGGAATCACCAAGCCTGCTTGGATCCACATTAGGTCTTCTGCATATATGTTATGGTTGTTAGTTGGTGTTTTCTGGGGGGGCGCGGGGGACTCCTGACAGTGAGTTGTGGGTACAGTGTCTCTTTCACCTATTCTTAGGACCCTTTTCCTCCTTCTGTGTTATCTTCCCCAGCCTTGGAATGAGGGTTTGTGCCTAGTCTTACTGTATATTCATTCCTACATTATACTTTATTGTTGGGACCAATTGAGTCCTGGCCTTCAGATGCTCTTCCCTGCTAGAGCCTTCTAATTGAAGTTACTAAAAGCTGTGCTTTGCCTAGAGGATCAGAGGATGGGATTTTCACTTGTTGGCCATTGACTGCAGGGTATTTAAACCTCCATGGTGCTATTAAAGAGAGGCTTTTGTACCAGCGATTAGAGGACCGTGAGTTGTTCTGTCTCTGCACTTGTTTCCTCAACCTCTAGCCCCTTTCCTGAAGCTCCTTGGGAGGCCCTATGTTTGCTAAAGGGAAATGGAGCAAAAGTGGATAGGGATGTAGGGGAGGAGGGGATGACTGGTAGAAGTGGAGGGAAGAGAAACATTGGTCAGGATGAGAAAAAAATAAATAAAAAGAGGGTTATAAAATAAAGAGAAAAACATTCGAAATGAAGTCTCCATTTCACAGAAATATATTAAGAAATAAGAATTCAGCTGGGTAGTGATGGCTCATGACTTTGATTACAGTACTTGGGAAGCAGAGCCAGGCAGATTCCTATGAGTTTATGGCTAACCTTAGTGAGTTACAGGACAGCCAGGGCTATACAGAACAACCCTTTCATAAAACAAAACAAAACAAAACAATATCAAAGTTTTCTGTACTCTAAATATCCCCAAATCTTGAAAATCTGCCTCAAAAAAAAGTAGATACTAACAACTAACAACAAATGTGCACTCTGTATTTTGTTTCTATTTTTACTTCTTGCACTCTTTTTTTTTCTTTTTGCGTATTTGTTTCTTGTATCCTTGGGGATTAAACCAGGTTTTGCCATCTCACCATTTGTAAAGGCTACTGTTCCCCCGCATTGATGTTGGAAATCCACTGAGCATTTACTATGTATTTTTATGCTGTTCTTAAATTGCATCCTATAGAGATGCAGCATTTTAAGGCTTCTAAAACAATAATGATTCAATATGAGGGGAAGGGACACTAGAACAGAGATTACAGGCATCAACAAATCTAAAATAAAAGTAAAAGAAAATAAAGACATAAGATAATTAGATAATTCCTTTTCTTTTAATGATTCAAATAGTTAATCCATTTTTTCAGTCAATAATCAGAGGTAAATATAATTATTTGCTAAGGTAGAAATTACAATAAAAATTGAAATTTTGCTAAGTTTAAAAACATAGATATTAAAGGGCTGAATGATATCAATTATTTAGAAAATACTTTTTTCATATTACTAACTCGTTTGAGAGACTGCTAATGTTCCATATCATCCAGAAATTCTAAAATTGCAAATTATTCTGTTTATGACAGCTATACTCACACAAATTTTTAATAATTCAAATACAAAGTCTAACTCCAGCCTATTTTTTATTTATTCTGAAATAATAGCATGTATTATTACTTTGATCTCAATTGCTTAACTTTTCAAAAACAATTTAAATAATCTCTGATAGATGACATTATAAAATCTATTTTACTAGTATTATTATACCTTCACTTCAGACTGGAAAATTATATAACATAATTTATTAAAATATTACTTAATAGCATTAGAGATGTTTTAAACAATTTAAAAGACTTTCTTCAAAAGTTACTTAAACTAGATATTTTCTAATTATAGTCTGTTCAGTTAGGAGATTTGGTTTAAGAATCTTGGTAGTTTATCAAATATTCAGTCATTGATTTAACATCTTGTACATTAGTAGGCTTTTCAAAATATAGTAATTCTGTTTTAAATATTTGATCTTGAATAATTCATATATACGTAATGCATTCAATGTGGAGGCAAATAATAATAGTTGTCCTGTGATGATAGTTACATCACAGTGGGTATTTATTAAATAACAAACATTGTTGGAATCTTTGAGACACATGAATTTATTCATCTTAACACTACCATTTATTCCATTTTACAGATGTAGAAATCAAGATATAGAAAATTAATACACCACTTTCCAATTACTAAATAAAAAAAGAAACCAAGATCAAATTCAAGCCATTTAATTCAAGAATACTCAATCTAACCCATAATATTAATTAATTTTCCCGAGAAACTATAAAAAATTCCTAAAAGCTAGACAAAATAGATAAAATACGCTCAATATAAATAATGCAACTGATGAGTTCTCACCCAAATCCCTAAATGAGAGATTTATATCACTTTCTCCAAGGTCCATAGAACTTTGTGGAGGAGGGGCAGAAATTTGGAGGAGACATAGGAAGGGGTGTTGTGCTCTGAAAACACTGTCTTCTGTATTTTACTTAGTTCCTCTTGAAACTATCTTCAAATGGCCTCAAAGAATACAGTACTTACTTGAACTTAGTGGCATGTCCTATAATGGTGGTCACAAATTTGCATAGTAAAGATGGAGTTGAGAAATATTCAAACAACACTTATCAAAAAGGTTATGTCAAGGGAGGAAGGAAATCCAGAAATGAAGACTTGTTTTAGGAGGAAGTTGCTTTTCAGTTGATCATGTTAAAGCAGGAGGAGCAAGAACTCTACATAAATATTTGTAAGTCCGATTCAAATCAAGCCAGAGCATAAAGGCTAGGGAGGTCGCTCAGTAGATAAAATGCTTGCTGTAAATGGATGAAAACCTGAGATATTATTCTCCAGAATCCACTTACAAGCATTTCAGTGGCATTCTTATATAATGCCCATGCCTGGAAGAGAAGAAATAGGTGAATTATTTGAACTTTCTGACCAATGAGTCTAGCTAAAATGGAGAACTCTGTGCTCAGTAAGATACTGCTGTCTAAAACAATGAGATCCATTAAGAAAAATTAGGAAGATACCCCACATCAGCTTCACATCTTCACATAAACACACAAAAGCATACACTAACTTGCATGCAACACACACACACTACTTAAAGATAAGCTGGAGCTATATCGAGAGGAAGGAAAATAGATTCTTAATCTGTTGACATTATTGTTAACATTTGACTCAATCTCAAGTTTTAGTTAGTATCATGAAGTTGCATGATCTTTTGAGGAGGAAGGACAAACAACCTTGAAAACAAAAACTGCTGAGTTCACATTGGAAATGAAGATAACAAAAATCACTCAATTCAATAAAGTGACCTTTTTTTGTGTAAGAAGAAAAGCTAGAAAACACCAAACTAAATAACAGATAACTCTCTTCCAAATATTTATTCCACCATATTTGGAATACATGACAATGAGAAAATACACAGAATGATTAAGGGGGAAAAGAGAAACACTGTAGTTAACAAAATAATTTGTTTAATAGGTAAGAAGAATAAGGAAAAAATGTATGATTAGAAAATTTGAGAAAAAAAAACTTTGGACAGTAAAATGTCAAAAAATGAGTGCTTTTAAGTAAATAAGTCTAATAAATTTCTTTGTCTTGTGGAATTATAAAGTTACCAATGACGGTGTTTAAGATCATAAAATGTTTAATGAAATCATTGTACTTAGAGACACAAACATACGTGACCATTTATTTTACTCTTTTATAGTATATACAAAAGAAGACATGGGGTACAATAAAAATGGCTTCTCTATTTTAACAGTGAGGTTATCGTATACTTAAGGAATTGTATATATTGAGATGACATTTAGAAAAGTTTTGGTATGTATAACATAAAGTCATGTTACAAATAATGGCATGAGATCACGGCTAATTCCTTCATCTTTCCATTATCCACACTAAGAGCATAATGAAGGTCTGTCACCCACTCCCTCATTTCCAAGCAAACTTTTCTTAATGAACTATATTTTTCATCCTTGCCTGAATGTTTCCAAGAATGTTTTAGTGCAGGGGGAATACAACAATAAAGTTGAATTCACTCACTCATAATCTCTTCTTTTCAAACATTGTTCCACATGAAATATAGTGAGAATTAATTAAAAAGAAAGTAGAGTGACTAATAAGAAAAGTGTTGTGAAAAGGTTTTTTAAATCGTGTGTTTTGAAAGGTAGATATGAATCACAGCTCGCAATCACATACTATTCAGGTGTAATAAATTGCTCAGCATTTCACTCAGGCTTTGTCCCTGTATAATTGTGCCCTCTGCAGTCACATCAAGTGAATGAAGGTCACTTTAGATTGAAAAAACTTTGATAAACCACATTCTGATTTAGGCAAACAAACTTGACGTAATTCTTTAAAAGATATGCCTGATCAATTTAATTTGGAGAAATCTCTAATAGAAAAGTTGGCTGTTGCCTTTAGCACTGGACTCACTGTGTGGTAGTCATGGGAAAAGGAAAACTAAGTTTATATACATAGAATCCACTCCTTCAATAAAGAAAACATTATCACCAGAGACAATGTTGAACTTTATCTTAAGCCTTATAATCATGTGACCTATGACAGAGATTAAGATGACCCCCTTTTCACATTCCAGAAAACATTTGATTGTGAACACTACACTTCCTCATTATGACTTAGAGCAGATTCAGGAAAAATCCCCCAAACTCCTGGGTTTTTTGTTTGTTTTGTTTTTTGTTTACTTTGTGTTATGGTTTCAATATGGGTTTTCCTATCAAAATGTATGTGAAGACTTACATTCTCAAACTTTAGTGCTGGAATTGAAGTCTAATGTGAGTTGCTTGCATCATGGATCAGAAACCTCATGAACTCTTTCCATAGCAGTGAGTGACACTAGTAGTGACAGAGTGATTGTAATGAAGCTCTGACCCTCCACATCGCCTCCTCTCTTCTGCACTTGCCTACTTACTACTCTTTTACTCCCACCACCTGATACATTCTACAAGGTTGTGATGCAGCATGAAGCTGCCATCAATTATACCCTTATGATCTTGCATTTTTCTAAATCCACAACTATAAGCCAAATGATTCCAGTTTTCATTATGAATCACACAGGATCTACCATTATGATATTCTGAAAGAAAATAGATTATAGCACCACACAAATAAGCTGGTGACCAGTTTTCTCTACTTGTACACTGCTAAGTTTTTCTCTTTCCTCCAGGTCTTTGACTTTGGAACACATTCTTAACACCTCCAACGTATCACAACTCCTGAAAATAAGCAGAGCCATTAGAAAATCATATCTGATACACAGTCTGATCTTCATTCAACTCCCCACCTTCTCAGTCTTTCTTACAGAAGAATACATTTTTGATATGTTTACAAATATTACGACCATAGATGGCATGCCATTGCAAGAGGTCTTCTCCTATTCTATATACCCCTACTATAGCTGTTGTAATCGTTTCAAAAATTTTAAGATTTTTTTGTTTGTATAGGTGTTTTGTTTGCATGCATGTATTTATACTCCATACATACCCAGTGGCTTCATAGTTCAGGAGAAAATATCAAATCCCATATAATAGAAGCTGTGAATGATTGTTATGCCTCATATGAGTGTTAGAAACAAAATAACAGCTCTCTACAAGAGCAAGAAGTGCTGTTTAACCACTAATCCATATCTCCAGTCCCACAATAATTACTTAAATTTTTTTGGCCTGTTATTTAACAGTTCAGTGAATGAAGTAAATATTTTTGCATTTAAAATTATGCAATGATTGAATGCTGAAAGCTCAAAATACTACGAAATTTGAGAATGTCAGTGCTTTCTACATGTTAAAAAATAGAGCTGCAAATAGAGATTGTATAAATATAGATATAATGTATTAGGTTGTTTTTATTAGTTCCCAAATATATAAATCTATTATCTAAAGAAAACAACGGTTACTGCATAAGATCAAAATAAAGCAATTATGGCATGAGTTAATAGACGTGTAGCCAAACTATTATACAAATGTTTGATAAAGCCATTTACATTCTCAGTCATTCTTACAGAAGAATACATGTGTGGAGTTGGTTAAAATAAAATTGTGTAACTAAAAAAGATTCACTTGAAGATCCAAGTTAAGCAATAAACTCTATCTAGCAGGAAATTTTAATGTTCACCAAGCTATGATGGAGCTTCCCGCAGTGCTAGGAAGAAAGTGATAAAAGATCATTCAAAACAAAACACAGTTTTCTAGACCTGTGGGTTTCAACGTCTTTGGGAAGTTGAAAGTCCCTTTCACAGGGGTCAACAAAGACCATTGGAAAATACAGATATTTAATATTACAGTTCATAATAGCATCACAATTACAGTTATGATTTAGCAACAAAAATAATTTTATGTTTGGGGATTACCACAAAATGAGAACCAATATTAAAGAGTCAAAGCATTAGGAAGGTTGAGAACCACTGGTCTAGGCAGTAAGAGTAATTAGAATTGATTCATGTATAAAGTGTGAATGTAAGACAATTGAAGGGCATCTGGAAGAATGAGTACATTTAAGGTATCATTTTACCACTGTGCAGGTTGGACACTAAAAAAGTCTAAGGGATGTATTTCATATTGTTGTTAATGTGAGAATTACTTCATTGAATTTTGTACAGATATATACCACAGATATGAGAATGTACCAAGATCATATGGTTCACTTATGTCATGTTTGAACAGGAAGAGGAATCTGATAGCAGATGATCAAAATCACATCTCCCTAAATTTATGGGACAGACATTATAGATTCATATTTCTTACAAGTTCATATTTTGAGAAAAGCCAAAGTAATTTTGTCCAACATTGAATAGAACTTTGAAAGGCATCTTTTAGCTGAACTAATTTGCCTTGAGCATAGTAAATAAACTTAAATTTATTCTTCATATCAACACTGTGAAATAATTGTATCCATCTCTCTTTTTGCAACATTTTTCCACTCAAAATAAAAACAGTCTCAAAAATTATAGACAAATAACTTTTAAAAGCATCTATGGAGTTCCAATTTTATTTATTTGATTTTTTAATTAATTAATTTATTACTTTTTGGAGAGAGACTTTTATGTATTACTGACTGGAATCTTACATTGTAGTTAAGGATGATCTTAAACTTCCGAGGCTCCTGCCTCTCCCTCCAAACTCTTAGGATTATAGTCATGTTGGGCTATATTCTATTTTGTTATGATAGTCTAAATAATTCCTGAAGTGCCTCATTGGCAACTATTAATTTTAATTTCTGTAGAATATGAAACACAAAGTAAAAATTAGAACATAAAATGCTCTCTCTTTCCTTTCTCTCCTTTTTTGGGGGGGTTAAGAATTAAATGAGGGGCATCTAGGTTATTTCCAGGTTCTGGCTATTACAAATAATGCTGCTATGAACATAGTTGAACAAATACTTTTGTAGTATGATTGGGCATCTCTTAGGTATATTCCCAAGAATGGTATTGCTGGATCTTAAGGTAGGTTGATTCCAAATTTCCTGAGAAACCACCACACTGATTTCCAAAGTGTCTGCACAAGTTTGCATTCCCACCAGCCATGAATGAGTGTTCCCCTTACTCCACATCCTCTCCAGCAAAGGCTATCACTGGTGTTTTTGATTTTAGCTATTATGACAGGTGTAAGATGGTATCTCAAAGTTGTTTTGATTTGCATTTCCCTGATCACTAAGGAAGTTGAACATGTCTCTTGGTCATTTGAACTTCTTCTGTTGAGAATTGTCTGTTCAGTTCAGTGCCCCCTTTTTTAATTGGGTTAATTAGAATTTTAAAGTCCAGATTCTTTAGTTCTTTATATATTTTGGAGATCAGACCTTTGTCTGATGCAGGGTTGGTGAAGATCTTCTCCCATTCAGTAGGATGCCTTTTTGTCTTAATGACAGTGTCCTTTGCTTTTCAGAAGCTTCTCAGGTTCAGGAGGCCCAATTTATTCAATGTTGCCCTTATTGTCTGTGCTACTGAGGTCATAAGTGCCAAGCCAGCGCAGGCTGGAACCAAGAGTCTCGGCGGAGGGTGTCCAGGTTGAACGAATACACAGAGCACGAGCTTGAGGTGGAACAACTTCTTTCTTTATTGTCTGCTGGGCTGGTTTTATACCATGGCACCAAATGAGGAGGGGGCTGCGAAGGGACTGTAACCTGACCCTAGCAGAGATCAAGGACTGGTCACCATGCACTTAAAATTCTTTCCTTCCCTGCTCCAGGAGCAGAGGGAATTTGTTATGTTTTTCTTGCAGATAAGCACCTCAAATAGGGGCAGGGATATCAACTTGGGGGCTGCAGTTCCCACAATTCCCCCTATTTTATTTTATAATGAGGGGTCCTGTCTTAGGTCCTGAGAGAGAAGTAGCTTCCCTTACTTGTCATAGGGCCCCTGATGCCCTGTCTTAGATGGGGGGTCTCCCCACAGGTTGCCCGTCCTTAGAGACCCTCATTTTTTCAGCATCTGTAGCCACACTTCATGACTTCCAGGAGAGTCATGCGTCAGACTGAGTAACACCTGACGGTGAACAAGCTCAGTCAGGGTGAAGATGTTTAAGACTCGTTTTAAGAGGAGCAGACCTACTGCCACCCCTAGTAGTCCCAAGATCCCCAGGGATAAGGCACCTCCCCATCGCTGTGCCCAACCCCCAATCTGGGCCATGGTATTCCACCATCCTTCAGCAGATACAGGTTCAACATGAGTTTCATTAATTGCAATAATTTGATGTACCAAAGAGTGGGGAAAGTTTACAAAGGAATCATTTCAAGGCCCCCTAAGGTAAGCATTAAGGTGTTGCACCTCAAAGGATATATTTTTCACTTCCATAAGGGTTACACAGGCAGAATGATAAAAATGGGAACAAGAGGCTTGTTGCACCATCCACAACACATTAATCTGTTCCTGTAATAAGGTCGTTTGCTAATTTAAATTTAACATCCCCAATTGAATATGTGAGTTAATGGTATTTTGAGTTTCTAAGGCCTGGGTAACACGGGCAGCAAGAGTGTTAACAGTCTCTGCAGTAGCTGCTCTCTGGGACACGGTGATTCCTGCAACGGTGGCGGCTGTGGCTGATATGGCAATAGATGAGATGACTGTGGCGGTGATCCCAAAGTCTCTTCTTTCTCTATACAAGATAAGCTCTCATCCATCATGTGGGTCTTCTACCACCAGGGGAACCAGGGCAAGAATTCTCACCATCAGCACAGACTCATCCGTCGGGGACCAGCAGTTGCTCAAAAAGCAGGAGCTAGAAGAACAATTAAGGACACCATCCTCCCCGACCGACCCATTAAAGGAAACAAACATAAAAGGAGGTAGAACACAAGCTAGGCTGACAATAGAGAAATTCATTCCTGCTGCATAATTAATCTGGAGGGAGGTTTCAAAGATGTCCGATGTGTTCCATCGGCCTGTAGCATTGAATGCCAAGCCCCTTTGAAGGGCTAACGGTCTAATATCTGTACATGCACGAGGGCCACAGAGAAACATGGCCCTCGAACGTAGGTGAAACTCCTGCCATATTTGGATTTCTAAAGGAATAATCAAAGGCCCCTCCCAAGGAGTTTTTAAAGGTAGGTCGGTGCTCAAACCACCATAAATATTTATCTCCCTCCAATTTCCATGGTTCCTTAGGAGCACAATTTCCCCAAGGCAATGGTATAATTTGAAGGATTGTGGTGTCTTCCAACATAAGGGAGCTGGTCTCAGAGGAGTAGGGAGTTCAGAAACATTTCTTTTAAAATTTATTGGGTAAAAGATATCTCTCAATCCAAAACAGGGATGTCCAGAAGAATTAGAAGAGAAGTCTCCCAGAGAATAATTACTAAGGACCACACATGGTCCAGAAAGGGAGGCACTAGGCATCGCTGAAATATTGTTAATCCTCCGGAAGCAGAGAGCATGGGATATATCAAACGTTAAATTACCCAGTGAGGATCTTTCTAATGCTGTATTTGCTGCAAGAACTCCCAAGGTGTAATTGGTGGAGTGAAAGGATGGAAAAACAGAGCTTATTTTACTTACCGGCATCAGTATGGGTGGATTCCTCACCAGTGCCCATCTCAGGCCTCCCTCGATGTTCTTCACTTGAACCTATATTATCAGAGCCAGTAGGGCCCGACTCCACTGGCCGAACATTCCGCTCCGGCACCCAGACGGGTTTTTTGGTTCCTGGAGGGAAGACACAAATGGCTCCCCTCACACTAGGCAGCATAGGTGTGGGTGATTGCCATTGTCCTGTGATACTATCCTTCCATATAACCCAGCCCAGAGATTGGGAGGGTTTCTGCCAATGTCTTTCCATTGCTGATAGACCTTGTTTATCTACTGTTAAAAAATTTAAAATGTATAAAATTGTGGATAATTGGGTATTTGGGGAGGTGATATATTCCCCCTTCTTTATTTTACAAAAGAACTGTTTAAGGGTAGCATGTGTGCGCTCCACTATAGCCTGTCCTGTAGGATTATGTGGAATTCCAAAGGTATGTGTAATTTGTTGTTCTTGGCAAAATTTTGCAAACCGTTGTCTGTTTTGAGAAAGTCTGGAATGCCCATATAGGCAAAAGCCTGTAGGCAATAGGCAATAACGTCCTTAATCTTTTCCCCTGAATGTAGGGAGGCATAAATTACCTTGGAATAAGTATCTACAGAGACATGTAAAAATTTAAGTCTGCCAGCTTGGGACAAATGGGTAACATCCATCTGCCAAAGGTGGTTAAGACGGAGGCCTCGAGGATTAACACTTTCGTTGGGGACATTATGAAATGGAGCAAAAGCTGGACATTGGGATGTGATTTGAGTAGCTGTGGCTAAAGAACAGCCAGAGTGAAACTTTAGAGAAGAGGCATTTAAATGATACTTTTCATGAAGATGATGGGCTCGTTGTTCCTCAGAAAGGAACAATGCTATTGGGTGGGTGAAGGAATCAGCAAGCTTATTTCCCTCTGCCAAGAGCCCTGGCAGATCAGTATGGGCCCGAATGTGGCCAACAAAGGCAGGAAACACTCTTTGACATATAAGACTTTGCAGCTGAACCAAAAGGTGGGAAACCTGAGAGGTAGGTAATAGGTATGGTGAGGTTTCCAATGGCCCAACAATCCTTGCCACATATATACTATCAGTATACAAGTTGAAGGGTTGATCCTTGAAAAGAGAAAAGGCCATAAGGCAGGCCGTGAGTTCTGCAGCTTGGGCAGAAATTGGACCTATGGGCTGCTTTTCTTTAATTGAATCAGAGACTACCACTGCATAGCCCTTGGAAGAACCATCAGTGAACATTGAGCGCACTCCCTTAAGGGGGGAAGCTTTAATAATTTTTGGAAAAATAACAGGGTGATTCTTAAAAAAGGAAATTAAATGGGAATCAGGATAATGGTTATGAAAAATGGCTCCAGTGGTGGCGATGAATAAGGTCCATCCATCTTGAACCCTCTGTAGCCTTGTTATATCCTCTTTTTGATAAGGTATTAGAAATTTATTTGGGATCCTGCCAAAAACTTGTAAACTAAAATCATATGCCTTCCATAGGAGCTGTAGCACCATTTCATAATATGGAGTCACCACCTTCTTAGGGGAAGCGGGTAAATGTAGCCAATAAATTGGTCCCCCTTGCCAAAAAACTCCAGTAGGAGAAAATTGTGAAGAAAAGACCATGAAATAAAAAGGGTGGGCATAATCAAGGCGATGGAGATGTGCTCGCTCAAGAGCATCAAGCAAGGCATATAGAGCTTCTTTTGCTGCTGGAGTCATGATCCTGGGGGAGGCAGGGGAAGGGTCCCCAGGCAGCATGTCATACAGGGGCTTAAGAGTTCCCGTAGGAATGGAAAGGGAAGAACGGATCTACTGAACATCTCCCAATAATGTCTGCCAGTCATGGAGGGCCTGCAAACGAGAGCAATCCACCTGCAGCCTCTGAGGCTGAAGCCCAATGGATTGGATTTGAAAGCCCAGATAGGAATAGGGGGGCTGCATCTGCACCTTCTCTGGGGCTAAAATGAACCCATGTTCCTCCAGAAGGGTCTGTAACTCTGCAAACATTAATAAACTTCCCTCTTTAGTTGGTGCTGCCAGAAGTATATCGTCCATATAATGGACAATAGGGAAGGAGGAAAACTTACGCCTAAGTGGATCCAAACAAGCTGCAACATACATTTGACAAATTGAAGGACTGGCAGCCATGCCCTGTGGGAGGACGACCCACTGACAGCGCAGGGCAGGCTCTTGAAAATTTATGGAGGGAAGGCTAAAAGCAAAGCGAGGGCTATCCTGAATATGCAGGGGTATAGAGAAAAAACAATCCTTAAGGTCTATAACGACCAAGTGCCATTTTTGAGGAATTGCCACTGGGCAGGGCAGGCCCTGTTGAAGGGGTCCCATAGGTTGCATGGTAGCATTAATGGCATGCAGGTCCTGTAACAGTCGCCACTTGCCAGAGGACTTTTTTATAACAAAGATGGGAGTATTCCATGGAGAGGTAGAGGGGATATGTCCAGCCTGCAATTGCTCTTCAACTAACTCATGAGCCGCCTGAAGCTTCTCTCTAGACAAAGGCCATTGTTCTACCCACACTGGAGTGTTATCAAGCCATTTAATTGGTATGGGCATTGGTGGCGCAACAGTGACCCTCATTAAAAATGTCCCAAGCCTCTTCTATCCTTGGGGTCACGGGTATCAGTTGGGAGGTCTGCCACAGGGCACCTTGAACCTTGCTCTGACTTTACTAGGCCTTTGCCCTGAGTCCATCCCAGCTTTTGCATTATTCTGGTGGCTTTCTGGGATGATGAGGGGCCCTGCGTGGTGAGAATGACCCCCATGTCTTCCAAGATGTCCTGACCCCACAAATTAACTGGGAGTCCTGGGAGGACATACGGTTGGAAATAGCCTGTATGTCCCTCTGGATCCTGCCATTTTAGAATTTTTGCACTTTTTTGGGGTCTCGCCTGGCCAATCCCCTGAAGGGTGGCAGTCCCTGCCTGCTTAGGCCATGCTTTAGGCCATTGTTTTTCAGCCAGAACGGAGACGTCCGCCCCTGAATCCAAAATTCCTATAAAAGGTCTATCCTCTACTTTTAAGGTGAGTTGAGGGCATTTATTCAAGGTGGCTACCCAAAATGCAGATGCCCCAGTTTCCCCTAAGCATTGTCTTTCCCGTTTCTCTTTTAACACCGGAGCGTCATAGAGGACCACTGGTATGAGGATTAATTGGGCGATTCGGTCCCCAGCTGGCACTACTGTCACTCCCTTCTCCACAGAGGCCATAATCCTAAATTCCCCTTCTGAGTCAGGATTCACCAGCCTGGGATGTATACGGATGCCCCTAAGGAGCGCATTAGCACGTCCCAGCAGTAGGCCCATAGTACCTGGAGGTGGGGGTCCCCTCACCCCCGTTGACAGGGCCTGTATTCCCATTTCAGGTGTCAAAACTGTTCGGCTGGCGGGACTGAGGTCCAGTCCTGCACTCCCTGGGGTTCCCCGGATGAGGTCTGAGATGTGAAGGGGTTGTTCTGGGGGACGAAGCGAATCCTGCCACTCCCTGGAAGGGAGGTCATAGCACCATACGCACTGGCTTTGGGTCCCTGAGGCTGGGCCCTCTTCCAGTTTCCCTGATTGGCAGGAGGAGGAAGAGGCTGTCCCTCCACATCTCTCTTAGAGCGACAATCATTGGCCCAGTGGTATCCTCGCTTGCAGCGGGGGCACAGTCCCAGGCGGCGAAGATTGTTATTTAAATTTCGGGGGCACTCTTTGCGAAAATGTCCAATTTGGCCACAACCAAAGCAAGTCCTTGGTCCCTTGGTGGCACTATTATTGTCCCCCCCCTCCTTGGGGCCTTAGGGTGGCGGCCAAGACCTGCCCCTGAATAAAATTCCCATCGATGTCTCGACATATCCAGATATAGTCATTAAGACTCTTCTTCCGGTGGGGACGGAGGGCTTCCTTACAATATCTGTTTGCATTCTCATAGGCCATCTGCTTTACCAAAGGCATGGTATTCCCTGCTGTTCCAAAAAGTCTCTCTGCCACTTGTATGAGTCTATCTACAAAATCTGAGAATGGTTCGGAAGGTCCCTGAAGGATTTTAGACAGGTGATCTCCTCCTTCAGTTAGAGGGAGGGCCTTCCTGGCCCCGATGGCCGCAGTTGCCACCTGGGAATATACTGCCAAATCGTACTGAATTTGTTGCTGGATGGTCCCAAAAGCACCTGTCCCTGCCAGCATGTCAGCGTTTCTCTGGAGTTCCCCATGCAGTGCATTCTGAGCGGCAGTCTGGATACATCTACCCTGAAACTCCCCTCTCCATATAAGGAAGTCTCCCCCACTAAGCGCAGCCTGGCAGAGCTGCTGCCAATCACTTGGGGTGAGATTTAGAGCCCGAAAGGACTCCATCAGAGATAATGTAAAAGGGGCCTGCGTGCTGTAGAGGCTGGCAGCTTACTTTAATTATTTTAAATCCTTAAAGGCCAGAGGTTCCTGACAACGAAAAACCTGCCCTGGAAGTTTGTTTATAGATGGATCAGATGATTTCAACTAATTTTAAAGTGACCATATCAGATGATATATTTTCTTTATTATGACAGACCGCTAATTGTATTGTTTTAAATATAGGAAATGCACATAACTTGATAGAAGGAATAAAATAATCTTTCTGTAAACTTTAAAAAAAAACCTGCCCTGGATTGTTGGGATCTGGAATTTCCATAACAGGGGCAACCACTGGGTAGCACTTAACGCCTCCCCGGGGAGCCTCCTCCGAGCCCGACCAAGTGGGAGGGGCCAGAGAGGTCCTGTCTGAGTCTGGAAGAGGACAGGGAGGAGGCTTGTCCTGCTCCCCAGAGGTCCCTTTTTTCTTTTCTTTTAAACGAGCCCTGCGTAATTCTCGTTGCAGCGCTGCGATTTCTCCCTCCAAAACTTCTTCTTCTGAACCTGTTGATTCCCCCAAGCTCTCTTCAAAATCAGACAAAGAAGGGTAGAGGCGTGTTTGCACCGAAGAATTTTGCTTGGGACTAGCCCCTAAGCTCTCAGAGGAAAATGCATCCCGGGAGCCACTTTCCTCCCCCCTGTCTGGGGGTTTTCGCTTTCTTTTAACCTTTCTCTCCTCTATCTTACCGGGCTTTCCCTTAGCAGGCTGAGAAAGCGGTTCGGCCTCCGCATCAGAGGCAATATCAGAACAAAGGGAAACCTTAGTCTCACACTCTTGGATCTCAGATAACACCTCTTTTGTTGCTTCCAAAGCCTGCTTAACCCGGACTTTCTCTGTAAGCAAAGCAACCCTGATCAGTCTCCAAAGGGAGAACGTGGCCATTGGCAGGCCCTCAGGCCCCTCCTTTCTCAACGTTTTCTGAAGATCCCCGTGAACCTGTTCCCACTCAGAAATATTGAGGGCTCCACTGGTGACGAACCAGGGACTCCACGACTCTATAGTTATAAGAAAATCTTCTAAAGTCTTAGTTTTTACAGCTGTTCCCTGCTCTTTCAATAATCTCTTTAACTGAAACTTCAACTCCGATTTACTCGTAATATTTCCCATATTTCTTAATTAATTATTCCCCCAATGCGTCCTGGCCGGCTTTCAGGACGACCCAGTCCACTTACCTCACTTTCCAATCTCAGTTGGGACCTCCAGATGCCGCACCAGCGCAGGCTGGAACCAAGAGTCTCGGTGGAGGGTGTCCAGGTTGAACGAATACACAGAGCACAAGGTTGAGGTGGAACAACTTCTTTCTTTATTGTCTGCTGGGCTGGTTTTATACCATGGCACCAAATGAGGAGGGGGCTGCGAAGGGACTGTAACCTGACCCTAGCAGAGACCAAGGACTGGTCACCATGCACTTAAAATTCTTTCCTTCCCTGCTCCAGGAGCAGAGGGAATTTATTATGTTTTCCTTGAAGATAAGCACCTCAAATGTAGGTAGGGATATCAACTCGGGGGCTGCAGTTCCCACAATATGTAGGAAGTGGTCTCCTGTGCTCATGTGTTGCAGTCTACTTCCCACTTTCTCTTCAGGTTCAGTGTGGTCGGGTTTATATCAAGGTCTTTTAATCCATTTGGATTTGAGTTTTGTGAATGGTGACAGATATGGATCTATTTTCATTCTTCTACAGGTTGACATCCAGTTATGCCAGCACCATTTGTGGAAGATGCTTTCTTTCTTCCATTGTATACTTCTAGCTCCTTTGTCGAAAATCGGGTGTTCATAGGTTTGGACAGCAGAGGAAAGGGTGCCTGAACTGTCCTTGCCCCACTATCACACTGATGATTATCTCGAATATCACCATATAATCTTTGTCTGGTGACGGATGGAGATAGAGACAGAGACCCTCATTAGAGCAATGGACTGAGCTCACAAGGTCCAGTTAAAAGGGAGAAGGAGGGAGAAGTCAGGACCGCGAGGGGTTGATCCACCAACTGAGGAGTGAGCCTGTTCTAATGGGTGCTCACCAAATCCAGCTGGACTGGGTCTGAATGAGCATGTGATCAAACCGTACTCTCTGTGGCTGACAATGGGGGCTGATTGAGAAGCCATTGATAAAGGCATTGGGACTCGTTTTTATGGCATGTTCTGGCTTTTTGGGATCTTAGTCTATATGGATGCAGAGCTCCCTAGGCCTGGATGTATGGGGGAGGGCCTTGGATTTCCCACAGGGCAAGATTCCCTGCCCTCTCTCAAGCAGGGAGGGAGAGGGTGGAGAGGGTGTGGGGGTACGGGAGGGGATTGGGAGGAGAGAAGGAAGTGTAAATGTTTGAATGGAAAAATAAAAATAAAAAAAAAGAATTAAATGAGTAAGTTCTTTAAGCATGTAGTGAACCAAAGGAAAAGAACAAATAGCAAGTAGCAAATAGAATCAGTGTGTAGATAGCAAAACTTGGAGCCAGGAGTTCACAACAGAAACAACATAATTGGACTGATAGAAAGAACAAACCAAGGTCAAGTCACCTATGAAAGGCTTGCAAACTTCCAACAGTAATCAACTGGAAAAACAGAGGCAGTCAGCTGGGGTTCCCAACAGAACTCTCTGAGTGGACCTCCCATTGTTAAACTTGCTGTTTCTGTTTGTTTCTCACCTACCCAAAGGCATTTTATACTGTGAGGTGTAATTACATTATAATTTCAAAACCTTAAAAAGATAGTTTTTAAAAAAATAAGATGATATTTAAAGAAGCTTTTTATTTAATGTTTAGTTCAGCTTACCTTACAAACTGTTGAGATATTAAGCAGAATTGTTACAGCAAACTTCATAGTAACCCTTGTAAAATGTTTGAATGTACTTAAATTAACCTCTCTTCACTAAAATTCTTGCGCTTATTTGAAATTACTTAGCATTCTTTTTTATGGGAACATATGACAGTATTGATAGGAAATATCATTTCTACAGATTTTCTAGAATGAACTGACAAGAAACACATAAGATAAGATGCAAACATTAATCTATTCATCTGTAATAAAAGCAGAAGATGGGAAATAACAGGTAAAAATAAAACATGAAGTTTCTCCCAAATTTAGAGTTTTGTGATTGTACAACTGGTTTCAATGTTAGAACTTTATGATTTTATGACTTAACCAGGTATGTTCTTATTTAT
Organism: Microtus agrestis; assembly: GCA_902806775.1. Taxonomy (NCBI): domain Eukaryota; kingdom Metazoa; phylum Chordata; class Mammalia; order Rodentia; family Cricetidae; genus Microtus; species Microtus agrestis. Next base: position 541,464 of record CADCXT010001205.1, read on the forward strand.
TTCTGAGCTTCCCAGAATACACAAATAGATGGTTACTTGTAACTTCTTGATGGACATTGTTGCATAAAATAGAGTAAACTGCTCTGCAGAAACGGATTCACTTTGTCTAAAATGCCTATATAAATATCACTCCATTCACTGTTTAATAAATTTTATATATGTACTTATGTTTAAAATTAGTAGGTATATGTCCTTTAGTATGTTTTGAAGCAAATATGTTGATTAAAGGGTAAAAATATATATTTCACAATTTATTAATTATATGAACATTGTTCTTTTCAAAGTAATTGTTGCAAAATATGTTTCTATGATGGGTCTGCACATTCCATACATCAAAATCAAAAGTATTTTGACAAAGGATAGACTGTTAAGTCACTTTAGTAAGTTTTAGTGTATTTAACATCTGAGAAAAGTGACCCTAAATGGACAAATGTTTCCATCAGATTGACCTGTAGGCAGGTATTTGAGGTCTTTCCATTATTAAGGATTGATTATTAACACCCAACCCACTGTGTGGTATCATTATTGAGCAGGTGGCCCTAGGATGTGTAAAAAATAAGCTGAGCCCAGCAATGTAAAGCAATAAAATATGCTTCTGTGGATATAGTAATGACACTTTGTTCACTTTTATATTTTTCATTTACTGATAGTGATTTTTAAAGCATATGAAGGTTAATAATTTGGATTAAGTTAATGTTTTATAACAACATTCCATTTTAAATTCCATTTGTTGTTACCAAAGATTTGCATTTCAAAAACAAGTAATGGATGTTTCCATTTCATTTTTTGAGAGCAAAAGTATTCAGTTTTGTGAGAAGAAGACAAATGTATCTGAAAAACTTTCTGATCCCATTTGTGTACAGAAATATATTTTTGCACAAATACAAATCCATGTATTAATACATATATGTACATGTAAATGTACATGTATATTACATGTTTATTTATATCTACCTATCTTTCTACCCATCTATCACTGCATCCATTAATGTTGTAAGCTATCCTTCTGTATATAATATACCTACAGTGATAAAACTAGATCAGAGTTGGGTAAGAAATTAAAATTTAAAATATCCTTTGAAACAGTCTGAAGAAAAGGAATTTTGCTATCCAAAATTCAACTCTCTCAGGTAGCACTAGTCATAAGAAATGCAATCTCAGTATTACTTCCACCACACTAAACTGTTATTGCCTAGATATTTTTCATATAGATATTGAGCTGTAGAATTCTGGGCTGCAAAAATTTTCTACTGATATCTGTTGTCACGAAGATTCTCAAATGAGTTTTGGATTATACTAGCAGTTATTGTCAATGCTTGACCTATGTTTATTCTTCTGTATTTTCATACTCAATGAATAATAGTGAAACTTCCTGTTATAAATCAGTCAGCTGTTTTCAGTCACAATGATCTATCAGTGTATTACGTTTGAGTCTGATTAGACAAATGTCTGGGTCAAAAATAGCCTTTTTGTCTCACACACAAAAATTACAAATTACATTTGACTGCTCTATCCTCAAGTTATATAATAACTACTTAAATAAAAATATTTCTGTCTACCATTATAATTTATTATATCCAGACATATTCACTACTTTTTCCATGTACTATATTATTACTATAAATTGATTTGTAATAAAAAGGGATCATCACTATAAAAGCTAAACCTGTCACAGATATTTGACCATCAAAGAGAATTTGTATTTGATTTTTGTCCAAACGAAGGGTATTTACCACCCCCCCTTTGAAATGATTCCATAATTTCTTTTATTTCTCTATTTGTAACATTATACTCCTACCAATCAAGGTCATATCTGCTGACAATATTATAATCAATCACTCTCTGGAAGGAGCTACTCTACAAATAACATGTATCTATTTTTTTGAGCTTTGCTGAAATTATTCTATATCCTTAAAGTAAATTTACAAGAAAACTCTGAAAGTGATTGAGATTATGCATTTGGACATAGATATTCATTAAAAAGCAACAAAGTTTCTTTGAAAATCTTAAAAGGAAATTTTATCACTCAGGATATGTGGAAGTGAAAGTGAGGTAGTTGGGCAGCCATTATCTGTATAAGGACCAGATATATTTTACATAATTGCACAAAATTAATTTACAAATGACAAAATGAATTTTACTGTGGTTGACATAGTTTGCTTTCTCTTGCTGTGATAACACATCTTGACAAAAATCAACCTAAGAAAGGAAAGGGTTTAATTACACTGCATAATTGAGGGAAGCAAAGACAGGAACTCAAGCAGGGCATGAACCTGGAGGCTGGTACTGGATTAGAGACCATGGAAAAATGATGATTATTTGCTTGATTGCCATGTATAGAATCAGCTTGCTTTTTATATAAATCAAGCACAGAACCATCTGTGGTGGTAGGCATCCCACATCAATTCTTAATCAAGAAAACAATCCCACAGATTTGCCTAAAAATCAGTATGAAGACATTTATCAACTGAGGGTCACTCTTCCTAGGTGACTCCAGCTCTGTCAATCAGCACAGAAGGGTTAGTTGAATTCAGTCTTTTCTGTGCAATCACTTTGGGCACTGAATAAAATATGAAAATAATATTTATTGTGATTTCATTGTGTTTCATAATCTCTGTATGGAGATGTGACCACTGCTTATTTTATTTTATTTTATTTTTTTCAATCATAAGATCTTCTGGTTCTTGTGTTTTTAAAAATAGGCATTCTACAGAGATTTTATAATACCAACATTTACTAGAATGTTTAAAATTATATATTAAACACAATCAGTAAATTTCATAATTCTTCTTCTTTTTTATTTCTATTTTTATTATTATTATTTTTATTGAACTCCACATTTTTCTTTGCTCCCCTCCGACCTCGCTCATCCCCTTCAACCCTCTCCCAATTTTGACATGCTCCAAATTTACTAAGGAGATCTTGTCTTTCTATATTTCCAATGTAGATTACTCTTATGAAGTTTGCAATTTTTATATACTAATTTAAGAATCAGTACAGTTTAAAAGTATTCAATATGATAGTTTGCCTGAAAGGTGTAAAATGTAAATCAGAATCACATGAGGGTCTGTATTTAGCCAAAAATGGCAGTACCAGTAAATGATTCAGATAGATAGTAGGTAGGGTACATACCTCAAGCCTTGGCCTTGCAAACCCTAAAATTTGCATCTACCAGAGTGAATATTTTGGTTATTTAAGAAAATTTTAGTTGTCTAGACATTGAAAGTACACGATGATTATTTTGTTATCTCTTTATAAGCAGAAGGAATTTGAGGTTATTCTTAGTGTGGGGAAACCAATTTCTTTAACATATTTTATAGGAAGAGACTTTGAAATGGTTCAGAGGTGAGCTCTCCTCAGAAGTCTAAGTTGATCTTACAATAGGGCAAGTCAAGAGAAATATAAAAAACAAGGAACAATGAAAGGAGAAAGTTCATGAGAAGACATGGTTGAGGATGTTTAAGGGTATTTCCTGCTAGATGGTTAACTAACTTAATGCTTTCTACTACGAAAGATGTACTTGGAAGAACTGATCCTTTCCACCCAGGGTTCTGAGCACTTCTCACTACATAGTCAAAAGAATTTAATAGCTGAATGGATGTGGGATTTAATAATGACACCAACAAAAGAAAACTGTTGTCATTGGGAGATAATTCAGAGATGGGCCATATATCTAAGCAGGGTTTTAGTTCTTCCTGGCCTGATTGGCAGTAGTTATTGAGTATCCAGAATAATTCTGGAGCCTCTGATATGGGCCAGTTCTGTGATGATGCTGGCTGTACATAGCTCCTTTTAAGTGCATAAAGCCAGAACCAGTAGATTTTAGTGAAATTAAATATGTAGTTTCATTAATCACACGATGAGGGTTACATTCTCTTGGTAACAGTGTCTAAATAAGAGTAAAGTACAGAAGTTTAGAAAAATAATTAAGAACAACAGCCCAGTGGAAGTCATCATTGCTCCCATGCCCATCAGCCCATAGTCCACAAGCAAAACCTATACTATTTCCCGTTCCCAGGGAGATCCATTCATCTTCCACCCCAGTGCCCTCATTATTGCATAAACTCTTTGTGTCTGTGTTTGTAGTGTAATTATCCTTTACATAACAGCTAATACCTACTTATAAGTGACTACACATTGTATTTTTCTTTCTGGGTCTGAGTTCCTTGCTCAGGATGATTTCTTTCTCTAGTTTCATCAATTTTATGCCATTTTTCTAACAGCTGTGTAATACTATGTTCTCTAAATATACCATATTTATTTTTTTATTCATTCTTCAGTTCGAAGAACATCTAGGTTGTTTCCAGTTTGAGGCTATTATGAATGAAGCCATTGCAAGTTAGATTGACTCTCAATTTTGTTAAGAGCCACCATATTGATTTTCATAGTGGCTACAAATTTTGTAATCCCACCAGGAATGGAGGAATGTTCCCTTGCCAACATGAACTGTTACTTGTGTTACTTAGTTTAGTCATTCTGAGAAGTGTAAGTTGGATTCTGAATCACATTTCCCTGATGAATAAGGACTTGTACATTTCTTTACATATTTCTCAGACATTTGAGATTCATCTGTTGAGAATTATCTGTTTATATCTGTATTCCACTTATTCATTGGAATGTTTTGTTTGTTGATGTCTAGTTTCTTGAGTTACTTATTTAGTTTAGATATTAACCATCTGTCAGATTTAGAGTTAGTGAAAACATTTTCCATTTTTTAGGTAGCAGTTTTGTCTTATTTCTGGTGCCATTTGTCTTCTAGATGTTTACCAGTTTCTGTGGTCCCATTCATCAGTTTTTGATATTTGTTCCTGTAATATCAGACTTCTGTTTAAGTAATTGCCTTTTGTCTTGATGCATTCAAGGCTATCACCATTTTCTCTTCTATCAGGTTTAGTGTGTCTGGTTTAATGGTGAACTATTTGATTCACTTAGACTTAAGTTTTATACAGGGTGATAAGTAGGGACAAATTTTCATAATTTCACGTGTTGACATTCAGTTAGACCAGCTTCATTTGTTAAAGATGCTTTATTTTTTCCAGCTTCTTCATGAAGTCAAGTATCCATAAGTGTATGGATTTATGTCTCAGTCTTTGAATCTGTTTCATTGATCAATATGTCTTATTTTCTTAATTTTGTGACACACAAAAAATACTTATTTCTCTTAAAGGGAACTGTAAAATGATGAAAATTCCATGAAGTTAACTCACAGAAAGTAAAGTAAATATGATTCACATTGGCAACAACAGGCAGCAAATGCTTAAAGACAGGGGAGGTAGTCTGGCATCCCATCTTTTGAGACTCTAAAGAAATGAGGATCTGGTTACTAGAGGACATTGTTGTGGCCCGTGAGCGTCCAACATAAATTTCCCAATTCCCTACCTGGCTAGAATGGAGTCACAAGGAAAAGAACTGACACAGCTTACACAGTCATCATGGAAAAGGCCAGAATCTGTGTTTATTGTCCAAACATTTATATACCCACACCAAATTGAGCGGGGGGGACACATTACGCCATCACCTAGGCAACCAGGTGCCTGGGCTTAAGTCATGTCTGCATATAGCAGTCAGGTAGGCCCTGAATTAGCATCTCTATAAGACAACCTCCAAATTGCAAAAGGAAGGAAGCACCAAACATCCTGACCAGTTTCAGTCAACACCTCTTCTCAGGTAATCCACACGTTAACGAAAGAAGCTAGGAGCAGGCATCCTGGCTTTTGTTAAGGGCACAAACAGCTTGTCTGCAGAGCTATGTCATCAGCACAAACCGGGGTAATGGCTTTTGTGCCATATCGAAATATGGGCCCACAGGACATAGTTTGGATGGTTCACTATTTTGATTGACAGATTAAGACACCTCCATATTTGCTGCCATGCATGTTCCTTCCAGTTATGCATCTGATTTCAAAATGTGAATGCCCAATTATTAATAAACATAAGTATAGAGGAATATCATAAGTCATTTTTATGGAGGTCAATTTATTTTGTTGATCATATATCCAAAGCCAGTTTAGGCCTGACCTGTCATTTGATAGAAAATACACTTTTTCTCATATAACATATCCTTATTATAATATTTCCTTTCTCTACTTCCCCAGTGGCTCCTCACACCCACCATCATCCAGATCCATGCTTTTTCTTACTCCCATTAAAAAAAAACAAACTAATAAAGAATAATATCAAAATAAAATAAGATTAAAAACTAAAAGATCTGATATATCAGAATAGGGCAAGACAAACAAAGAGAAGGAGAAAGCCCAGAAAAGGTACACATGACACAGTTATAGAATCAGAGACAAGTTATTCGCACACTCAAGAATCCCATAAAAGCATTGAACTTGAAGTCATTATATATACACAGAATAAAGAGTTTGTGGTTATGGTGGTACTCACATTTCTCCTATGGTATTCATTAGAGTACCTTACTTAACCAAAGACTCTATCATTCCATGTAGGAATGAAGGCTCTATGTAGGCATCAGTTCTCCATGTTCAATGAGTTGTGCAGGTATTGCCTTCTGATACTGAGTCTTGCTATAAGTTTGTGGAGAGCTACTTCTAGTCTTGGATATGCACAACATTGTAACTATAAACTTACAAGGATACTTAAACTTCTGTATTGTGTACCAAGGGAAAATAAATGATTTAAGATTAAATAAACAGATGTAGACAGGATTTTCTCCCTCCAGGTATTGTTTTATTTCAAAAGAAGAATTGTTCTTCTATCCAGAATTATACACAATGCCTAATATCTGAATGATGCTTAAATAAGAACATTTCCTTAAGATTAGTATTAGAATAGAGTCATTTCAGGTTCCCTCTCCTCTGTTGCCCAAGGTACTATCTGGGGACATCTCCCTGGACACCTGTGAGCCCCTCTAGAGTCAGGTCTCTTGCCAACCCTAAGATGGCTCCCTTAATTGGGATATATATTTCTCTGCTCCCGTATCCACCCTTCCTTTATCCTAACCATCCCATTCCCCCAAGCTTTCCCAATCCTCCCCTTATCACGTTTCTCACCCCAATTCCCCTTAACCCAATGCCACCTCACCCCTAAGTTCCCAGTTTTTGCCCGGCAATCTTGTCTACTTCCCATATCCAGGCAGATGACTATATGTTTTTCTTTAGCTTCTCTAGGATCACAAATTATATGCTCAATGTCCTTTATTTATGGCTAGAATCCAATTATGAGTGAGTACATCCCATGTTCATCTTTTTGGGTCTGGGATACCTCACTCAGGATAGTGTTTTCTATTTCCCCAGATAGTACCTTGGGCAACTGAGGAGAGGGAACCTGAAATGACCCTATCCTATAGCCATACTGATGAATATCTTGCATATCACCTTAGAACCTTCATCTGGCATTGGATCGAGAAACATTTTGAGTTGAGAAGCAGAAATATTCTTAAACTATGTGCTGCTGGTTCTAGTATCAGGAATGTAGACTTTCCATACTTTATTGAAAACTCCAATTTAAACAACATATTGATAAAACACACATAATAAACACCTCATTGAGAAAATACAACTACAACTCACACAAACAGATTCGGGGGGTCCTTGGATTAACATAGTATATATTTTTGTTGTTATATGATTGTAGTTAATATCACTTGATTTTATTTCTTAAAATTTCCTGAGCTATAACCTATATGATATATGTTTTCTATTATTCTAATGACATTAACATGTAGAGGTTACCCATAAATTTAAAAATATTATAAATACCCAACAGCAAAAATGGTGACATTCATTAACTAAGAAGGACATGGAAATTAAGCCACAGTGAAATATGTTAATTAAAATGCCAAACGCAGAGGTCCAAAGTGAAATACTGGGCTGAAAAAGTCCAGTTGAAGAGAGGGAGGAGCCAAAATATGGGCAAACATGTCAAGACCGTGATGGGGATACCCACTGAAATAGCTTATGGTGAGCTAGTGAGAGCTCACTGACACTGGAATGACAATGGGGGAACCTGCATAGGACCAAACTAGGCCCTCTGAATGTGGTTGATAGGTGTTTGGCTGGTCCTGCCTCAGCAAACATATTGTGGGAAACTCTTTAATTCTGCCTCAAAGCCATGAGCTAGACTTTGTTGACTCCTCCATGGGAGACCTTCCCCTCTCTGTAGAGTGGATGGTGGGTCTGGTTGGGCAAGGGAGGTGGAAGGAGTGGGAATAGAGGAAAAAGTGGGAGCTGGGATTGGTATGTAAGATTTCAATAAAATAATAATTAATACACACCTTTAAACCTAAGATTCAGGAGGAAAAGGCAGGTAGAACATTTTGAGTTCAAGGTCAATCTATTCTATATACAGAGTTACAAGACAGCCAGGGATGCATAGAGTTACTCTGTCTAAAAATTTAAAAAAATGAAATGAAATCAAATAAAATAAAAAATAAAGTAAAATAAGAATACATTCCCATTTTCCCAACAAAGTATATGGCAAATTACCTATTGATGGATGAGAACATAAATAAAATAGATTTAAGATTTAAGTGAATATCAAATATACAATGAATTAAAAAATAATGTATCTCTTTAAGATAGTGACCTTGGTAAGTGAGAGAAAATGAGATGCCATGAAAACCTGCTATTCTGTTGCCTAGAGTATTGTCATATAATTTAGCATTACAAACCTTAAGCATAGCTTAATGATAACATATCCATTCACATTTTTGCACCTGCAGTAATCTCTCAATGTTCATAAGAAATTGACTCTGAAATAATCCTTGGATAGCAAAATCTGAAGGTATTTAATTCTCTAACAGTGATGCAATATTTGAATAACGAAGGCACCTGTTTGTTTTCAACATATTTCAACATATTGTTTATAACCTCAATTATGCAAATGTTAACTTAATGATTATTACATTATATTTTAGGAAAGTAACCACATTATGTATTCAGGAAAAAATTGATTTCAGTCTACTGGGAATCCACAGGCCACTCCATCCAGTGGAACAGGTAGGCTAAGTACAGTTTTGTTTCTTATGACTTCTCTTGGGCTCTTTCTGGTTGTTGTATCAAATTCTCATATCAGTTTTTGTTTTATCTTATATTGCATCTTATTATATTTCATTTTATTATTGTTTATGGAAGGCTTTAGTTTCTAATAAGAGACAGAAAGGAGGTGGATCTGGATGTGGGAGAAGCTGGAGATGAATTGGGAGAAGGGCAAACAGTAATCATGATATATTATGAGAGAAAAAAATCTATTTTTAATAAAAATTTCAATCCAGAGATTGGAATTTGCAGAAAAAGAAAGACAATTTTATTAATTCATGTCCCTATTGTTGCCTTTACTTTATTGGCATGTACATGTTTGGCAGCCATAATAATGATAGTACAAGCATGTGCATGCACACACAAATAAACACATGCACACACAAACAAAAGAACCTTTACATAGCATTTATTTGTACCCGATGTGAGTAAAAGAAATACAAATATTTCAAATAACATATATTTTTGGTTAAATAAAACTCAAAAAATTTGAAAATATTGTGTTGAACAGTGTGTCATTAGATTGATTTTTTTAAAATCTTCAGTTTTTATTTTATTGAAAGAATTATTTATTTATCTTAGTTAACTATGACAACTCTTTAGTACATACCACTAAGTATGCAACATTGGGTTTGAAAATGCTAGAACCTTGCTGAATATATACAATGTCGAATTGTAAACCCCAGTCCTAAAAGTAATGTGCATTGTTGATCAAATTACCCAAAGAGAAAAATAACAACTATGAAAATTTTCTAAAGACAGCAGTTTACTAAGCTATAATTGTAGAAAATGCTACAGTTACTTGCCATGTGAATTGAAAATAATATATATATATATATATATATATATATATATATATATAATTACACACATTACACACATGTTGTGGGAATGGCGGGGCTACGTCCCAGGCACCCAGCTGCCTATACCCTGAAATAAAAACACACAAACTGTATTCTTTTAAACACTGCCTGGCCCATTAGTTCCAGCCTCTTATTGGCTAGCTCTTACATATTGATCTAACCCATTTCTAATAATCTGTGTAGCCCATGAGGTGGCTTACCGGGGAAGACCTTAACCTGTGTCTGTCTGGAATGGGAGAACCATGGCAACTTCCTTAATCAGCTTCTTTCTCCCAGCTTTCTGTTCTGTCTATTCTTCCTACCTAATTTTCTGTCCTATCAGAGGCCAGTTTCTTTATTACTTAACCAATGAAACAAAAGATAGAAAGATGACCCTCCTCCATCATTTCCTTTTTTTCTGTTTAAACAAAAAAGAAAGGCTTTAACTTTAACATAGTAAAATTACATATAACAAAACAGTTATCAAGTAAGAATTACAGTTACAATATTTATATCTACTTTATCTTTTATCATAACTAAGGAAAACTATAACTATAACTAACCATTCTTCAATTCCATCAAAGACTCCAGAAGGATATAATATTACCTAAGTAAACAAGAAATCCAAACCTCTAGAAATGACAGAGACATCTTGCTGCCTGTACAGTCGCCCAAAGTTCCTCTGTACAATTTGGGGCATCCATCTTCGGCCTAAAGGACCATAGCATCCAGCAGACATTTTCATGAAGCAGGAAAATTCAAAGACAGGTCAGTCACTTTTTGCTATGTACTGCAGAATGTCTCGCAGACTCTTTTATAAATCAGGAACCATGAAAGACCATCTCACCTTTAGGCAAGTTCAGCAGTCTTCTCTCTGTGGGTTCTTTATGTCCAGTTTATGCAACAATCCAGGAAAGAGAAGTTTCTTGCCCAAATGTCTAACCAACTCCATAAGGAGCCTCTTCGATGCCCATCTACCTTTTGAAGTAGATTGGTGCTGCCAGGAGCAGATGTGTCTCATTGTCATGAAAAGCCCTAAGTTATTAAAATATTTTAAATGCCATATTCTACAGTCTTTGAAAGATATGAAGAATGCCTATCTAACTGAAGTATATCTCCATATATCTAGAAAATCTAACATGACTACAAGCTTTATTGATGATTATCCATTAGCAACCTATATTTCCTAATTATACATTGCATTTTAAATGAAGTACCTAATCACAATACCTTAGTCAAGAACAGAAATACGTATACATATAACAAAATTGCCCTTAAAATCCACACCAATACAAATTATTCATATCTACATCATATCTCCCTTTAAATGTAAAAGAACATTTATAAACAATATTTGGGAATATGGGCACAGTTTTTTCTCTCCAAACTACTTCCTGCTGAATGGGGCACTGTTAATTAGGTCTTTCATGGTATAACTTGTGTGCCAGGGTCATTTCAGTTGGCAGTTGAGTGAAGTGATTTTTGAGGGTGTTCACAGAAACCATTCAGGAGGGCGTGGTCTATCATACCATATTGGGATAGATGCAATACACAGGGCCTCATCCTCTGTGAAAACAAAAGAAGACCCTCTCCAAAGCATCATATCCTTAGACCCAAATTCTGAAATCATAATACCTTTAGAACATACATGTAGTTTGGCAGACCACACAATGAAATGTCTCTCTGTATTTAGCTCTTTCACATTCAAAAATTTTTTTTTTTAAAAATAAATTTAATTTTTATTTTATTTTATCTTTGTTTTTTTTATTTTATTTTATTTTTCTCCATTAACAGCTTCAACTGGGTGTGGGGCAACAGGACCATTCCCAGCACAACCATGGGTGTGGGGTTCCCCGCAGTCTCCCCAGGGCGATGGTTCCTGCAATGATCTCTAGGGGGAAACAGCTCCCAACAGATCCCCTCCCCCCTCCCATACAAAGGCAGGCAGCTATCACGTGGAGAGCGCCAGTCAGAGTCATCCATGGTGTCAGACCAAAGGAGAAGGGACTGAGACAAGGAGAGACCCTCCTCTCGAGTGGTGAAGCAATCCACCTCTCCTGGGAACAGAGGGGTGCTCGATGACTCCTAGGTCGAGTGGGGACCAGGCCTTTTTTTCTTTCCCCCTTAGGCGTCCTAGGGTTCCCAGGGCACTGCCTTAGGTTGGGGGATTATCCTGCCATAAGTCGCCCATCCTTGGAGCTCTTCAAATAAAAGGCATCTAGCAGGATTAAAGTAAGCAGATCACAGGGCACCCTGTCTTAGGCCATGTGGAGAGCGCCCTCATACCTGTACCATGCCATGTTGAGCCGGTTTCTACAACCTCTATATGGTGTGCTATTCAGGCGAGGATCCACACTAACTCCCGTCATTGGGCCCCTGCATCTACCATTAATGAAAAGACTGTGAGGAGTTCCTCAAACAAAAGATATAATGATATAATTTTGGCACCAATAACTCCATCTCCAGACAAGAAGAAAGGGCTTTTTCCCAACCCAGTATTCACCTTTTAGTCTGGCCTATGGTATATCCTCCTTCCTAAGTGCCTACTCCACATAAAGTTACGTGTGCTGCCTGCCAAAAATTAGGGCAGTGTAAAAGGGATCAAAATCTAAACTTTTAATATATGCATTAAACCCAAACACTTTACAGCATGTGTCAAACTTTTCTCAACATCTATAAGCAGTTACAAATATCATTTGATCAATTTCAGTAGGAGTACAATGACATACATTGATGTTATCAAATACCACCAGTTCCAGTCTCTGAGCAACAGTGACAGGAGCCCCCATGTTTCCCCCTTCTTAAGTGAAGAGAGGTTAATATTTTAATTAAAATGAGTTCTGTGTCCCAAAGTTTAAAGCCGTCTGATGTTTAGTCTGCAACTCAGCTCCAAAGTAGACTAGAGTTCAAGCTGCAGAAGCAGTTTAGCATTTGTGCTCCAGGACAGGTGGGGGAACCTGGGTGAGGCGAGTTGGATTCAGCTACATGAAGCACATCCTGGCACTTATGTCCGCCGGGTCTCCCTGGACTCTGGAGGCAGGATGACCCTCTGCAGAGTGGTGTAGGTGGTTTTGTTAGCAGGCACTCCTTTCCTTGGGGGCAGGGAAGATCGGACCAAGGACCTCTCCTCAATCATCTCTGGAAGTCTGGCACTCCTCTGTGTCCGAAGCCTCGACATCACGTCCAGGATTTATTTTCTTTCTGTGAAAAAAGCGCAAACACGTCCTCGACCCAAATATATATACAGGTCGGGTTTTTTCATAATGCATTGCAAGGGCTTTTTCACCTTGTCTTATCAAAGGTAAGCTTGGTGTCATCAAGCCCGATTCGTTTGCATCAGGATCTGCTGGCAACTTTTATGAGTTGCTTTGAAGGAGCCTTGGTATGCTCTATAATTTTTATTATTGTTAGCCATATATGCAGTTCCTCCATTGGAAGAGCCATTTGTAAAATTTAGCATAAAATCCTTTAAGGGATTTTTTGCTATAACATTAGCAAGATACAGGTGCATAAATAGTAGCAGTGATCTGGGAAAAGACCATTGTTTTTGGCCTTTGAATTTAGCAAAGGCAATTGTCCAGGAATCAATCTTAAAATTATCAATGAATCTACGGTTTAGTATAAGAAACATTGATCATAGACAATATTTTGTTAAACCATTATCCAGATTCTATCCTGTCCTTTTATATCAGACAAGCTACTGGATTAAATTAAGAGTTTAATATCTTAACTAGCAAAACTGAGAAGATTTAGCCATAAGCAGCATGTTTTATAAAGCTGTTGTATAATAAGTTTTACATCTAATATACTCACTTGCCATAGCTGAATTATGATTAATATACTGTATTTGTTGATTATTGTATACTTTATCTGTGGATTTATACTTTACCTGCTTGAGTACCTGTTAGGCTGCTGTTTTAAGCTCTCTATTGGAAACTGTTTTTTTGTAAGAATTTTACATAGCAGCTCAAGGTCTCCCATAAAAATATTATCACTAGAGGTTTAACCATTGGACATCCAAACAAAAGTTTGTAAGCTATCCTCTTTTTTTTTTAGTTTTTTTTTATATTGGAAAAAATAAATTTCTGCCTCCTCCCCGCCTCCCATTTCCCTCCCCCCCCCCCCCCCCCCCCCCCCCCCCCCCCTCCCCCTCCATATCCAGACTGAAGAGCAGTCAGGCTTCCCTGCCCTGTGGAAAGTTCAAAGTCCTCCCCCCTCAATCCTGGTCTAGAAAGGTGATCATCCAAACTGGCTAGGCTCCCACAAAGCCAGGACATGAAGTAGGATCAAAACCCGGTGCCATTGTTCTTGCCTTGTCAGCAGCCCTCATTGTCCGCCAAATTCAAGGAGTCCGGTTTTATCCCATGCTTTTTCAGTCACAGTCCAGCTGGCCTTGGTGGGCTTCCAATGGATCAGCCCCACTGTCTCTGTGGGTGGGTGCATCCCTTGTGGTCCTGAAATCTTTGCTCGTATTCTCCCTCCTTCTGTTCCTCATTGGAACATTGGGAGCTCAGTCCGGTGCTCCAGTGTGGGTCTCTGTCTCTATCTCCATCCTTCGTCAGATGAAGGTACTTTATTAATGTCTAGAAACCAATTATGAGTGAGTACATCCCATGTTCGTCTTTTTGGGTCTGTGTTACCTCACTCAGGATAGTGTTTTCTATTTCCATCCATTTGCATGCAAAATTCGCGAAGTCATTGTTTTTTACCGCTGAGTAGTATTCTAATGTGTATATATTCCACACTTTCTTCATCCATTCTTCCAATGAAGGGCATCTAGGTTGTTTCCAGGTTCTGGCTATTACAAATAATGCTGCTATGAACATAGTTGAACAAATGTCCTTGTCATATGATCGGGCATCTCGTGGGTATATTCCCAAGAGTGGCATTGCTGGGTCCATGGGTAGATTGATCCCGAATTTCCTGAGAAACCGCCACACTGCTTTCCAAAGTGGTTGTACAAGTTTGCATTCCCACCAGCAATGGATGAGGGAACCCCTTTTTCCATAGCCTCTCCAGCAAAGGCTATCATTGGTGTTTTTGATTTTAGCCATTCTGACAGGTGTAAGATGATATCTCAATGTTCTTTTGATTTGCATTTCCCTGATCGCTAAGGAGGCTGAGCATGACCTTAAGTGTCTTTTGGCCATTTGAACTTCTTCTGTTGAGAATTCTCTCTTCAGATCAGTGCCCCATTTTTTAATTGGGTTAATTAGTATTTTAAAGTCTAGTTTCTTGAGTTCTTTATATATTTTGGAGATCAGACCTTTGTCTGTTGCGGGGCTGGTGAAGATCTTCTCCCAGTCAGTGGGTTGCCTTTTTGTCTTAGAGACAGTGTCCTTTGCTTTACAGAAGCTTCTCAGTTTCAGGAGGTCCCATTTATTCAATGTTGCCCTTAAGGACTGAGCTGCTGGGGTTGTACCTAGGAAGCGATCGCCTGTGCCCATCTGTTGTAGGGTACTTCCCACTTTCTCTTCTATCAGGTTCAGTGTGTTCAGATTGATATTGAGGTCTTTGATCCATTTGTACTTGAGTTTTGTGCATGGTGATAGATATGGGGCTATTTTCATTCTTCTACAGGTTGACATCCAGTTGTGCCAGCACCATTTGTTGAAGATGCTTTCTTTCTTCCATTGTAGACTTTTAGCACCTTTATCGAAAATGAGGTGTTCATAGGTTTGTAGGTTAAGATCCGGGTCTTCTATACGATTCCATTGGTCGACTTCTCTGTTTTTATGCCAATACCACACTGTTTTCATTACTGAAACTCTGTAGTAGAGTTTGAAGTCAGGGATGGTAATGCCTCCAGAAGTTCCTTTATTGTATAAGATTGTTTTGGCTATCCTGGATTTTTTGTTTTTCCATATAAAGTTGATTATTGTCCTCTCAAGATCAGTGAAGAATTTTGATGGGATCTTGATGGGGATTGCATTGAATCTATAGATTGCCTTTGGTAGGATTGCCATTTTTACTATGTTGATCCTCCCAATCCAGGAGCAAGGGAGATCCTTCCATTTTCTGGTATCTTCATCAATTTCTTTCTTCAATGCCTTAAAGTTCTTGTCAAATAGATCTTTCACTTCTTTGGTTAGAGTTACCCCAAGATATTTTATGCTGTTTGTGGCTATCGTGAAAGGAGAAGCTTCTCTTATTTCCCTCTCTGCTTCCATATCCTTTGTGTATAGGAGGGCGACTGATTTTTTGGAGTTGATCTTGTACCCGGCCACATTACTAAAGGTGTTTATCAGCTGTAGGAGTTCTTTGGTGGAGTTTTTGGGGTCGCTTATGTACACTATCATATCATCTGCAAATAACGAAAGTTTAACTTCTTCCTTTCCAATTCGAATCCCCTTGATCCCCTTATGTTTTCTTATTGCTATTGCTAAAACTTCAAGCACTATGTTGAAGAGGTATGGAGAGAGTGGACAGCCTTGTCGTGTTCCTGATTTTAGTGGGATGGCTTTGAGATTCTCTCCGTTTATTTTGATGTTAGCTGTCGGCTTGCTGTAAATAGTTTTTATTATATTTAGGTATGACCCTTGTATCCCTAATCTCTCCAAGACTTTTATCATAAAGGGATGTTGAATTTTGTCAAAAGCTTTTTCAGCATCTAAAGAAATGATCATATGGTTTTTTTCTTTCAGTTTATTTATATGATGGATTACATTGATAGATTTTC
Source organism: Microtus agrestis (assembly GCA_902806775.1). NCBI lineage: Eukaryota > Metazoa > Chordata > Mammalia > Rodentia > Cricetidae > Microtus > Microtus agrestis. The sequence continues at coordinate 557,987 of CADCXT010001205.1, forward strand.
GTATGTTGAACCAGCCTTGCATCTCTGGGATGAAGCCTACTTGATCATAATGGATAATTTTTCTAATGTGTTCTTGGATACGGTTTGCCAGTATTTTGTTGAGGATTTTTGCATCGATGTTCATAAGTGAGATTGGCCTGTAATTCTCTTTCTTGGTTGAGTCTTTGTGTGGTTTTGGTATCAGAGTGACTGTAGCTTCATAAAAGGAATTTGGCAATGACTCTTCTGTTTCTATATTGTGAAATACATTAAGGTGTATAGGCATTAGCTCTTCTTGGAAGTTCTGGTAGAATTCCGCATTGAAACCATCTGGTCCTGGACTTTTTTTGGTAGGGAGGTTTTTGATAACAGCTTCTAATTCTTCGCGACTCACAGGTCTATTTAGATCGTTCACCTGGTCTTGGTTTAGCTTTGGTATATGGTATCTATCTAAAAATGTGTTCATTTCTTTTACATTTTCCAGTTTTGTGGCATACAGGTTTTTGTAGTAAGATCTAATGATTCTCTGAATTTCCTCTATGTCTGTGGTTATATCCCTCTTTTCCTTTCTGATCTTACTAATTTGCATATTCTCTCTCTGCCGTTTGATTAGTTTGGATAGGGGTTTATCAATTTTGTTGATTTTCTCCAGGAACCAGCTTTTTGTTTCATTGATTCTTTGGATTGTTTTCTGTGTTTCAATTTTGTTGATTTCTGCCCTCAGTTTGACTATTTCCAACCTTCTACTCCTCCTAGGTGAGTCTGCTTCTTTTTTTTCTAGAGCTTTCATGTGGGCTGTTAAGTCTCCAATGTGTGCTTTCTCTGTTTTCTTTTAGTGGGCACTTAGGGCTATGAACTTTCCCCTTAGGACTGCTTTCATAGTGTCCCATAAGTTAGAGTAGGTTGTTTCTTTATTTTCATTGAATTCAAGGAAGACTTTAATTTCTTTCTTTATTTCTTCTTTGATCCAGGTGTGGGTCAATAGTTGACTTCAGTTTCCATGAGTTTGTAGGCTTTCTGGGGGTAGCATAGTTGTTGAATTCTAACTTTAGTCCATGGTGATCTGATAAGACACAGGAGGTTACAAATATTTTTTTGTAACTGTGTAAGTTTGCTTTGTTACCGAGGATGTGGTCAATTTTCGAGAAGGTTCCATGAGCTGCAGAGAAGAAGGTATATTCTTTCCCATTTGGGTGGAATGATCTATAGATGTCTGTTAAGTCCATTTGATTCATTACCTCCATTAATTCTCTTATTTCTCTGTTAGGTTTCTGTCTGATTGACCTGTCCATTGGTGAAAGAGGAGTGTTGAAATCTCCTACTATTAGTGTGTGCGGTTTGATGGCATCCTTGAGTTTTAGTAATGTTTCTTTTATGTACGTGGGTGCTTTTATATTAGGGGCATAGATATTCAGGATTGAGACTTCAATCCTGATGAATTGTTCCTGTTATGAGTATAAAATGTCCCTCTCCATCTCTTCTGATTGATTTAAGTTTGAAGTCAAATTTGTTAGAAATTAGTATGGCCACACCTGCTTGTTTCTTGGGACCATTTGCTTGATAAAGCTTTTCCCATCGCTTTACTCTAAGTAGGTGCCTGTCTTTGTGGTTGAGGTGTGTTCTTGTAAACAGCAGAATGTTGGATCCTGTTTGTGTATCCAATCTCTTAGCCTGTGCCTTTTTATAGGTGAGTTGAGTCCATTGACATTAAGGGATATTAATGACCAGTGGTTGTTAACTCTGGTCAGATTTTTAGTCATAGAGTTTGTTTGCCTTCTTTGAGTTGCACTGGTGAAGGGAGTCTAGATATTTGAGTTATTGTGGTCATTATTGGGCTCCTTGGTTTGTGGTTTTCATTCTAATACTTCCTGTAAGACTGGATTTGTGGCTACATATTGTTTAAATTTGGTTTTATCCTGGGAAATTTTGTTTTCTCCATTTATAGTGAATGAAAGCTTGGCTGGGTATAGTAGTCTGGGCTTGCATCCATGTTCTCTTAGCTTCTGCAGTACATCTATCCAGGACCTTCTGGCTTTCATGGTTTCCATAGAGTAGTCAGGTGTAAGTCTGATAGGTTTACCTTTATAAGTAACTTGGCCTTTTTCCTTTGCAGCCCTTAATATTCTTTCTTTATTGTGTATGCTTTGTGTTTTGATTATTATATGGCGAGGGGATGTTCTTTTTTGATCCAGCCTATTTGGTGTTCTGTATGCTTCTTGAATCTTTATAGGTATATCTTTCTTTAGGTTGGGAAAGTTTTCTTCTATAATTTTATTAAATATATTTTCTGGACCGTAGAGCTGCATTTCTCCTTCTTCGACTCCAATTATTCTTAGGTTTGGTCTTTTTATTGTGTCCCAGATTTCCTGAACGTTTTGTGATGAGAGCTTGTTGGATTTGTTATTTCCTTTGATCAGTACGTTTATTTTCTCTATGGTATCTTCAGCGTCTCAGATTCTTTCTTCAATCTCTTGTATTCTGTTGGCAGTACTTGTCTCTGTAGTTCCCGTTCGTTTACCCAGGTTTTCCATCTCCATCCTTCCCTCGGTTTGTGTTTTCTTCATTACTTCCATTTCATTCTTCAAGTCTTGAACCGCCTCTCTTACCTGTTTGATTGCCTTTTCTTGTTTCTCTTGGTTTTCTTGGGTATCTTTGAGCGATTTATTCATTTCCTCTACCTTTTTGTTTGTCATCTCTAATTGTTTATGGTAGTTTTTCACCTCCTGTTTAAGGTCTTCTATTATTTTCATATAATTTACTTTTGAGTCGATTTCTTCTAATTCTTCTGGAGTAGGGTGTACAATTCTTCTTATTTCGGGATCCCTGGATTCTGGTGATGACATGTTGCCTTTCAGGTTGTTGGGGGAATTCTTGCATTGGCGCCTTCCCATCTCTTCCTTCAAATGGAGCCTGGAGAGGCCTGGTGTCTTGGTCCAGTCTTTGCTGTGACTGACTCTCTGGGTGTATCTCTTCAGTGTAGAAGCAGGAACCGACCCGTCCAGATGGAACTCCTCAGCACCACAACTCGGACGCCAATCGGACGTGGGAGGTGGCACTGGGTCCAGGAGACCACTGGAGGCCCTGGGGCACCTTCTATATGTGCCCGAGCTCTCTTACAGGGAACCTTGAGACCTGCCTGGAAGGCAGGGACTCCCGGCTAGCTCTGGAAGGGTAGCCTTAGTGTAGAAGCTTAAAACCGGTTTCAGCACTGGTCTGAGCAGACGGCAGGGCAGGGTTGTGGTGTGGTGCGCTGGGGGGTTGGGTCGTGCCTAAGGAAGACAGCCCTGCAGAAGGAGCTGGGGGATGGGAGTTTGTGCTCGCTTCTGGGACACCCCGCCCCTGAATAGGAGACACTCACCCGTCCAGATGGAACTCCAAAGCACCTAGGCAGGGCCGCCTGGTAGCCCAAAGATCCGGGGACGAGAGGAAGGCCGTGGGAGGCGGCCCTGGGTCCAGGAGACCACTGGAGGCCCTGGGGCACCTTCTATATGTGCCCGAGCTCCCTTACAGGGAGCCTTGAGACCTGCCTGGAAGGCAGGGACTCCCGGCTAGCTCTCTCTTTTTGGTTTTTTGAGACAGGGTTTCTCTGTGGTTTTGGAGCCTGTCCTGGAGCACATTCAAAAATTTTAAAGAAAACACAATAATACAAAGAATCCAGACTCTGTGAATTTTCCATTTCACGTGGCTTATTTTTCTTTATTTTTCTTAATCTATATCTATCTGTACTCTGTCTCTTTAAAGACTTTACCCTTTTTTTAAAACCATTAACTTTATTCTCTATATTCTTTTTCTTCTCTCTCCCAAGCCTACATACATTTATCCAACACTTTGATCCATTTAGTGGTCTGTCTGAATCCGTTCTATTGTGAATCTGTAATTTTTTTGATATCCAGGAGCATTTCTTAAAATGTTAAGCAGTTGTTAAAAACTTAAGTTGCACTATGTACAGGTAATATGGTACCACCTGTGTCCTGCCCAGTGGAAACCTTAACTGCACTGTTATTAATGTAATTACGGTAGTTCCTGCCTGAAACCAGCACAATTCAGCATGGTGGAGCTGAGCCACTCCTGCCTCAGAACCATTTGGTGCCCCTGAGCCACACACAGTTCCAGGCACACAGCAGTCCACATTGGAGCTACACTCACCAGTTTAATTCTGAGACTGAGCGTGCAGCACAGAAACTCTTTTCATCCAATTACAGCCAAATCTGACATGCAGAGCACTGCGCAGTATGAAAACACGTCTCTGTGATGGAGGTGGGTCTTGTATCTTATCTGTTGCTTTCATTGGTTAACTAATAAAGAAACTGCCTAGGCTCTCATAGGACAGAAAGTTAGGTGGGCGGAGAAGACAGAATAGGATTCTGGGAGAGAGAGGCTGAGTCGAGGAGTCGCCATTATGTCCCCATGCCAGACAGACGCATGCTAGAATCTCCCCAGTAAGCACGCCTTGGGGTGCTACACACTTTATAAGAAATGGGCTAGTCCAGGTGCGAGAGTTAGCCGAGAAGAGGCTAGATATGATAGGCCAGGCAGTGTTTAAAAGAATACAGTTTCCATGTAATTATTTCGGGGCATAAGTAAGCTAGCTGGCGGCCGCGAGCTGGGGCAGCAGGGAAGCGGCCCGCCGCTCCTACAACAGAATGGTGCCCAACGTGGGGCTAAATCCACTTAAAAACCTGAGAGAGCTTAATTTTAAACAGAGAAAAAAACGGAGTTTAACACAGATTTTTGTTGTTTGTTGGTGGCATGCTGTAGAGAGACTTAAACGCTGCATCCTTTTAAAGCGCGCTCCCCGCCTGCACCTGGGCAGATGGCGGAATCAGGCTTGGGCAGGCGGAAGAATATGGCAGATTCCTGCCGCGATACAGAGACTGCGCAGTGCTCTGCGTATCAGATTTGGTTGTAACTTGGATGAAAAGAGTTTCTGTGCTGCACGCTCAATCTCAGAATTAAACTGCTGAGTGCTGCTCCAATGTGGACTTGCTGTGTGCCTGGAACTGTGCGCAGCTCAGGCAGGAAGTACCGTAATTACTGTGATAACAGCACACTTAGGTTTAGGCTGAGCAGGACTCAAGCGGTACTGTATTACCCCTACATGATGCAACTTAAGGTTTTAAGAACTGCTCTTGGACATTAAAAAATTACAGATTCACAATAAAACAGATTCAGACAGACCAATAAATGAATCATAATGATGGATGAATGTACGTAGGCTTGACAGAGAGAAAAAATAGAGAGAGAAAGAATAAAGTTAATGCCCTTAAAAAAGGGGGTAAAGTCTTTAAAGAGATAGAATACAGATAGTTATAGATTAAGAGAAATAAAGTAAAAATAAGCCACGTAAAAATGGAAAATTCACAGAGAGTCTGGATCCTTTGTATTATTGTGTTTTCTTTAAAATTTTTGACTGTGAAGGAGCTAAATACAGACAGACATTTCATTATATTGGCTGCCAAATGGAACTAAAATAAATATCATGAGGGTATGACTTCAAAATTTGGGTCTAAGGATATGATGCTTCGAAAAGGGTCTTCTTTTGTTTTCACAGAGGATGAGACCCTGTGGATTTCTTCTATTCCAATTTGGTATGATAGACGACGCCCTCCTGAAAGGTTGCTGTGAACACCCTCAAAAAATTACTTCACTCAACTGCCAACTGAGATGACCCTGACACACAGGTTACACCATGAAAGATCTAATTAACGACGCCCCCATTCAGCAGGGAGCAGTTTGGAGAGAAAAACTGCGCCCATGTTCCCAAAACATTGTTTATAAATGTTCTTTTACATTTAAAGGGGGAAATGATATAGATATGAATAATTTGCATTGGTATGGATTTTAAGGTCAATTTTGTTACATGTATATGTATTTCTGATCTTGATTAAGGTATTGTGATTGTGTAATTCATTTAAAAATGTACTGTATAATTAGGAAATATAGGTTGTTAATGGATAATCATTGATAATAGTCAAGCTTGTAGTCATGTTAGTTAGATTTTCTAGATATATAGAGATATATTTCAGTCAGGTAATGCATTCTTCATTTCTTTCAAAGACTACAGAATATGGCATTTAAATGTTTTAATAACTTAGGGTTTTTCATGCCAATTAGACACGTCTGCTCCTGGCAGCACCAATCTACTTCGAGAGGAAGATGAGCATCAAAGAGGACCCTTATGGAGTTTGATAGCCATTTGGGCAAGAAACTGCTCTTGCTTGGACTGATGCATAAACTGGACACAAAGAACCTGCAGAGAGAGGACTGCTGAACTTGCTAAAGGTGAGATGGTCTTTCGGGGTTCCTGATTCATGAAAAAGTCTACAAGACATTCTGCAGGACACAGCAGAAAGTGACTGAACTGTCTTTGAAATTTCCTGCTTCATGGAAATGTCTGCTGGATACTGTGGGCCTGAAGGCCGAAGATAGATGCACCAACGGTACAAAAGAACTTTGGGTGACTTTCCAGGCAGCGAGATGTCTCTGTCATTTCTAGAGCATTTGATTTCTTGTTTACTTAGGTAGTTTTATATCCTTCTGGAGTCTTTGATGGAGTTGAAGAACGGATAGTTATAGTTTTCCTTAGTTATGATAAAAGATAAAGTAGATATTATAACTGTAATTCTTACTTGATAACTGTTTTGTTATATGTAATTTTACTATGTTAAAGTTAAAGCCTTTCTTTTTTGTTTAAACAGAAAAAGGGGAAATGATGGAGGTGGGTCTTGTATCTTATCTGTTGCTTTCATTGGCTAACTAATAAAGAAACTGCCTAGGCTCTCATAGGACAGAAAGTTAGGTTGGCGGAGAAGACAGAATAGGATTCTGGGAGAGAGAGGCTGAGTCGAGGAGTCGCCATTATGTCCCCATGCCAGACAGACGCAGGCTAGAATCTCCCCGGTAAGCACGCCTTGGGGTGCTACACACTTTATAAGAAATGGGCTAGTCCAGGTGCGAGAGTTAGCTGAGAAGAGGCTAGATATGATAGGCCAGGCAGTGTTTAAAAGAATACAGTTTCTGTGTAATTATTTCGGGGCATAAGTAAGCTAGCTGGCGGCCGCGAGCTGGGGCAGCAGGGAAGCGGCCCGCCGCTCCTACAACATCTCTGTATGGCAGAAGGAATCCGCCATGCTCTTCCACCTGCCTAAGTCTTATTCTGCCATCTGCCCAGGTGCAGCCAGGAACGCTGAGCCATTGGCCAGGTTTCAGAGCACTCTCCTCCTGATCCCAAGCGGGAACACAAACATCCAGTCCCATAAAAGCCATTGAAATGTTTTAAAGCCAGAGTTTGCACTGGCGGCACAGCCCTAGGAAGCCGTGCTTTAAAATGACTCGGATGTTTTTTTTTTTCTGCTGCTGTTGCCGAATCAGAAATCTCTACAGCACGCCACCAACAAACAGAAAAAATATGTGTTAAACTGTCTCTCCCTTATTTTTAAGCCTTCTCAGGATTTTAAGTGGATTTAATTGGCCACATTGGATGCCAATCTGTAGTAATATTAGTGGTGGGGCTGCGTCCCTGGCACCCGGCCACCCACATGGCTAGCTTTACACCCGAAATAATTACATGGAAACTGTATTCTTTTAAACACTGCCTGGCCCATTAGTTCCAGCCTCTTATTGGCTAGCACTTTCATATTGATCTAACCCATTTGTAATAATCTGTGTAGCCCATGAGGTGGCTTACCAGGGAAGATCTTAACCTGTGTCTGTCTGGAGTTGGAGAACCATGGCGACTGACCTGACTCAGCTTCTTTCTCCCAGCTTTCTATTCTGTCTACTCTGCCTACCTAATTTTCTGTCCTATCAGAGGACAAGCAGTTTCTTTATTACTTAACCAATGAAACAACAGATAGAAAGATGACCCTCCTCCATCACATTTCTTTATGGCAGTTTTCATGCCTTGTTTAAGATCGTCTATTATTTTCATAATGTTCCATTTAAAGTCGATTTTTTCTATTTATTCTGGAGTAGGGTGTTCAATTCCTCTTGTTTCGTGATCCCTGTATTCTGGTGATGTCATATTGCCTTTCAGGATGTTAGAGGATTTCTTGCATTGGTGCCTGCCCACCTCTTCCTTCAAATGGAGCTAGGATAGTCTTAGTGCCTTTCTCCAATCTTTGCCGTGACTGACTCTCTGGGTGGATCTCCTCTGTGTAGGAGAAGGAACTGTTCCTGTCTCGATGGAAGTCCTCACCACAGACACAGGGTCTCCTGGTAGTCCAAGGACCCCCTCAGACAAAAGGGCGAACATGGAGGGAGGGCAGCATCCAGTGGTACACGGAATACCCTGCAGCAGAAGCTGAAGGTGCCCTACACTCCATTTTGGGGACCTTCTGTCGTGCCTGGCTGGCAGAAACTTACCCCTCTGGGTGGACAGCCTTAGTGCAGGAGCAGGAACTGTTCCTGGGCCAAGGAACTTGCAGACAATAGGGCAGGATTGGGGGGCAGTGTCCTGTGTAACAAAGAATCCCTTGCAGCAGGAGCTGGGTGGTGTGGGCTGTGCTCCCTTCCAGGATAGTCTGCCCCGGGGATGGCACACACTCACCCTACTGCATGGAACTCCTCAGTACTGAAACAGGGTTGGCTGGTAGACCAAGGGCACGACAGACAAAAGGGCGAATGTGGGGGCAGCATACAAATAAATTTAAATAGCCACTTATATTTGATCATGTACCCATATAAATAAATAAATATACAATGAGAAGATGTTAGTTCAAGAATGGTCATGCAATGATATTAACCAATTTTCTAAAAACTGAAAAATAAACTGGGCATGGTGACATATGCCTTTAATTACACTTAAGAGGCAGAGGCAAGCAGATCACTCTGATTTTCTGGTCATCTTGATTTGCAGAGTTCAATACTCAATATTATTTATAGAGACTTTGTCTTAATAAAGTGGAAAATCTCAGGTTGCCCATCAAAAGGAGCACTGATAAAAAGAAACTATTGTACTTGTGCAACAATTTGCTTTTAGCAACATAAGGTAAAAGTATTAAAATAAACATAATTAAACTAAAAACCATTAGGCTGAATATATTAGATATAATAAATGGCATTTCTCTCTATGATTTAATATACATAAATTCCACAAAATGCAAAAATAATTTATGCTTACTGAAATACTAGGGATCGGATATTTAGGATGATCTGTAAGAATGAATCAATATGTATGTACTAACTGAGAAATGGAGATTATTGATATTTGTAAACCTTGTGCTATGAGCACCTCCACACTTATTGCTTTCAACAACATAGTACTTCAAGGATATGTACAGATTATGTATTGCTATTCTTTTAATATAATTGTAGTCAGGGCTGAAGAGATAGCTCATAGAACTATCATATAACCTTGATATTGTACTTTTGTTAACATACCTAAAGGGTTCTATTATACCACAAAGACACTCGTTTATCTATGTTTTGATGCTGTATTTACAATAGCAAAGAACAAGAAGTAGCTTGCAAGTCCAAAAACTGAAGAAAATAAAAGAAAAATGTGTTATATATTCACAATGGCACACTATCCAGCTATTAATAAAAGTAATTTATGAAATTTGAAGGTGAATATATAAAACAGGAAATTTTATTAAAGTGAGATAACCAAGGGTCAGAAAGATAAATATCACATGTTCTCTCACACATGAATCTATGATGAATATCTTTATAGTGATATTTTGTTTATGTTTAACACATAAAGCTGTCTGAAAAAAAAGGAGTGCAGAGGTAAGTCACTAGAAGCCAGGGAATGGTGGCACACACCTTTAATCACAAGACTCAGGAGACGGAGGCAGAAGGATCTCTGTTAGTTCAATGCTACCCTGCAATACACAATATTGAATGTGTCTAAAAGAGAAACAGAGCACAGACAAATGGGATCCCAGCACTTGGAATCACAAGCCTGTAATTTGAAGAACTAGGGAGGCAGAAACAGGAATGATACGGCTTAGGGGAAAGAAGAATATAAGACAGAAAAAGACAGGAGCACAGGGAAGTCTGAAGTTTGTTGGAGACAGTTGCAGTCTGAGCCATATTACATGCATGAGTTCTGCCCACAAGATACACAATGATACCCACTTTAAGAGCTTTTATTGAAAAAGAGTGGGGAAAGGAAAGGAGTGCACAGGCCTCTCTGAAAGAAACATGGTGAGTGTGTGATGGGCATATCCACTTTTAAAGATAGTTCAGTGCATGCATATGGGGGCTTATCCAGCCATGCCATGCATGTGTATAAATTATGTGGCTGCACCATTCAAGCACATATATTACGTGGGGGATAGGGCCCTTTGTTGACTAGAAAATTTGCCTGTGTTTTTTATGTCAAACATGTGGCCTTGAGACTTTGGAAATGTTAACATCTGGGGTGCCTATGCATTTTGCCTGAATGCTGTTAGCTGTGTGTCCTCAGATATGATGGAAATGATACTATGCCACCCTTTTGTTTATTATAAAATGTGGGCAGATAAGGGTAGAAGGAAGGTGGGAATAGGGTGTCAAGTCTCTCAATGCTGACCTGGTGGGGATTGGTCATCTATAGGAGGTTTATCATGAGGTGGAATTGTGCTTCCCCCGTGTTTGAGCTTTGTATAATTGTCTGACTGACAGTTTGGATGTGACAAAATGTTGAATAGGCAAAAAATTCCTTTAATTCTGGTAATTGAGGGAAGAGGATTCCAAGGTAAAAGGGTGGAATCCTGAAGGGTCCCAAGATAATAAGATTTCTGAGACCTGGGAAAAGTTGAATGATATTTATCTTGAGTGAATCTGATCTGTTCAGGTGGGTCCATTTCACCTCCCTGGAGCTTTTAAGAAATTTTAAGTTTTCACCTACTAACATTGGTAAACTGCAACTAATTGGACAAAAATCAAGGCTAAATTTAGCATTTATGCCCTGTTTAAATAAATTAGTTCTCAAGTGCCTTTACATATCTGATGGCATGGCATTTTAACAAGAGATTCTAACACAGACTTGTGGTTCCATAGCATCCTTTAGCTCCTCCAAAAAGACAAAAGACTCTCCACCTCCAGGCCTTGCCTCTAGGTTTGGCAAGGCAACCCACATAGCAGAAAGCAGCCTTCCACCTCTTTAGCTTCCAGAATGTCTGTCCAGGAATTAATCTTCTCATCCTGCCAAGACAGATGGACAGCTCTTCCCCTCTTAGGGAAAAATCTTTGGGCCTCTTGTACTCAGCAGCTAATTGCAAGAATTGCTTGTAAGACTGGTGTTCTCCAAGGACTAAGGAGAGGATTTGGGACTACGTGTGTAGCTAAAAGAGCTGTCTCATTTTGCTCATTTATCTCAGATCTATCTAATGACATCTGACAACTTAAGGAGCTATTAGCTTATTACTTCATCCATGACATTTAATGAAGTTTCCTGCTAAAATACCAACAAGTATGCCTCTTTAACAGGCTTCATAGTCAAGGATTAACAAGTTTCAGGTGGGTCTTCAGAGGTTCAGAGTCTCCAACTTTCTTTTTTTATATATTTATTTATTTTTTTCATTAACAGCTTAAATTGGGTGTGGGGCGATAGAACTATTCTTAGCACAATTATGGGTGTGGGGTTCCCTGCAGGCTCCCCAGGGTGATGGTTCCTGTAATGATTTTTAGGGGGAAACGGCACCCAACAGATCCCCCTTTCTCTTATATAAAGGCAGGTAGTTATTAAGTGGAGAGCACCAGTCAGAGTCAACCATGGTGTCAGATCTAAAGGAGAAGGGACTAAGATAAGGAGAGACCCTCCTCTCGAGTGGTGAAGCAATTTACCTCTCCTGGCAACAGAGGGGTGCCTAATGATTCATAGGTCGAGTAGGGACCAGGCCTTTTTATTTTCCCCCTTACCCATCCTAGGGTTCCCAGGGCCCTGTCTTAGGTAGGGGGATTATCCTGCCATAAGTCACCCGTCCTTGGAGCCCCTCAAATAAAAGGCATCTAGCAGGATTAAAGTAAACAGATCACAGAGTACCCTGTCTTAGGCCATGTGGAGAGCGCCTTCATACCTGTACCATGCTATGTTGAGCCGGTTACTACAACCTCTGTATGGTGTGCTCTTCAGGCGAGGATCCACACTAACTCCCGTCATTGGGCCCCTGTCTCCAACTTTCTTCAATTGTCTTCTAAAATGTTCATACCTCTTACCCTATAGCATCAGCCTTTTGATATATCTATTCCATTTATTTTAAAGTTCTGCTACACTAACCCCGGCCAGTTTCAGGCATATTTTATAGGTCAATCCTGCTGCCTGGGCCAAGACCAACTCAGAAAGCACTCTCCAGATAATGCCAAACACCTGTAACAGCTATGGAATTTCACCAAAAGTACCAACTCTTCTGGATCAAGGACACCTGCCAACTAAACTCTGGTTTTATCTGCTATTGTGTCCCACCTTGTGGCTAGCCCCATTTCATAGTGCCAATAATAACAATATTAAATTGCCCATGGTGGCAATTTACCCAGGAGATCTTGTCTTTTACTCCTTCCTATGTAGTTCTATGTGTGTCTATCTTAAAGACTTTTGTTTTCTAGGTTCTCTGGGGTTGTGGGCTATAGACTGTTATTTTCTTGTTTTATTTCTAAAAGTCACTTATGAGTGAGTTAATATTATATTTGTCTTTCTGGATCTGGGTTACTGTCGAGGACTGGCCATGACAAAAATATGTCTTACCAAGGTAGGGAAGTGGTAATTGAAGAAATATAAGTAAATAATATGAAGACAAAAAAATAAGACAGAAACTATAGAAAGTATCAGGAAGGCATTCTAGTCACTCAGTTCCAGAAATGTGGAATCCTTGCATTTATTTTTCCATAGTTTTTATACTCAATGTAAACGGGGCAGGGGAGAAGGTAACAAAAGATTTTATTAACATTATATTTTTTCTTTTTTATTTATTTATTAAAGATTTCTACCTCCTCCCGGCCCCCGCCTCCCATTTCCCTCCACCTCCCCCAATAAAGTCCCCCTCCCTCATCAGCCCAAAGAGCAGTCAGGGTTCCCTGCCCTGTGGGAAGTCCAGGGATCTCCCACCTCCTTCCAGGTCTAGTAATGTCTAGAGATGGCAAAATTAGAAGGTTTCAGTGTCCTGGATTATGTAGATGAGGTGGCAAAGGCCAACATTGGATCAATGGATGTAGATTGGGAAAGACAGACAAAGCAATCTTGTACCATTGGGAAACTCCTTGGGCTCCTCATGCAGGCCCCCATGTCAAACATGTTTGAGTCTTTCCCAGTCATTGGGGAGAAAATATCTCACCAAGAAAATTAAAAATCCAGTGCCTGCTGTAAACAAGCTTACTGTTCTGGATGATAGACTAGATATGGAGGATGGATTTAAAAAAAACTCCAATAGGAAATAGGAAATGCATATTTTGGCAAACTTCTATCAATTAACAAAGACCAAATTAAAGAGTTCTTATAAATAGCATTGCAATTGAGGGATTACTGAATACAGGTGCAGAGATGACTATTGTTACTACAGAATCTTGGCATCCGCATTGACCTCTTCAAGAGACAGATGTTCAATTCCTAGGAATTGTAACCCTATATCTAGTGAAACAAAGCATGGGGCCAGAAGGACAGAGAGAAAGGCTGAGGACATATGTGGTCAATATCACAGTGAATTTATGAGGACATGACCCGTTGAAACAATAGAATACCCAGATTAACATTAGTGCAGTCCCCAAAACTCATGTTTCTGGGAAGAATATATTAAGTTGTTATCAGCAAAGGTCACCAGTGATTCAGGGAGTACCAGAACACAAAGCAACTAGCAAACCTTTATAGACACCAATGGCTCTCCCTTTCAAATGGTTACCTGAGAAACCAGGAAGGATCTTAACCTGCGTCCATCTTGGAGAGGAGAGCTATAGCGTCTTTCTCACTGCCTAATTCCTCCTTGCATCCTGTTCTGTCTTTCCCACCTACCTATGTTCTGACCTATCAGGCCAAGCAGTTTTCTTTATTAATTAACCAATGAAAGCAACAGATAGATAGAAGATCCACCTACATCAGTGTGTGTTTTCTTTCTGGGTCTCCCAATGTTGGAGTCAGCTAGGAGCAAAGAGTGGTGTGTTTAAATAGAGTTCTCTAGCCTTGTCTACCATTAATGAAACTGCTGATCCTGAACTAGCCAAGGGTCAGACCTTCAACATGTCCATCTAATTTGGGAGCGTCTGTTCTTTGTATAGCAACAACATCTACTACACACACTCTGCTTTCCAAGCCTTAGGGCTATGCATGTGCTCCCGTGTTCCACCTTCTCCAGAGTTTATGTTTCAGGCTCTGCCTACTTACCAAGTTGATGAGAGGCCCCTGAACACTTTGAAGAGTGGGGAAGGGGATCAGAGAGAGGACTGAGATCTGAGCAGGAGGGTCAGGCTCTGTGTTTTCATAAGTCACCCCTCAGTGAACACTTTGTGGGAGGAAGGGGGCTATGGAAATCAAGCGTTCCAACGGGTCTGAGTTTCTGTTTTCCATCGTGCCTGTAGTGAAATGCATGGCAGAAAGGTACCTCTAGATGTCAAACTTCCTGCCGACCTCGGGTGACAGTAACAGTTCCTTAAACTTAAAGGGAGGGCTGGTCTAGAAACCACCATTCCCCTTAGCACCCTAATCAGATGCCAACCTGACAGGATCAGCATGTCCATATCTGCTTTCCCATTCTCTGTAATAGTGCCTATAGCTATCTCCCACTTGAGGGCTATAGCAGGGTGTCTTCAGGCTCCCTGACTTAATCCTTGTTCTCATGATACCAGAATAGCGAAGGTCAACCCCTTGGTTCCTTCTCATGATGGCACCTAGCCACTGTGATTGGGGAAGGGCACAATGAACATCATGTGCGATGCCAACCTATCATGAAGCAGTCACTATCTCACTAAATTCCCCAGCGTGATGCCAGCCTTGCAAGAAGAGTGGGTTTGTCCTACGAGTAGGTCTACCAGTCACCCTTCCCCAGGCCCACCTGGTATGCTTTGGCTGAATCATCTGCTTTCTAAATAGGATTTTTTGAGTCCTGTGGAGTAGCTGAGAAAGGGGACCTGAAATACATTCAATAGGTAATTTGGGGTGACTTTAAGGAAAATTATCTTGAGTGGATTTCTGTCACTGCTAGGTAACAATGGGGAAGATAATGGTTGCTGGAGCTACGACTCAGAATGGGCAGACGCTGGGCTAGAGGCGGGTCTTTCCCAGGCATTCTGAGACAGGCTAGAGAGCAGGAGGCAGGCAGGCAGCAGAGCTCTGGTGGCCTCTCGGGCAGCAGAGCTCTGGCGGCCTCTCGGGCAGCAGAGGCGGCAGAGCCCAGCCAGTCCCCTCTAGGCTGGACCACCGAAGCCTAGTGAAGAAAACTGAAGGTCCAGTTGATTGGATTTCAGTAATATGTCATAACAGAGAGAAAATCGTCCACTTGTTCGTCAAGATGGAAAACTCAGATTCTAGCGATCAAGGAAATGACCAACCTGCATCACAGCGCAGAAGGCAAGGGGATCGCTTGGATCGGGAAGAAGCTCTCTGTCCGTTTGTCAATAATCTGAGCGGAGAAGACTATCGACTTCTGAGAGACAACGATTTGCTGGGCACCCCAGGTCAAAGTACTGGGGAGGAGCTGTTTAGAAGACTACAGGAAATTAAAGAGGGGCCGTTGCTGCTGCTGCCACCTCAGAGCTCAGAAGAAAATGGAGAATCTTCAGATGACGAGTCCAATGATGACTCCATAATAGATTGGCTTAGCTCTGTCAGACAGACTGGCAATACAACAAGAAGTGGTCAGAGAGGTAATAAGTCTGTGAGGGCAGTGAGCCACACTAATCCAAACAGCCGTAATTTCAGATTCAGTTTCGAGACAAATGTTAACCGTAATAATGGAAGCCAAACCTCAGAGAATGAAAATGAACCATCTGCTACACGTCTTAGTGTAGAAAATATGGATCGAAGCCTCCAAAGGCAAGTGGAAAATTCAGCATCTGAGACATCATCCGCCAGAACACCTAGATCAGAACACAGTTCTACTGAAGCATTAACAGATGTGCCATCCACCAGAGGTCAGAGGAGGGCAAGAAGCCCGAAACCAGAACACCAGCGAAGAACCAGAGCCAGAACTAAACGAAGTAGGTCTTCTCTGCACCCAGCAGCAAATGAAATTCCACGAAGATCTCATCATAGCATCTCATCTCAGACTTTTGAGCAGCCTTTGGTAAACGAGATCGAGGGAAGTTCTACAGCCCCTCACCATGGGACTCTGAGACACCAGACAACTAGTCCTGAATTGCTAGGTAGAGGTCGTTGTGTGGCTTCTGGGTCAAGAAATTCTGCTGCTCAAGGGACAAGCTCTTCAGACCCAGAAACCAGTGGTGAAGCGGCAGGATCTGGTCAAAGACCTCCAACCAGAGACCTTCAAGTCAGAAGAGTTCTGCTGCCAGAAGACGGGCAGAGAGATAGCAGAGCTAGCAGAACTCGGTCAAGGTCTCAGATCCCAAACAACACGGTCACTTATGAAAGTGAACCTGGAGGTTTTCTCGGCACTTCTACACATTCTGAACGTGCAGCTGGGAGAACCTATATGAGTACTCACAGCTTTTCCACTCTTTCAATCTTCAATACTGGATCAAGGCAAACTATATCTCTTCCGATTCAAACCAGGCCGAGAACAACACCTTTTGGTGAGCTTGCATGGAGTGGTAACAACTCTGCTTCCATCCCCAGCTACAACCCTGGCCCCATTTCCATTGATGAATATTCAGAAAGTATCTCACAGATGTTTGAAGGAGGTATTGCAGAAACTCAAATTTACCCCTTTAATGGAAACCACCCAAGTAGAGGACCCACCAATGACCGGAGTAATACGAGAAGTTTTGGTGAAAACGATGCATTGAAGACATGCACTATTTGCATGACTGAATATACAGAAGGCGACAGAATTCAGGAACTACCTTGCTCCCATGAGTTCCATTACCACTGCATCGATCGCTGGTTATGGGAGAATACCACCTGTCCCATTTGTCGCCGTGAACTCCTACCTTCTTGGAACATTCGAAGCGTTTTATATTGACGACAGAAGTCTCGAAGCTGTGTTGGTAAAATAATGACTGGCAAATGGAAATCGCTTCCTTTTTCTCCATGTTTGTGCATGGCGCTTTAATATAAAGTCACAACCTGAATCAAGTCATTGCTTTCTGAGGGAATCGTGTCTTTTTTCTAGTCTCTCTTTCAGGATAGAAAGAATATTTCAGACACTATTTGCATGTGGATACTTTTGAAAAGCACTCCTATCTCTTGGGTTCTGTAGGATGAATACAAGTATTTTTAGTGGGAGTTGCTTTTTTATTTGAACAAGTCCATGACTATTATATATTAATAGTGTTCCAGCCATTAAAGATAAGATTGTTCGTATAGGTGTCAGGTGTCCATAGTATTCTCTCTCAACCTTTGTAACAGGCAGAGAGCGCACGTGTGAGGGTGTCTGCTTTTCCCCTTCAGTACAGTTCACTATGTTTTTGATCAATAACAGTGTTGTCATTGAGTTACCTAGTATATGGTTCTTTTCAGAAAACTGTTTTGAAATGTACATTGCTGTATCATGCTTCAGTTGGTAAGGTCTGAGGAAAGAGTATTTCTAAGTCACAGTTTAAGCAAATAAAAACAGCTGTGACCTCAAAGAAAAACAGAAAACTTACCTTGATACTTAGATCCCTTGTATAAGGTAAGATCATTGGTTTCAGTGACTGAAGCTGAATAAGCTGTTTCCAGCAATGCCTGTATAGCAGTGTTGAGAAAAACCAGAATTTATATTAAGAATGGATGGAGGTGGGTGGTCCTTGGACTTCCCACAGGGCAGGGAACCCTGATTGCTCTTTGGGCTGAAGAGGGAGGGGGACTTGTTCAGGGGGGGGGGAATGGGAGGTGGCGGTGGGGAAGAGACAGAAATCTTTAATAAATAAATTAATTAAAAGTAAATAAATAAATAAAGAATACCAGGAGGCCAAGCTGTTTCTGGCTCGTGGATACATCATGGAAAAACATTGTTCCTCTTTTCAGACCAACCAAACTTTCTAGTTACTCAGGAAGATTAATAAGACATGGGACCTTTGTTGTATTCCTTCAATCCTTTTCCCATTTCCCACTTTAAGACTCTGTAAAATGTTTCTCTCAATGTTCTCTCTGTATATTTGGAGGAACAAGCATGCTGAGAGTATTCCTGAGGTAAAGACATTATAGCTGCTGCCTCCTTTCGACCCTGACATTTCTCTTTTCAGGAAGGTATCCTCATTAATGGTACCCTGAGAATTTTTTCTTTCTTTCTTTCTTTCTTTCTTTCTTTCTTTCTTTCTTTCTTTCTTTCTTTCTTCCTTCCTTCCTTCCTTCCTTTCTTTCCTTCTTAAAATTTCTACCTCCTTCCTTCCTTCAATTTCTTTCTTACTCCCCTTACTTCCCTTCCCCCTCCGTCTCCAGTCCTAAGAGAAATCAGAGTTCCCTGCCTAGTAGGAAGTCCAAGGCCCTCCCCCATCCACCCAGGTCTAGTAATGTGTGCATCCAAACAGACTAAGTGCCCAAAAAGCTAGTACATGCAGTAGAATGAAAACCCAATGCCTTTATCATTATCTTCTCTGCCTTCATTGACAGCCATATTCAGAGAGTCTGGTGTGATCACATGCTTATTCAGTCACAGGGCAGCTGGCCTTGGTTAGGTCCCATAAGATCAGTCACACCATTTTAGTGGGTGGATGCAAACCTTGCGGTCCTGACTTTCTTGCTCACGTTGTCCCTCCTTCTGTTCTTCATCTGAACCTGGGGTAGTCAGTCCAGTGCTCCAATGTGGGTCTCTGTCTCTATCCCCATCCATCGCTGGATGAAGGTTCTATGGTGATATGCAAGATATCCATCAGTGTGGCTATGCTCCGGAGAAGGTCAGTTCAGGCACCCTCCCCTCTGCTGCTCAAAGTCCTACCCGCCGACATCTCCTTGGACACCTGGGAACCCCTCTAGAGCCAAGTCTCTTGCCAACCCTAAATTGGCTCCCTTAATTAAGATATCTACATCCCTGATCCCATATCTACCCTTCCTCCATCTTAACCATCTCACTCCCCCAAGCTCTCCCCAATCCTCCCTTTCTCCCATCTCTCTCCCCATCTCCCCTTTCCCTCAACCCACCCCTACCCCTGAGCTCCCAACTTTTGCCTGACAATCTTCTCTAATTCCAATATCCAGGAGGATAACTAAATGTTTTTCTTTTGGTTCACCTCCTTATTTAGCTTCACGAATAATAGGCTCAAAATTTTATTTGTGGCTAGAATCCACTTATGAGTGAGTACATACCATATTCATTTTTTGGGTCTGATTTATATCACCCAGTAAAGTGTTTTCCATTTCCATCCATTTGCATGCAAAATTCAAGATGCCATTTATTTTTACCGCTGAGTAAAACTCTAAAGTGTATATGTGCCCCACCTTCTTTATCCATTCTTCTATTGAGTGGCACCTAGGTTGTTTCCAGTTCTGGCTCTAACAAATAGTGCTACTATGAACATAGTTGAACAAATGCTTTTGTAGTATGATTGGGAATCTCTTGGGTATATTCCCAAGAGTGGAATTGCTGGGTTTTGAGGTAGGTTGTCTCCCAGTTTCCTGAGAAACCACCACACTGATTTCCAAAGTGATTGCACAAGTTTGCATTCCTATCAACAATGGATGAGTGTTCCCCTTACTCTACATCCTCTCTGGAATAGGCTATCATTGGTGTTTTTGATTTCAGCTATTCTGACTGGTATAAGATGGTATCTCAAAGTTGTTTTGATTTGCATTTTCCTGAGTGCTAAGGAGGTTGAACGTGACCTTACATGTCTTCTGGCCATTTGAATTTCTTCTGTTGAGAATTCCCTGTTCAGTTCAGTATCCCATTTTTTGATTGGGTTAATTTGAGTTTAATGTCTAGTTTTTTGAGTATTTTTATATATTTTGGAGATCAGACCTTTGTCTGATGCAAGGTTGGTGAGGATCTTCTCCATTCAGTAGGTTGCCATTTTGTCTTAATGACAGTGTCCTTTGCATTACAGAAGCTTCTCAGTTTCAGGAGGTCCCATTTATTCATTGTTGCTCTTATTGTCTGTGCTACTGGGTTTATACGTAGGAAGTTGTCTCCTGTGGCCATGTGTTGTAGATTACTTCTCACTTTCTCTTCTATCAGGTTTAGTGTGGTCAGATTATTATTGAGGTCTTTAATCCATTTAGACTTGAGTTTTGTGCATGGTGATAGATATGGTTCTATTTTCATTATTCTACATGTTGACATCCAGTTATGCCAGCACCATTAGTTAAAGATACTTTCTTTCTTCCATTGTATAATTTTAGCTCCTTTGTCAAAAATCAGGTGTTCATAGGTTTGTGGATTAATAACTGGGTCTTTGATTCGATTCCATTGGTAAACATCTCTGTTTTTGTGCCAATACCAAGCAATTTTCATTACTGTAGCTCTGTGATAGTGTTTGAAGTCAGGGGTGGTAATGCCTCTAGAAGTACTTTTATTGTATAGAATTGTTTTGGCTATCCTGGGTTTATTGTTTTTCCATATAAAGTTGATTATTGTTCTCTCAAGTTCTGTGAAATATTTTGTTGGGATTTTGATGGGGATCGCTTTGAATCTATAGATTGATTTTGGTGAAATTGCCATTTTTACTATGTTGATCCTCCCAAACCAAGAGTATGGGAGATCCTTCCATTTTCTGGTATCCTCTTCAATTTCTTTCTTCAAAGACTTAAAGTTCTTCTCAAATAGATCTTTCAATCCCTTGGTTAGATTTACCCCAAGATATTTTATGCTATTTGTGGCTATCGTGAAAGTTAATGTTTCTCTGATTTCCCTCTCTGCTTCTTTGTTCTTTGTGTATAGGAGGGAAACTGATTCTTTTGGAGTTGATCTTGTATCCTGCCAAATTACTAAATGTGTTTATCAGCTGTAGGAGTTCTTTGGTAGAGTTTTTAAGGTTGCTTATGCATAGTATCATACCATCTGCAAATAACGAAAGTTTGACTTCTTTGTTTCCAATTTGAATCCCCTTGATCTCCTTATGCTGTCTTATTGCTATGGCTAGAACTTCAAGCACTATATTTAAGAGATATGGAGACAGTGCACAGCCTTGTCTTGTTCCTGATTTTAGTGCGATGGCTTTGAGTTTCTCTCCATTTAATTTAATGTTAGCTGTCAACTTGCTGTATATTGCTTTTATTATATTTATGAATTAACCGTATACCTCTAATCTCCCAAAGACCATTTTCATAAAGGGATGTTGAATATTGTCAAATGCTTTTTCAGCATCTAATGAAATGATCATATGGGTTTTTTTTTCTTTCAGTTTATTTTTATGGTGGATTACATTGATAGATTTGCGTATGTTGAACCAGCCCTTCATCTCTGGGATGAAGCCTACTTGATCATAATGGATAATTTTTTGGACATGTTCTTAGATTCAGTTTGCCAGTATTTTATTGAGAATTTTTGAATTGATATTCATGAGTGAGATTGGTCTGTATTT